>JARQZK010000090.1:67500-135000 GCA_030704885.1 Cynegetis impunctata
TATACGCTGCACTTTATGGGTATGTAACTCCTCCATCCCTAAGTCGAAAAAATGAAGGATTTATATTTGCGTTTGCTGCTGACGGCTGCCTCGGCGTCTTCTTGAGGTTCTTGTAGTTCAATTTCTTCCTTTATGGTCCTTGGTGTTGATCGTTGTTTCCATAAAATGTAAAATATTGAAGTTATTAGCAGAATGACGATTATTAAAATTGTTGAAGTTATTGACGTCGAAATTTTTTTTGGAATACTGGGTTCTTCAATTGGTGTTAGCTGCTTCGCTAAATAATTTATTTCATAAAGACTGTCAAAGTCTATTTTCTATATATTTGAGCTTTGAAAGCTGCTTCTGCTTCTTGACACTGATATTTCAACTTTAGGTAGAATGAGTGCTGTTCCTTGGCGAATTTGTTCATTATTCTCGAATTTCAAATGGTCAATTAATATTTCGCAATCCTTTGGAATCTTGATTAAAGAAGGATGATTGATTTCCAGGAATTGATCTCTTGCGAATAAAATTGAATTTTCAATAATATCCATAAAGGATATCATTTTTGACAATCTGAATTTATTTGACTTATAGTCGCTTGGAAAGTGATGTAATTTTCATAAGTTTCTATTGTAGTTTTAATTACCAATTGAAACTTTCTCAAATTATTCTGTAATTTGATTTAATTTTGCCAGAGTGTATTTAATGATTTATTATAATGATTTATTAATCTTGTATACAGTGGCACCAGTAGGTTGACCTTGTGTGCAATTTATTTCTGTTTACTTTGTAAGATTTTTATTGCTTTATTATATTTTTCGCCATCGTCAGAATCTAGGTTTCCAAATAACCATTCATTTAATTTGCCTATACCGTTAAATAATTCTCGTTTTGCTCGAATGTGTGGTGAAATATTTTCAATTTTCCTCTGTAGCGTTTGAACTAAGAATTCTGTTCTACTTAACATTCCGCTTACTAGGCCGTGATATGAAATAGGATTTTCATCTGCACTGTTTACATTTACGACTCTCCGTCTAACTTGAATGAAATTGTTGTTCAAAGCATCTTGTCTGACTTTTTCGCTTAAATCTAAGTAATGAATGAATGAATGCTTAGTATAAATTATTTTGCATACTCCTAATCTAATGGGGAATAAAAGGCTATTCAGCTTTGTTACGCTGATTTCTCTGTTGTTGCTATCAATTGTGGCTATTCGACATGCCAGGTATACCAGGGTCATCCAAAACTTCATTTTATTGTACCTGTAAAATGTTTGGATTTACTTTTGGTTTTTGATATGTACCTTTATTTGTCTAAAGTGAAATACTGTCGTTTTCAATTATTTCAAATGGGGTAAATTTAGTTATAAAATGAATTGAATTATTGTAGGGTCAAATAGGATGTTCAATTTTTGATTGATTGATTGACTGATAATTCTTTGTTATTTTCTCTAAAACATCAAAAATGTTCAATAAGGGTTGAGTGAGATAGTTCTAATGGTGTTTCTTAATTAAATTTTTAAGATCTGTTGCTTTTCTTTCCGCTTTTTCGTTACAAATCAAACTAATTTGATATTTATAGGGGTTTAAATCTTTATCCGTTATTAGGGTTGATAATATTGAATTTTCAATAGGTGTGTGTACTTTTACCGAGATTTCTGATAGTGTGAATATTTTTTTAAGTGCATCTTGTATTATCTGATCTAAGTCTTTTGTTTTTGCATTTAAAGATAACGAATTAATGCCGTCTTCTAAGATATTAATTTTGCTGGAGACAATTGACTCGTCTATATTATCCGTTTCCGTTTGTTCAATGTTACAATCACGAGATGTTGATTCATTATTGTTTATCTTCACACGGAATAAATTAACTGCATCGTACGATTCTTCTTGTTGGAATTTAATCTCATAATTAAAATAATCCTCGTTATTTCGATTTGTTACTTTTTGAGGAATCTGTGGATTTGTAAAATTTTTTATTTGTATATCGCAATTCGAGAATACGTATTTAGTCATTTCATAAATTTGATTCCAATCTAATTTATCAAGTCCTGACGATATTTTCGGAAAGGCAATATGTTTATCTCTGTTTTGTAAGCATAATAGCTTTAAAGACAATAACGTAGAAAATACATTTTCATATGTTGGTTTATCAAAGAAATTATTTTTAGTTATAAAGTAGTAAAGCATTCTGTTTTGGTTACGTATCAAGCAAGGTGCCAACATTTTTATTTTGTGAAAGTAATTCTGTTACATTATTATATTTTATTTTGAACTGAAGGGCGATGCCTTTATTCATATGGAAATCTTTACTTACACAGTGACAGAGGGAAAAATTTGTTGATGCATTGAATAAATTATCATTCTCTTCTGTTATATTATCACATTATCATTTTTCATATGATAAATGACTCTGTTTATGTTCATTATTTTCAGGATGTTTTTCCAGATATTTATAGGTTTTGGACTGATTTGGAGCTTCCTGTTTTACTTCAATACTATGTTTACTTCCTATTTTATAACAATAAGGGTAATTGTATACTCTAAAACTATCCAAAAGCTCTTGGGATAATTTTGTTCGTTTTCTAGTAATAATATTCTTATCCAAATAGAAGAATGGGTACGCAACAAGGGGTTTTATTAAATTTGTTGTAATGGGTCTATTCGTAGTATTTATTATTTCTACTTTTGCGAAACCTCTTTTTGCTACTGTTAAAATTTCGGGTACATGTAATTTTCTTACTTCTTGCTCATCTATTAATATTTCATCATTAGGGATTGTAACTGGGAGATTCTTCATTAATTTTTCATAAGGTCTTATAGTGAACTCGAACCTTTCATCTTCGGGTATTCTGAATTTGATAGAAATGGCAACATTGTCATTAAATAGCACGCCATTGGAAAAGTCTATATTCAGATTCATATTCATGATATCTTCTAATCCTAAGATTCCGTCAAAGAATTCATGGAAGTCATATAAGATAAATTTAATATGATAATTACTGCTGAACTCTGCAAACGCAGGAATTTTCGCTTGATATCTGACTGTTCTCTTTGAGAATGCTGATGTGATATCTACATTACTATGGTAGATATATTTGGGATAATAATTTTCTGCGAATCTAGGTCGAAGAAATAACCTACTAGTGCCTGTATCAATAAGTAATTTCATTTTTGGATTTTGAATTTCTATATAAGGCAAAGGGTTGTTTGAATTTAATTCTATACTGTCTGAATTTCCGAGGCTTGTTCGTGAAAATTTTTGATTTTCATTAGTTTGATTTCGATATACCGAGTGTTTTAAAATATCGGTTTCATTAACTTGATTTGGGTCGTATTCTGGATCGTATAATTATGGGGTTTAAATTTAAATCTTGCTCTTCTTGATCATAATCATTCATATGAAGTTCTTCCGAAATAAAATTTTCATATTGGTTATAATTAGCAAAATGATTGTTTCCGTATGGGACATTGGTTTGATTATTTTGTCTATATGGCTGTTGGTAATTCCATTGATTATAATTTGGTTGATTTTGATAATTTGCTTTCTGGAATATATTATTTTGTTTGAAAGAATTATCACGTGGATAATTATTATTTAAATTACCATTTAATCTTTCAACGTTGTTGAAGTCGTCAACATAAGCGATTGCATCCTAGAGAGACTCTAGTTTCTTAAGGTGCATTTTATGACTTAAAACGCCAGTGCATCCTGCAATAAAAGTATTTAAGACTATTTTATCGCAATACTTAATCTGAAAAAAAAATTTTTCTCGTTGTAGGGTGGTTTCGTTGTCTATTCATTGGATTACATGACTCCCTTATACCTGAAGGCGTGTTCCAAAATCATGCATTGTCTCATTTTTAAATGGTCGTGTTCTTGTTAATTCTTGTATCATACAGTTCAAATCGCGTCTGTCTGCGAAGCATTGCTGTAAGGCGGCTTTGATATCGTTCCAAGAAAGTAATTCTGCACGATTACCTACAAATATTTCCGCTCTACCAATTTACTTTCCGTCAATACACTCGAAAATTAGTTTATTTAAATCTGCGTCGTTATGTACTCTGTATCTTTCAACAAATTTATCACAGTTTCTGATAAATCTATCGAGAGTATTCGGGTCACCAATATATGGTATAATATTCTCTAATTGAAATTCAAAAAGATTCCTATTAATTTGGGCGGTTTCTGGAACCTGAACCTGGGGAACTACCGGGGGAACCATATTTCTAGTTAAATTTACATTGTCACTTAAATTTTTTGCATTTGAAGAAGTTGATTCTTCTTTTATTGATATGCTTTCATTCAATTATTTACCTTCTTCTTCTCACACCATCTTCCTTCGAAGGTTTAAATCTGAAGCACGTAATTTCTTCCCTGACTTCTACTATTCTTGCTTCTTGGTTCTCGAAGTGTAGATTCTTGATTCTGGATACGGTTTCGATGTAGAAACACCTAGTTGTGGAAATTCGGTTCTTCAGCAAAATGTGATTTCTTCCTTTACACAACCGCACGTATCCTACGGACTGCGCCAGATATGTATCGTGAGACACCAAGAGGGTTTTCAAAAACTGTTTATTTCAATTATTACAATAATGGTAAAGTTACTATATACTAAATGAAATAACAGAGAGATGTGTTCTCTTCAAGAGCAAGCTTAGAAGTGATTAAAGGCTAGTGCAATAGGTTAAAATGTTGACACGAAACCTTTAGTCTAAGATTTATTCTCACATCGTTGTAGTACATTTCGAATTCAATAAAAATTTCTTCTTCCATTTTTTTATATTTTTTGAGATAACAGTTCTATTTGTGAAAAACCAAAAACACCATTTTCAGTTTCTCTGTATAACTCGGGAACGTTGAAAATCCCCGTAGATCGTTTCTGACCAATACACTGCTCACCATAATATTTACTTTTTTTTCTATTAAATCGTTTTCATATCTGTTACGGTTTGGAATATAGCAATGTTACTACATGATAAAAGAACCGGCCTGTCTGTATATATGTATATATATATATATATATATATATATATATATATATATATATATATATATATATATATATATATATATATATATATATATATATATATATATATATATATATATATATATATATATATATATATATATATATATATATATATTATATATATATATATATATATATATATATATATATATATATATATATATTTATATTCATATATATACTCTCTTCAAAAAATCTAGTACAAAAGATATAGCGACTTTTCAAAAATGCTACTGAAAAGGCGGCTTTCATATTCAAACTTGTTTCGAAGATCGAGTCCAGGACATTTCTATTTGTTTTTCGCTATCTATGCTAGAAGTACCCTCAAATGACATCGAAATTGGTCCGCCCTGTGTAATAAAACTTTATTTCAGAAAGTTACAATAAACGATGAAAAATACTAACAAAATATTCCCATTCTGTAACTTGGAGTTACAGTAAATTTTTAATTTATTGAATATCCAAAAAT
Source organism: Cynegetis impunctata (assembly GCA_030704885.1). Lineage (NCBI taxonomy): Eukaryota > Metazoa > Arthropoda > Insecta > Coleoptera > Coccinellidae > Cynegetis > Cynegetis impunctata. Next base: position 72,990 of record JARQZK010000090.1, read on the forward strand.
AACAAAAATACAATATCTTTCTCATGGATTTCCATATTCATTGAGATGATTACAAAATGTTCAATATACATCAATCCAGATTACACATACATCAATTTTATCATAAAAAAGCGAACAAAATAACTTAACAATACTTTAATCAGTGGTGATGGTTATTTTCAATAATTTTTCTCGTGATAAATTATATTTTGGACAATGTCATATTTCATATCATAAAAAAACATTCCAGGAAACTATGAAATATTTCAGCTTCTAAAGGAACGTCTTATTCAAGTAAGAATATTATTTTGAAACAAATATCTACAGCACTCAAGAAACTAATGTAAATAAACCTTATATTATCGAAATATACAGTTAATTCAGATATATCAAGGAGATCTTATCCTATGCAGCAAATGAATGGTTGTATAGGATTGCCAATATTTTCAAGGAACTGAATGTTTGTTTCCACCTCTTGTTCGAATTTTCCGATAAACAGGACGCGTGCGAATTCCTTTTGATGACCTTGGTGGCTTATCTGCTAGGATTATTCTTCTTTGAAATATGATTCGTGGAAACAAGAAATCTATGTAGTGCCCACAGGAGAGCTGCCTCCTTCCATCTATAAAATACGAACTCACGTATGAGAAACAAAAATTCTTGAATAATATATAACCTAATTTTAAAAATGATAGAAAGGCGGAGAATTTAGTTCTCCTCATATAATAAACTAATTTGAATTGGAATAAGTACAGCTTTACTTAGGCACGCTTTCCTTCAGGCGGCCGAAGGCCGCGTTTGTACGAAAACGGGACATCCGAGAAAAAAGCCAAAAATTATATAAACATATATATATATATATATATATATATATATATATATATATATATATATATATATATATATATATATATATATATATATATATATATATATATATATATATGCATATATATTGTTGGGATTTTTCGTGGTATAACAGATATTAAATGACTAATAAAATTAGATTGGATTTAATTTACTCGACGTTTCGGCTCTAATTTTGGAGCCTTTTACAAGAGTTTCATCAAGAGTGTCACAATGGATCGTTTTGTTTTCTTTTCTTTGGCTGTGGTAAGTTCCAGATCCGTTGTGAGACTCTCGATCAAACTCTTGTAAAAGGCTCCAAAAATAGAGCCGAAACGTCGAGTAAATTAAATCCAATTTTATTAGTCATTTAATATCTGTTATACCACGAAAAATCCCAACAATCTATAATATACAGATACAAAACCAATTTCAATATATATATATATATATATATATATATATATATATAAATATATATATATATATATATATATATATATATATATATATATATATATATATATATATATATATAATATATATATATATATATATATATATATATATAAATATATATATATAATATATATATATATATATATATATATATATTGAAATGAACTTAGGACATTTATTTGAAACTAAATCAAACAAACCCTCCTAGCGGAGCTGGCTAATAAGAGTTCACGAAGCATCGTGAAATATCAACATCTACCCAGACGGTAATTGTTCGAAATGTTAATTTGTTTATCACAATCGATGAAATTGATAGACAGAACTGTTTCGCCCTTATCGGGGCTCATCAGTATCATCCATCCACTCGGGAGTGATAACCAAAAACAACATTTCAAACGGTCATACATATTTCTTCTAGTAACTCCATGACATATAAATATGACACAGCGCCACCAGTCGAAACAATTGAACACATCTTTCAGAATAGAAAGAAAACATTTCGGCAACGAAACTCTTACGTCCTGACAGACCCGAAGGTGGTTACTATAAATCGCTAAGCAAGAGTAACAGTTGATACATCCATTTTGATGTAATTCAACATTCACATCCGCCGCAAAGTAACAAGCGCTCAAATTTTATACATCCATCGTATAGTGATAAACAAATTAACATTTCGAATCAATTACCGTCTGGTACTGATGTTGATATTTCGATGCTTCTGAACTCTTAATAAGGGCTAGGAGTTTTGTTTGATAATTTTCAAATAACCTTTCATTTCATTTTATGCCACGAAATGGCTTAACACGAAGAATTTTGTTTTCCATTCATTCTACCAAAAGGTATAAAAAATTTCGTTGTTATTTGTTTAAAACATCAAAAATGGATGTATCAACTGTACTCTTGCTTAGGGATTATAGTAACCACCTTGCGGGTGTCCCCAAAAGAATTTCGTTGCCGAAATTTTTCTTCTATTCTGAAGATGTGGTTCAATTGTTTCCGACTGGTGGCCTGTCCATATTTTATGTTATGGAGTTACTGAAGAAATATGTATGACCGTTTTGATGTTGGTTTGGTTATCACTCCCGTGGATGGATAACATACCCCGAAAGGCGAAACAGTCTGTCTATCAATTTCCATCGATTGTATAAACAAATTAACAATTCGAACAATTACCGTCTGGGGTAGATGTTGATATTTCGATGCTTCGTGAACTCTTATAGCCAGCTCCGCTAGAGGTTTGTTTGATTAGTTTTTTTCAAATATAATTTCCTAGTTCATTTTCAATTTTATTTGCTACCTGTTCAAAGGTATAAAATTTGAGCGTTGTTACTTGCGGCGGGTGAATGTTGAATTACATCAAAATGGATGTATCAACTGTACTCTTGCTTAGCGATTATAGTAACCACCTTCGGGTGTCAGGACGTAAGAGTTTGTTGCCCAAATGTTTTCTTCTATTCTGAAAGATGTGGTTCAATTGTTTCCGACTGGTGGCGCTGTGTCATATTTTATGTCATGGAGTTACTAGAAGAAAATGTATGACCGTTTGAAATGTTGGTTTGGTTATCACTCCCGGTGGATGGATGATACTGATAGCCCCGATAAGGGCGAAACAGTCTGTCTATCAATTTCCATCGATTGTGATAAACAAAATTTTAAACATTTTGAACAATTACCGTCTGGGGAGATGTTGATATTTCGATGCTTCGTGAACTCTTATAGCCAGCTCCGCTAGGGGTTTTTTGATTAGTTTCAAATAAATGTCCTAGTTCATTTCAATTTTATTGCCACGAACGGTGTCGTTAACACGAAAATTCTGTTTTCCATTCATTGCTACCTGTAAAAGGTATAAAATTTGAGCGCTTGTTCTTGCGGCGGGTGAATGTTGAATTACACAAAATGGATGTATCAACTGTACTCTTGCTTAGCGATTATAGTAACCACCTTCGGGTGTCAGGACGTAAGAGTTTCGTTGCCGAAATGTTTTTCTTCTATTCGAAAGATGTGGTTCAATTGTTTCCGACTGGTGGCGCTGTGTCATATTTATATGTCATGGAGTTACTAGAAGAAATATGTATGACCGTTGAAATGTTGGTTTGGTTATCACTCCCGGTGGATGGATGAATACTGATGAGCCCCCGATAAGGGCGAAACAGTCTGTCTATCAATTTCCATCGATTGTGATAAACCAAATTAACGATTTTCGGAACAATTAACCGTCCCTGGGGTAGAGATGTTGATATTTCGATGCTTCGTGAACTCTTATGGCCAGCTCCCGCTAGGAGGTTTTGTTTGATTAGTTTCAAAATAAATGTCCTAGTTTCATTTCATTTTAATTGCCACGAACGTGTGTCGTTAACACGAAGAATTCTGTTTTTCCATATATATATATATTATATATATATATATATATATATATATATATATATATATATATATATATATATATATATATATATATATATATATATATATATATATATATATATATAAAGTATATATAATATATAATATATATATATAATATATATATATATAAATATATATATATATATATATATATATATATATATATATATATATATATAATCACTCGATAATTATTAGCAATTACAGGCTTGCTGAATCTCAAAAAACTCGATTTTATTAAAAAGTTGAGAATTCAACAAGCTGTTATTGCTAATAATTATCAAAGAGATTAGAAATAGTTCACAGGCAACAACAATTCGAAATAAATATATATATATATAATATATATATATATATATAATATATATTTATATATATATATATTACATATATATATATATATTAGAAGATTATATATAGGTATATATATTAGTTGAGGCTCTGAGTCTGTATGTGCTCGGCTGACTGGTTGATATGAGCTGTCATGTCGTCGGTGCTGATGAGAATCTTTGGTATGTCGGGTGAACTCAGCAGATGATGGTGCTGGATCAGAGACAGTATGGTGGCTAAGTTAATATAGGTCAAGTAAATTATATATATATATATATAAATATATATAATATATATAAAGATATATATATATATGTATATATATATATATATATATAATATTATATATATATATATATTATAGTTATATTATATATAATATAGTAGTATATATATATATATATATATATGTATATATATATATATATATGTTCGTATGTATGTGTATTTTGAAGCAATAGGGTTGAAAGTTTGAAAGTAGGTGGTTTCACATGATGTCTTGGATGAAATTGTTTTTGGTCCGAATTGGTTGAGGGGTTGACTCCCCTGGGGAGAAAATGAATCTTGTATACACGACAGAAGGTGCAATTTTGTAGCAATAGGGTTGTAAGTTTGTATCTAGGTAGTTTTGTAAGATATCTTGAAAGAAATTAGTTTTGGGTTGAATTGGTTGAGGGGTTGATCCCCTGGGGGAAAAATAAATCTTGTTTTCATAATAAAGGTCGTAATTTTGAAGTATTTAGAGTTAAAAGTCTGTAGGTAGGTATTTTCAAAAGATATCTTGGATGGAATTGGTTTTGATTCGAATTGGTTGGAATGGGCGTGATTTTAGGGCAATATGATTGAAAGTTTGTGAGTAGGTAGTTTCGTATGATATAATGAATTTGTCAGTTTTCAATGCGAATTGGTTGACCCCCCTGAGAAATAAGTCTTGATTATACGATAGAAGGGGCAACTTTGATACCATAGGGTTGAAACTTTGTAGGTAGGTAGTTTCGTACGATATCTTGGATGGTATTTATTTCTATATGAATTGGTTGGAGGGTTGACCGCTCGGAGGAGGAAATAAATTTTTTTTACACGATAAAGGGCGCAATTTCATAGAAATAAAGTTGAAATTTGGTAATTACGTAGTTTCGTAAGATACCTTGGATGTGATTGGTTTTGATACGAATTGGTTGGGGGGTTGATCCCCCGGGGAGGTAATAAATATTGTTTAAACATTAGAGGGTGCATTTTTTTAAAATTTGAAACAAAAATCATAATTTATTGAATATATTTTTTAAACTGGAAACATTATGAAAACCTGCTAATGCAGCTTGCTGCGATAGAGTTTTTTTATATTTTATTTGTATTTTTATTTTATAATTTGTTGTAGCCCTCAATCCTGAATATCGTTGTCATCATTAATGAATTGAAGAGAGACGTGATTATTTATTATTATCAGGTATTCGGATTATTTTGATAAAAATTATCACATTCCACTAATGCAGGTTTACAGTGTTATAATATAGAATTTGTATGTTGTACGGGTGCCTCAAACCAACTGAAGTTTATTATAGGAATGTCTTTTAAGTAGCTCCTTTGTTTAGTTACTGTAATTTTTTTGCACTGAGGTTCGTCACTCTGACGTCATAAAACTAAACAAAATGTCTTCCATATGATGCCGTAGGTAAACACGTATGTTTCAATGAATTTTGTAGATATCAGGGTCATGTGGCGTTGTGGTGATTAGCACCCCCGCTTTGAATTATAGGTCGAATGATTTGTCTGTGTCTGAGAAATGTTCCTCTTTAAATTTTGTCATATTATCGTGAGTCCTGTTCTAAGTACATGTTATTTTGATTTTTGTAACTTGTAATGTAGTTTCAGTTTTACTCCTGATGAAGTCCGCAAAGCTGAACGAAATATAGCATTCGTAATTCAATTTGACTAGTAATTGGAGAGCCCCTATAGTCGGAATACCATTAACAATCATACAATATTGTTTCTGTAACGAATTTGCACTTTGTACATAAAATAGGAGGTTAAATAAACTCTGTCTTCAGGGATGAAGATATCAGAAGTTTTTATTAAGTATATTTATATTCAAAAATACAGTGATTATTATATGTCTTTATCTATTCGTTAACAATTTTATATTGCGGACTCGGGTTAGTTCTCAGAGAAGAGATTATTACATTACATCGTGGTGGGAGGCACTCACCAATATGCGCGTAAGATACAAATATTAATTGCATTTGTATTTCTATGGGACATTCAAATATCCTGCGCCGCCTATTGCTGAACAAAAGAAGGAACTGAAAATCAGATTCTGAATTTATACTAGAGAGGCTAAACATTAGAGATCGTTGACACAGAACAAACTTTTGATATTAACCTAGTGAACACTCCGTTCTTTGTCTTAAGATCGACTACCCTAACTCTCTCATCAGTTCCCGGATAAACCTGTAAAATTCGTGCTTTACACCAATTCAAAGGGAAAGAATTATTATCCTTGGCGAGAACTAGATTTTTTAAATTCGAGTTTGGCTGCAACCATTTAGGCTTGCTTTGTGAATTATTCAAATATTCAATAGATTCTTCCAGAAGTCTTGTTGCAGCTTTGTGCAAAGCTGCCAACGTGATAATCTATTTATTGATGTCGTGGAACATCCTTATCTAGAAAGGCTGTAAGTGGCGCGCCTATAAGAAAATGACCTGGTGCTAAACAACTCAAATCAGTAGGGTCGTTCGGAAGGGGACTCAATGGCCTAGAATTTAGAACTGCTTCAATTTGAGTGAGTACCGTGTATAACTCTTCGAATGTAAGGGACGTGTTACCAACTATGTGGTACAAATGATGTTAGGCACTTTTTATTGCCGTCTCCCATAGTCCTCCCCAATGCGGACTATGAGAAGGTATAAATTTCCATTGAATGGCTTCAGTGCTTAAATAGTCTTCTAATGCATTCACATTAGTTTTCAACTTAAAAAAGTTATAAAGTCCTCTCAACGTAATACTTGCTCCGAGAAAATTAGTCGTGTTATCGCTATAGGTAAATACAAACTGGACAGCCTCTATGCGATGAACCTTTTAAAAGCAGAAATAAATGCGTCAGTAGTAAGATCGGTTACTTACTCGATATGTACCGCCTTGAAGGCCATACGAACAAAAATACATATAGCATTGCATTACTGGAGCCTTTCACAACTTAGAGCTTTTAATAAATAGTGGCCCTTCGTAGTCCAAACCTACTTGAGAAAACATTCTAACGGCTGAAACTCTCACCTTTGGTAAATCAGCCATTATTTGTTGCGCATTTTTAGCCCTGAATCTATAGCAAATTATGCATTTATTAAAAATTTGTTTTATTTTTTTAAGTCCGTTTAAAGACCAAAATTTCAATTTAAAGTTGGAGAGGACAGTTTGAGGACCAGCGTGTAATAATATCTCATGTTCTAGTTTCAGCATCAGCATCATAATCAATATGATTATGTGACAGCAATAGGATAGGGTGTTTTTGATCGAAAGGCAGATTAGACAATGATAGTCGACCACCAACACGTATTATACCATTACTGTCTAAGAACGGACTAAGTTTAACTACTTTTCTATTCTTTATTTCTGAACCACGTTTGAAATATGAAAATATAATAGAAAAATGGTTTTTTTGTAAAGTTTTAATAATGGAAGAAAGTAGATAGGCTAAGCCGATTCTAGCGCACTTTTGCTCATTTTTACATGTAAATTCCCATAAGGAAATCTAAGGTCCAAATTACCGAAAATTGTTCCCTTTTTGGTAATGCGCACTGGGTTGGATTCAACGGAATGGAAATGACTCCTTGTATATCAGAGTCAATGACCTTCCTGATTTATGTAAGATATAAATACCATTCATATTAAACTATGTAAGAGGAATATATACACATCAATTCATGGTTGGTAGCAGGAGATAGATACAAGGATGAAAATATAACAATTTATTTTTTTAATGTTTACATCATAATTTTATTAATAATATAATAATTCTTAATTATGGTTATTCAGTATTCATCAATAGATAATCACTTTGAGACATGTTCGAAGGCACCCTGTAATGCCCCCAAGGCAGCGTCTCATCTGTTCCAGGTATAAAATATCTTTTATCATCTTTAGGGCTGAGTACAATTTTCTGTTGTGTGATGGAATATACCTTATGCTTATCGGCTCTTATTAAGTTTTCAGTTATAGTAACATCCTTCCATGTATCAAGATATTTATCGTAATCTTCAAAAGTAATCTTCGTCCTCACAACTGACGATTTAACTCCTTCTGCTTTCTTCATAACAGCGGCATTTTTAATAATATCATCTATCTCATTATCATCGTATCCCTCATCAACCCACTGCTTCTTTTCTTTTTCTATATCTTCATGATTCTTTGATACTTTCGTAGTGTATAATTTTGAACGAAGTCTCACATAATTTGTCATAGAAGTTCCATTGTTCTCATCTTTCATCATACCCAATACTTTCATATTCACTTGCGGAATTCCATAAATATTATCAAATTGATAATCTGACGTGTCAAAACGGGCATGACAATCACGTTTCATAACATCATATGGATCTTTATGAAGCTCATAGATCAAACTATCAGTGTCCGTATAGATGGCGCTGCAGTCGCCCCCAAACTCGTTTTCCATATAATCATAATGAAAAGCATAAATGGTTGTTTTGGCTAAGTCGAGTATTGCCTGTACAACATATATAGGTTTATTAAATAAGACTTCCATTTTTCTCAACTCAACAGCAACAATATTTTCGTTGAATATTGTACAGTTCTTGAATTCGGGTTTAGCAATATATGCCTCGGCTCCATACCGTCCAGACCATTTAGTTAGAAGGCGCACGTTGACACGTTTACGTATATTCTCCATAGTTTTTCCTGTAACAATATAAAATGTTAGCATAATTATGACGAAAAAGCAAGAATGTAACTTACCGAAAACAGCATTATTCATGAGTTTAAATAAAATTTTCTCGAACTTGTTCTTTGCATTATTTCGAAGTTCAGTGTTCAAATCAATATAGCTTTTAAGCCAAGGTGCTTGCTTGAACTCCAGGACTCTATGAACTTTTTTGAGTACCAGACCATGTTTAATTGCGTGCTTCAATGCTTGATAATGAATAATATAATTTTTTTTATGATTTAGTGTGGCCATCAATTTTGAAGGTTCCCTTCCAGTCTTACGAGGTTTACAGGTCTTTGGATTGATATGTTCAGGGCAAAATGGTAGGTCTTTGTGGATATCGTGTAATTCTTGAGGATAATCGAGATCCACCTCTAACATGTATCCTGTATCTGAGCTTATAGGTTTCAAGACAGCTCAATCGAAATTATTCAAATACATCTGTCAGAAGAAGAATATCAGTCTTCATGTATAGGTCAACATATTCACCCAAGTTACTACAACTGAATTCATTCCAAACCAGTTGTGCCCTACGATACAATATTTGAGGGCAGGGTTTATTTTCTAGATTATTATAGAAAGCCTCAATAGATGGTAAGCTTGTTTCACCAAATCTCGAAAATGCATCGAGGTAATCATATGGCATAACCCCCTTCTTTGTTAGTAGTTTAAAGCGATTCTCATCTAATTCAGGAAATTGCGGTCTCAGATTTGGATATTCAGTTAAGTATGTGGCTAGGTTATCTAGTGAGGAGTTCATAAATCGAAATGAATCAATGAAACGGAATTGAATTGGCGTTTCATCAATGTGTTTAGTGAATGAAATATACTTTTCTTTAGTTATAAGTAGTAAATCAACTTTTCCTTGCATCCTAGTTGCAACATCCTCAATAATGAAATTAGCATCGTACCCACTGAGGTTATGAAACACCACAGAGATCACATGACTATCTTGATAGTTTATATTTCATGATTCGTGAGCAGCTCCTCTATAATTGTTTTCAGGAATCAAATGGTTATTGTCTCGCACTTTCTTATCGTCCAGAAAGAAATCATGATCACATATATGGCACTTCATAGCATTTCTAAATTCAGATTCGTCCTGAGGAGTCATATCAATATTATACGAACACCAAAAGACATTAGAGAGATCTGCCGCTAGCTGTTTCATTTCATCTGCAAACCACTGCATACAATCCTCTCCACGATGGGATTTATAAAAACTTAGAGAATCATCATAGGAACATTTCAGATAATATTCTATAGCTGCAGGTACATGATAATGCGGCTTTTTATTATCATCCCAGCAAACAATGAATCTCTGGCCGTCATCTGGCCCAATGCATGATCGGTCGGCAATATGCTGGCAACGGCAAAGCTACATCGGCAAATAGTCGGCCCAATATATGGCATATTATAATCGGATATCTACAATCCAGCCAGCAATGGGCCATTACTATAAAAAGTGTGTCTTTCGACCGATATCATAAAAATGAATGGCCGTTTCAAGTGTTATTGTTAAAATAATTTGCCTGCGTACCAAAACCTATTATGAATACAATTATTATTATTTTGCGTAAAATTTGTCGTATAAAAATGAATAATATGGTGCTTTTTTATGACACATAATTCATAGAGGTTGGATTTTCTGTTGTAAAAACGTCGACACATAAAAAGGATAATGACTTTATATACTAAAGATTATAAACGGTTATCACTTTGTTGCTTCCTTGAGTAAGAGAATACTGTATTTTATTCAGCATTAATAACCTATTGACCAATCCCAATAATTATATGTCTTCCTGCTGAATATACCCGTGACTAGGTAATTTAACCAAAACTAGCGCCAGGTACACTACATATGCAGTCTTTCAGCTTCTGTGCTTATGGCGTGCGTATTATCATCTGATTAGTTGTTAAATGACATGGAATGAAAATATCTCGTTCAACAGCCAATTGAAAACGAGTATGCGATAATCGAGAGCGATGGCGATCATGTGAACGTGAACTATTGTGAACGTGTGTGATACTGATGCTTTCGATATTATATTTATTCTTGTGAACAGTTATCCCAAGATCCAGTGTGAGCGGTTTAGAAAAATGATGACGACTTCTCCTGATGAATTGAGATAAGTTAGTATTTATATCTAGAATCAATTGTAGCGTCAGTTACAAGAAACAAAGGTTAAGTATTCACCACCAAAATCTTGTGCTTAAAATAACGACAATGTTGTAAGTATAAACTCATTAAGAAAAATTTGAATGGAAATGACAAAACAGTGACAACGCAGATTCTGATTTTTGGTCTATACCTATATGAAATAGAGATTGAAAGTGGTTGCCTGAAAGTTTTCAGTTTTGAAAATATTCTCTAAAGGAGTAGTGCTGCCCTACAAAAACAACTATGTTTTTTTCCCACTCATTCATTTACAGTGAACTATTATTGTGTATTATTATTTTGTTTATATGTGTATATATGTGAGAATTACAATATCACATTTCCAAATAAAATGAATATCATGAGTGCATCCGACTCGATTGTATTTTCACAAAGATTTTATTATCTACATTGATGAAAATTGCAGTCCATAGTAGGTATTTCTGAGTTATAATGGGACTAGTTGGGAACTTTCATGGTTAGTGAATTTTTACTTTGATTTATATATTTAATTTTGAATTTTTGAATTCATTCATCATAATTTGCTCTCTATTATTTCAGTTGAATTTTTAATTTTTTTTATATTTTTCATTGGTTCAGTTGTTTTCTTTTCAGAACTACATAAAGCGAACTTTTGCATTGTTTTATCTCATTAAATTGTATACTTACAACAGTTGAAAATTTAATCTTTAATTGTTTTCAGAGACTATTTCATTGTTGAGTTTCCAGATGAAGCCAATGAAAACTCAATACCACCACCTGTGGTACCAAAGGTGTGGGTTTATACTAGACGAAATATATGCTATTGGCCCAATTTAAAAAATGACGAAGAGAGAAGGACGGCAGTAATAAGAAAAAAACAAGAGTCCTGTACCAGTTGCCCAATAGTGGTGAAATACAATACAAGTAAGAAACTTTACTCATTCAAAACAATTTACTAAAATACTCAATATAATTTTTGGAAAGGTGAATTCAGGATATCCATTTTTCAGATTCTTATGAAAAAGCTATGCAAAAACAAAAACATCTGGAGAGGTCTGAATCAACCTCTGTGTCAACCTCAAGTCAATCTGAAGATGATATACAGTCAAAACGTAAATCGAGGCCAAATTCATTTTATATGGTTTATAAAACAAAATTTCAGTCCGCATCTTTGTTAAGTATTGGAGGAAAAGACATTGGAGATTCAACAAGGAGAATAATGGCCAAACTAATCTCCCATGAGTTATCTCTTCAATATAATTGGACTGGAATGGGAAAAAAAGAATTTAAGAGCTTATGGAATATTCTAAGAATGATATTAGTTGCAATCATAAATGTGTATTCATTACAGGATATTTTTATGGCTCTGTATCTCAGACCCTTAATGTTATCACTCACTTACTGACTTAGAATGTTAAAATCACTCACTAACTGACATAGTAATAAAAAAAATATGTTCTTGAAAATTATGAAAAAATAGAAATACTAGAACTTCACTAAATTCCCGTTTCGTTGTTTCTGAGAAATCGATATCAATCATATGAACCTTTCATGTGCCAGTTACACTTGCATTGACCCCTGTTAATTTTGTTTCAGTTTGTCTTCGAAAAAATCCGTTTTGCAGAAATGCCACAGAAACTGAAATTGCCAGTGTAATTAAAATCTGGCTAAGAACTGCTTCTGACCGTTAAGGAGGGAGAAACAAAAGAAGGACAAAGCCGGCAGAGGAAGGGGGAGATAATTCGCATTGACACATTTAAATACTATTTGTTCTTTCCCAGAGAATTCCTTCATTTTAATCAAAATTTGTGATATTTTTCATTTTTTAACCAAAATAATAGTTTTGTATGTTCTTTCCTTTATTTATTATTTGTGATATTTTTTACTTTTAAACCAAAGAATTGTTTTTCTGTTGTTTCCTATACTATTATGTGTATTTTATTAAAGTATATATAAACTTTAGCTTTTTCTCCAGTTTTTTGTGATATTTTTCTATGAATTCAAGTAGGTAACTTCCATTGTAGTATTTCTACTGGGCCATCAATGATTTCCACAGTTTTGCCTTCAGAGGCCCGTCGTTCAAAAGACACTGTAGACAAGCATTGGCCCTGATGATGGCCGGTGTCTCCTATTCTCACTGGCCCGTCATAGGCTATAGGTGCATTGCCGTACCGGCCTGATCTGGCCAGCATATTCTTGGCCGGCACAGGGCCTATCAAAATTGTTTGCTGGGATGGGTCGGTTTCAAAATGCTTTCTAGATCTGCGTAAATAATGAATGGTGCTTTTTCTTTATTCTTATGATTTTTAAACTTAAGAATATTTTGACCTTCTTGAGGCATCTTAATGGCAGTCTCATTCATCATAAGACATATTTCCGTATGTTCCTTCAGCTTATCAAGAGAATGATAATAGTGGAGACATCTGTCGCAAATATACTTTGTATGACCTTTTTTACTCAGCTGATTTGATACCAGACGAGATAAATTTTTGATTAAAACATAATGGTATTTTATTTCCACCTCAGCATTATTTCCATTATCATTATTATTTTCAGAAAAATAGATATTCTGAATCAATAAAAGGTTTATATGTTTATCAACACAGTTTTTAGTCAAGTTTAGTGGAAGAGTGATAAATTTATTTCCTTTTTTCTTAAGGATATAAACATTGATAGACACTTCGTTCTGTTTTTCAAATGACGGAATCTGCTTCATAGTCATAGGAAACTGAATTCCCTTCAGTTTTAGTACTTCTGAATGATGTGGATACTTAGTTATTCTATCAGCATCCTTCTCAACTGGAAACAACGCAGCTACTACAGCCCACGCAAAACAAGCGTTATCATTATTCTTCAAATTAATGCAAGCATGTTTTTTCTTTATTTCTTCTGGTAGTTCAATGTAAGATGATCCCTATTGAGCGGTGAATTTATTAATATTAACACCTAAATTAATAACTTGTTTCAAGGTCCACCCACTGTCATGCTCCTGAAACTCTTCCAACTTTCTCAGTAAAAGTTCTTTAACGATCTCGTCGAACCACGAGTTAATATCGGTATCTCTGTATATAGGCTTATTAGGTGTTGTGAAATATTTAAATTCACTCAATACACGACTACCGCTCAAAATTTCAAACTCTCCACCAAAAACTGCGTTAACCTTGACAGCTTCAGCTTTTTTCAAGTTATTGAGTAGCCGTCGTCTGAATATCGCACGACAATCAGCTAAAAACTCTAAAGGATCCTTATGTTTGAGGTTTGAAATAACCCCTGTTCTAATACGGCAATCAAAAGCGGAGGTTGAATCATCCCAGCGAACTCTATCCCATGCTGTTTCTAGTCGAGTCGTTATACCAGCTACCTGCTTCTTCAAAATTTTCAACTGGCTACGCATACTCTTCACTTGTCCAATCTTAGTTATTAGATTCCGCTTTTCTCCAATCTTCTTCCCCGATTTTAATTTCTTGTTGATTCTCCGAAGAGCTAATGAACACTCTTTAAGTCCTTCATTAACCATTTTTTCATCATTGCTTATTTTTAGAAAACACAGCAGTGCTTGTATCTTATTCAACAGTGCAGCAAACATGTTGGTTGTAGTCTCACGAATGATTAGAAGAAACTGAATCAGAACTATAGAATTCAACCATTTAATACAAATCAAGTCAACGGAATACTAAACATTAGTACAAGGTATCCACGGTGTAAAAAAAAGAATATAGACTAGAAACTTATATTTTCCATATTAATGTATGGATCGAAGTAACCGTTACTAGAAAATATACAATGATCACCGTATAGAAAATAAATTTAAGGTGTAATAAATATTATATTTAGTTCCTGAACCTCAAGTAGACCCCTGAACAGGGTATGTGGTGTCGCACCGGAACTATGCCATCAAAGCACCAATTAGAGGTTAGGAACTAAATACAATATTCATAGATCTAAAATTCATATTAACTTTCCGTAATTAAATAATTTGTGTTTAATTCTCTTGTTACCGAAATTTGGCCAATAGGACGCGTCTTCTATAGCCAGGACAAGACCTAGGCAACTATTTCCCCAGAACGTCGACATTGGTTATACCTACTCATTAACGATGACTGCCTACTTTGTACATAGGTCTTACAGACATCAAGAGCAAGTACTCTCTCCCTGTAGGGATACGTCTGTCATGCCTTCGTGAAGGAAATAGTCGGTCGTCCCTTTTATACCAGAATGGAGCCACAATTAATTAATGAATTAGTATTGTTTACTTATTTTCTTAAAGATTAAGGAAAACCAACTCACCTATTTATTCTGCACAAGATACACGGAATCTTGAAATTCAATTATCTGTAGAAAGTTTGTGAAGATAAGTCACATTATGTTAGATCATCGAATAACAAATTATTACATTTCAGCCTCATAAGTTCAACTTCGAATGAAATTTTTCTGAGTCAAAATAAAAGTATAAAAATCTTAATATCTCAGAAACGGAACACTTTAAAGTAAAAATAATATTTCCGCAGACTCTCTGACACCCCTAACACGTTGACTGCCGGTGACTCAACTGTTGAGTCATGCCAGTCCTCCGCTGAAGACCGATGACTCAATTGCTGAGTCACATGCAATCTAAAACGTTAATGACCTTTTGACGTTCCATAACATATTATAATAAAAACACCATAATAAAACAATTCACCCTCATAATAAAAAATTTTACAAGTTCAACTTTGAAAGTATAAAAATCTTAATATCTCAGAAATGGTACATTTTAGAGTAAAAAAAACGTTTCCGCAGACTCTCGGACTCCTCTTAGTGACCTTTCGACGTTCCGTAACATATTATAATATAAACACTATTAAATAATTCATACTCATGAAAAAAAAATCCAACTTTGAATGAAATTTTTTTAAGTCAACATAAAAGCATAAAAATCTTAATATCTCAGAAACGATACGTTTCCGCAGACTCTCTGACACCCCTTAGTGACCTTTTGACGTTCCATAACATATTATAATATAAACACCCTAATAAATAATTCACCCTCATAATAAAAATTTTTACAAGTCCAAACTTTGAACGAAAATTTTCTACTATTCTGAATAAGTCTACAAAGTATAGAAATCTAAATATCTCAGAAACGACAAATTTTAGAGTAAAAATAACGTTTCCGCAGACTCTCAGCCACCCCTTATGGACTTTTTGACGTTCCATAACATATTATAATATAAACACCCTAATGAATGATTCACACTTATAATAAAAATAATTATGTCCAACTTTGAATGAAATTTCTAAGTCTACACAAAATAATAAAAATCTGAATATGTCAGAAACTACTCTTCCTAGACAAATAATAAAAATAAAATACCCCCTAAAGTAACTTCTATCGACTCTCAACCATATACCAAAGAATGAGCTCCATACGTGCAGAATTTACCATCCTCATTTACTAACCCCACTTCTACCTTATACAACTTACCCTATATTCACACAACATATATCAGTAGCTTCTAATATTCAGCTTTTGTACTCTTATCATAAACAATATAAAAATCGAAAAGCCCTGAAGTAGCCCTCAGTTAATTTGTCACATTCTTTTTTAATATATTATGCACCCTACAAGAATAATTTACAAAATCCTAGTAAACCTTGTAGTTCGAGCTCTAAATTTCGTCTAAGTCCGAAAATTCATTACGACGTTCGCTGCCGGCTTGAATAGGACAACCGACTCCCAGGAGCCAAACTGCGTTTATGCGCAATTTCAATGTTTCATAACAAATAACTTCAAAATTTATTATTACTTTAACCATTGCGGAAAAACATTGCGCTTATCAGATATGCCTACAGCACCTAAAAACACCCGTTAAATGTGCCGTCTCACTGATAACTGCATAGCAACACAATATAAGCGTGACTCCGCGAACGTGTTAAATTGTATTATACCATAAACTACTCGTTCTAGATAAAAAATAAAATGAAATGTCATCTATTTTAGCGTTTCACTACAATATATCAAAACATTTTCATCTTGTTAGCAGAAATTACCAACCTCATATATTTCGAACCGTGAATCCGTCTAAGTCAATCATTCACTATGAAAATTCACAAAATTCGTTTTTTCTCCGAAACTACCAATTTTAGGCTAAAAATAAACGAAAAAATACCCCCAAAGTAACCCCCTGTCGATTCCTCACCTTTTCTAACATATACCAAAATTTGAGTGCCCTACGTGCAGAATTTACCACCCTCATACTAACCCCTCCACCTAATCAACGAATTCTATATTTCACCAGCATCCGTTTCTATAACTCAGCTCATGTTCACTGTACTCTTATCGAGAAAATGATAACTAGGATTTTATGACAGAAAAAAAAGCACCCTAAATTAGCCCCCCAGTGTATTTGTCACATTATTTTATAATTTATTAGACACCCTACAAGAATCATTTACAAAACCCTAGTAAACCCTGTAGTACGAGCTCTAAATTTCGTCTAAGTCCAAAAATTCATTAAAAATGTACTATTACCATAAACTACTCGTTCTAAAAAAAATAAAATAAAATGGAATGAAAAAAAAACATCTCACCAAAGTAATTGCTTATCTAATTTCACGTTTTGACTATAATATTACATGAAAACATTTTCATCTTGTTAGCAGAAATTACCAACCTCGTATACTTCGAACCATGAATCCGTCTAAGTCAATAGTTCACTATGAAAATTCACAAAACTCGCTTTTTCTCCGAAACTACCAATTTTAGACTGAAAATAAACGAAAAAATACCCCCAAAGTAACCCCGTGTCGATTCCTCACCTTTTCTAACATATACCAAAATTTGAGTGCCCTACGTGCAGAATTTACCACCCTCATTTATCCTATCCCCTACTCATGTCTTACATAACCTGTACTTTATATTCAACCGTCATTCGCTTCTTAAATTTTCAGTTTATGTTCTCCTATCATGGAAAAGATAAATAGTGAAAACTGATGTCAAAAATACAAAAATAATTACTGCGTCTAATTTATAAGACACTCACCTTGTAGACGAATCTGGTGAGAGAGAGCTCTTCACTAACCAACGAACCGAATTGAAATAGAATTCATTGCTCATAGATTCAGAATTTATTAACTAGCAAGACCCCCTTGCCCCTCTGCGACTCGGTTTTGTTTTTTGAGCAAGTCATTCCCATTTTGATATATTGAAAATAATCGCGTACAAGCGAAAAAACAGAATGAGTCAATATCAGCTGCGAGACGGACGTTGAATTGAACTAGGCAGAAATATTGCATCATCAATAAATTCCTCCGTTCGACCTAGAGCCACTTCTCGATGTCCCTCTAGGTCGAACGGAGGAATTTATTGATGATGCAATATTTCTGCCTACTTCAATTCTACGTCCGTCTCTCAGCTAATATTGACTCATTCTGTGTTTTCGCTTGTACGCGATTATTTTTAATATATCAAAATGGGAATGACTTGTTCAAAAAACAAAACCGAGTCGCAGAGGGGCAAGGGGGTCTTGCTAGTTAATAAATTCTGAATCTATGAGCAATGAATTCTATTTCAATTCGGTTCGTTGGTTAGTGAAGAGCTCTCTCTCGCCAGATTCGTCTACAAGGTGAGTGTCTTTATAAATTAGACGCAGTAATTATTTTTGTATTTTTGACATCAGTTTTCACTATTTATCTTTTCCATGATAGGAGTACATAAACTGAAAATTTAAGAAGCGAATGACGGTTGAATATAAAGTACAGGTTATATAAGACATGAGTAGGGGATAGGATAAATGAGGGTGTTAAATTCTGCACCTAGGGCACTCAAATTTTGGTATATGTTAGAAAAGGTGAGGAATCGACACGGAGTTACTTTGGGGGTATTTTTTCGTTTATTTTCAGTCTAAAATTGGTAGTTTCGGAGAAAAAGCGAGTTTTGTGAATTTTCATAGTGAACTATTGACTTAGACGGATTCATGGTTCGAAGTATACGGAGTTGGTAATTTCTGCTAACAAGATGAAAATGTTTTCATGTAATATTATAGTAGAAACGTGAAATTAGATAAGCAATTACTTTGGTGAGATAGTTTTTTTTTCATTCCATTTTATTTTATTTTTTTAGAACGAGTAGTTTATGGTAATAGTACATTTTTAATGAATTTTTGGACTTAGACGAAATTTAGAGCTCGTACTACAGGGTTTACTAGGGTTTTGTAAATGATTCTTGTAGGGTGTCTAATAAATTATAAAATAATGTGACAAATACACTGGGGGGCTAATTTAGGGTGCTTTTTTTCTGTCATAAAATCCTAGTTATTATTTTCTCGATAAGAGTACAGTGAACATGAGCTGAGTTATATAAACGGATGCTGGTGAAATATAGAATTCGTTGATTAGGTGGAGGGGTTAGTATGAGGGTAGTAAATTCTGCACATAGGGCACTCAAATTTCGGTATATGTTAGAAAAGGTGAGGAATCGACAGGGGGTTACTTTGGGGGTATTTTTCCGTTTATTTTTAGCCTAAAATTGGTAGTTTCGGAGAAAAAACGAATTTTGTGAATTTTCATTGTGAATGATTGACTTAGACGGATTCACGGTTCGAAATATATGAGGTTGGTAATTTCTGCTAACAAGATGAAAATGTTTTGATATATTGTAGTGAAACGCTAAAAAATAGATGACATTTCATTTTATTTTTTATCTAGAACGAGTCGTTTATGGTATAATACAATTTGACACGTTCGCGGAGTCACGCTTATATTGTGTTGCTATGCAGTTATCAGTGAGACGGCACATTTAACGGGTGTTTTTAGGTGCTGTAGGCATATCTGATAAGCGCAATGTTTTCCGCAATGGTTAAAGTAATAATAAATTTTGAAGTTATTTGTTATGAAACATTGAAATTGCGCATAAACGCAGTTTGGCTCCTGGGAGTCGGTTGTCCTATTCAAGCCGGCAGCGAACGTCGTAATGAATTTTCGGACTTAGACGAAATTTAGAGCTCGAACTACAAGGTTTACTAGGATTTTGTAAATTATTCTTGTAGGGTGCATAATATATTATAAAAGAATGTGACAAATGCACTGAGGGCTACTTCAGGGCTTTTCGATTTTTATATTGTTTATGATAAGAGTACAAAAGCTGAATATTAGAAGCTACTGATATATGTTGTGTGAATATAGGGTTAGTTGTATAAGGTAGAAGTGGGGTTAGTAAATGAGGATGGTAAATTCTGCACGTATGGAGCTCATTCTTTGGTATATGGTTGAGAGTCGATTGAAGTTACTTTGGGGGGTATTTTATTTTTATTATTTGTCTAGGAAGAGTAGTTTCTGACATATTCAGATTTTCATTATTTTGTGTAGACTTAGAAAAATTTTATTCAAAGTTGGACATAATTAATTTTATTATAAGTGTGAATCATTCATTAGGGTTTTTATATTATAATATGTTATGGAACGTCAAAAAGTCCATAAGGGGTGGCTTAGAGTCTGCGGAAACGTTATTTTTACTCTAAAATTTGTCGTTTCTGAGATATTTAGATTTCTATACTTTGTAGACTTATTTAGAATAGTAGAAAATTTTCGTTCAAAGTTTGGACTTGTAAAAATTTTTATTATGAGGGTGAATTATTTATTAGGGTGTTTATATCATAATATGTTATGGAACGTCAAAAGGTCACTAAGGGGTGTCAGAGAGTCTGCGGAAACGTATCGTTCCTGAGATATTAAGATTTTTATGCTTTTATGTTGACTTAAAAAAATTTCATTCAAAGTTGGATTTTTTTCATGGGTATGAATTATTTAATAGAGTGTTTATATTATAATATGTTACGGAACGTCAAAAGGTCACCTAGAGGTGTCTGAGAGTCTGCGGAAACGTTATTTTTACTCTAAAATGTACCATTTCTGAGATATTAAGATTTTTATACCTTCATTCAAAGTTGAACTTGTAAAATTTTTTATTATGAGGGTGAATAATTTTATTATGGTGTTTATATTATAATATGTTATGGAACGTCAAAAGGTCATCAACGTTTTAGATTGCACGTGACTCAGCAATTATTGAGTCATCGGCCTTCGGCGGAGGACTGGCATGACTCAACAGTTGAGTCACCGGCAGTCAACGTGTTAGGGGTTTCAGAGAGTCTGCAGAAATATTATTTTTACTTTAAAGTGTTCCGTTTCTGAGATATTAAGATTTTCATACTTTTATTTTGACTCAGAAAAATTTCATTCGAAATTGAACTTATGAGGGTGAAATGTAATAATTTGTTATTCGATGATCTAACATAATGTGACTTATCTTCACAAACTTCCTACAGATAATTGAATTTCAAGATTCCGTGTATCTTGTGCAGAATAAATAGGTGAGTTGGTTTTCCTTAATCTTTAAGAAAATGAGTAAACAATACTAATTCATTAAATAATTGTGGCTCCATTCTGGTATAAAAGGGACGACCGACTATTTCCTTCACGAAGGCATGACAGATGTATCCCTATAGGGAGAGAGTACTTGCTCTTGATGTCTGTAAGACCTATGTACAAAGTAGGCAGTCATCGTTAATGAGTAGGTATAACCAATGTCGACGTTCTGGGGAAATAGTTGCCTAGGTCTTGTCCTGGCTATAGAAGACGCGTCCTATTGGCCAAATTTCGGTAACAAGAGAATTAAATACAAATTATTTCATTACGGAAAGTTAATATGAATTTTAGATCTATGAATATTGTATTTAGTTCCTAACCTCTAATTGGTGCTTTGATGGCATAGTTCCGGTGCGACACCACATACCCTGTTCAGGGGTCTACTTGAGGTTCAGGAACTAAATATAATATTTATTACACCTTAAATTTATTTTCTATACGGTGATCATTGTATATTTTCTAGTAACGGTTACTTCGATCCATACATTAATATGGAAAATATAAGTTTCTAGTCTATATTCTTTTTTTTACACCGTGGATACCTTGTACTAATGTTTAGTATTCCGTTGAATTGATTTGTATTAAATCGTTGAATTCTAGAGTTCTGATACAGTTTCTTCTAATCATTCGTGAGACTACAACCAACATGTTTGCTGCACTATTGAATAAGATACAAGCACTGCTGTGTTTTCTAAAAATAAGCAATGATGAACAAATGGTTAATGATGGACTTAAAGAGTGTTCATTAGCTCTTCGGAGAATCAACAAGAAATTAAAATCGGTGAAGACGATTGGAGAAAAGCAGAATCTAATAACGAAGATTGGACAAGTGAAGAGTATCGTAGCCAGTTGAAAATTTTGAAGAAGCAGGGAGCTGGTATAACGACTCGACTAGAAACAGCATGGAATAGAGTTCGCTGGGATGATTTAACCTCCGCTTTTGATTGCCGTCTTAGAACAGGGGTTATTTCAAACCTCAAACATAAGGATCCTTTAGAGTTTTTAGCTGATTGTCGTGCGATATTCAGACGACAGCTACTCAATAACTTGAAAAAAGCTGAAGCTTTCAAGGTTAACGCAGTTTTTGGTGGAGAGTTTGAAATTGTGAGCGGTAGTCGTGTATTGAGTGAATTTAAATATTTCACAACACCTAATAAGCCTATATACAGAGATACTGATCTTAACTCGTGGTTCGACGAGAACGTTAAAGAACCTTTACTGAAAAAGTTGGAAGAGTTTCAGGAGCGTGACAGTGGTTGGGCCTTGAAACAATTATAAATTTAGGTGTTAATATTAATAAATTCACCCCTCAATTGGGATCATCTAACATTGAACTACCAGAAGAAAAAAAGAAAAAACATGCTTGCATTAATTTGATGAATAATGATAACGCTTGTTTTGCGTGCGCTGTAGTAGCTGCGTTGTTTCCAGTTGAGAAGGATGCTGATAGAATAACTAAGTATCCACATTATTCAGAAGTACTAAAACTGAAGGGAATTCAGTTTCCTATGACTATGAAGCAGATTCCGTCATTTGAAAAACAGAACGAAGTGTCTATCAATGTTTATATCCTTAAGAAAAAAGGAAATAGATTTATTACTCTTCTACTAAACTTGACTAAAAACTGTGTTGATAAACATATAAACCTTTTATTGATTCAGAATATCTATTTTTCTGAAAATAATAATGATAATGGAAATAATGCTGAGGTGGAAATAAAATACCATTATGTTTTAATCAAAAATTTATCTCGTCTGGTATCAAAACAGCTGAGTAAAAAAGGTCATACAAAGTATATTTGCGACAGATGTCTCCACTATTATCATTCTCTTGATAAGCTGAAGGAACATACGGAAATATGTCTTATGATGAATGAGACTGCCATTAAGATGCCTCAAGAAGTTCAAAATATTCTAAGTTTAAAAATCATAAGAATAAAGAAAAAGCACCATTCATTATTCACGCAGATCTAGAAAGCATTTTGAAACCGACCAATGATAATAAAAAGCCGCAACATCATGTACCTGCAGCTATAGGATATTATCTGAAATGTTCCTATGATGATTCTCTAAGTTTTTATAAATCCCATCGTGGAGAGGACTGTATGCAGTGGTTTGCAGATGAAATTGAACAGCTAGCGGAAGATCTCTCTACTGTCTTTTGGTGTTCGTATAATATTGATATGACTCCTCAGGACGAATCTGAATTTAGAAATGCTATGAACTGCCATATATGTGATCATGCTTTCTTTCTGGACGATAAGAAAGTGCGAGACAATAACCATTTGATTCCTGAAAACAATTATAGAGGTGCTGCTCACGAATCATGTAATATAAACTATCAAAATAGCCATGTGATCTCTGTGGTGTTTCATAACCTCAGTGGGTACGATGCTAATTTCATTATTGAGGAATGCAAGGAAAAGTTGATTTACTACCTATAACTAAAGAAAAGTATATTTCATTCACTAAACACATTGATGAAACGCCAATTCAATTCCGTTTCATTGATTCATTTCGATTTATGAACTCCTCACTAGATAACCTAGCCACATAGTTAACTGAATATCCAAATCTGAGTTCTCAGTTTCCTGAATTAGATGAGAATCGCTTTAAACTACTAACAAAGAAGGAGTTATGCCATATGATTACCTCGATGCATTTTCGAGATTTGGTGAAACAAGCTTACCATCTATTGAGGCTTTCTATAATAATCTAGAAAATAAACCCTGTCCTCAAAGATTGTATCGTAGGGCACAACTGGTTTGGAATGAATTCAGTTGTAGTAACTTGGGTGAATATGTTGACCTATACATGAAGACTGATATTCTTCTTCTGACAGATGTATTTGAACAATTTCGATTGAGCTGTCTTGAAACCTATAAGCTTGATCCTGCTCCTTATTTCACATTACCTGGATTCACCTGGGATGCGATGTTGAAATATACGAAGCAAGAATTGGAGCTTCTCACAGATCCAGATATGTTTCTCTTCGTTGAACGAGGCATACGTGGAGGTCTCAGTCAAGTTTGTAGTCTTAGAAGAGCTACTGCAAACAACGTTTATTGTAATAATTATGATCCGACGAAACATTCAAAGTATTTGATGTACTATGACATAAATAATCAGGTATTATATACTATTCTTCAAATTGAGTTGAAAATTCATAGCTTTTTCTTTTCAGTATGGTTGGGCCATGAGTCAATGTCTCCCATACGGAAGATTTGAATGGGTTAACACTAAAATTGATGTAGCCACCAGTCCAGATGACTCAGATACAGGATACATGTTAGAGGAGGATCTCGATTATCCTCAAGAATTACACGATATCCACAAAGACCTACCATTTTGCCCTAAATATATTAATCCAAAGACCTGTAAACCTCGTAAGACTGGACGGGAACCTTCAAAATTGATGGCCACACTACATCATAAAAAAAATTCTATTATTCATTATCAAGCATTGAAGCAGGCAATTACACATGGTCTGGTACTCAAAAAAGTTCATAGAGTCCTGAAGTTCAAGCAAGCACCTTGGCTTTAAAGCTATATTGATTTGAACACTGAACTTCGAAAGAATGCAAAGAACAAGTTCGAGAAAAATTTATTCAAACTCATGAATAATGCTTTTTTCGGTGAATTACATTCTTGCTTTCTCGTCATAATTATGCTAACATTTTATATTGTTACAGGAAAAGCTATGGAGAATATACGTAAACGTGTCAACGTGCGCCTTCTAACTAAATAGTCTGGACGGTATAGTGCCGAGGCATATATTGCTAAACCCGAATTCAAGAACTGTACAATATTCAACGAAAATCTTGTTGCTGTTGAGTTGAGAAAAATGGAAGTTTTATTTAATAAACCTATATACGTTGGACAGGCAATACTCGACTTAGCCAAAACAACCATTTATGCTTTTCATTATGATTATATGAATAACGAGTTTGGAGCGACTGCAGCGCCATCTATACGGACACTGATAGTTTAATCTATGAGCTTCATAAAGATCCATATGAGGTTATGAAACGTGATTGTCATGCCCGTTTTGACACGTCAAATTATCAATTTGATAATATTTATGGAATTCCTCAAGTGAATATGAAAGTATTGGGTATGATGAAAGATGAGAACAATGGAACTCCTATGACAAATTATGTGGGACTTCGTTCAAAATTATACATTACGAAAGTATTAAAGACTCATGAAGATATAGAAAAAGAAAAGAAGCAGTGGGTTGATGAGGGATACGATAATAATGAGATAGATGATATTATTAAAAATGCCGGTGTTATGAAGAAAGCAAAAGGAGTTAAATCGTCAGTTGTGAGGACGAAGATAACGATAAATGTCTTGATACATGGAAGGAGGCTACTATAACTGAAAACTTAATAAGAGCCGATAAGCATAAGGTATATTCCATCACACAACAGAAAATTGCACTCAGCCCTAAAGATGATAAAAGATATTTTATACCTGGAACAGATGAGACGCTGCCTTGGGTGCATTATAGGGTGCCTTCGAACATGTCTCAAAGTGATCTATTGATGGATACTGATTAACCATAATTAAGAATTATTATATTATCAATAAAATTATTATGTAACCTTTATCTATCCTTGTATCTATCTCCTGCTACCAACCATGAATTGATTTGTATATATTCCTCTTACATAGTTTAATATGAATAATGGTATTTATATCATACATAAATCAGGAAGGTCATTGACTCTGATATACAAGGAGTCATTTCCATTCCGTTGAATCCAACCCAGTGCGCATGACCAAAAAGAGAACCATTTTCGGTAATTTGGACCTTAGATTTCCTTATGGGAATTTACATGTAAAAATGAGCAAAAGTGCGCTAGAATCGGCCTAGCCTATCTACTAAAGAATGACAGTCTCGCAGTTCAGAGACCCTGAGTGGGCCTTCCATTCTTTCTTGTGACCCACAGCTATTATGAAATCTAAAGCAGTATGTCAGAGTACGATGGAATTTAGAAAATGAAGAAAAGAATCTGGACAATATTTCTAAATCTGATTCTATTCGAGCATCATGCATTGTAATTTTCCGCTGCTCTAGTAGGTCTTCAGGGAGAGGAGTAAATTTTAATTCTTATAAATTTGTGTTGTAATCGGATAGAAAATTTGTCCACCAAAGTCAACTTCCTAATGAAACCTTAGGAGATAAACCTCGTGTCACCAAATCGGGATGATATTCAGCAGATCTCACATGAGGATACAGAAAATTCGAAGTTAACTTTTGTATGATTGCAACTCGATTCGATACAAACGTAGATCACCGAGAGGGATGAGATGCAATCCATGCTAATGTAATTTCTGAGTTGAAAATAAATAAGTATTTTCGACTTTTAAAGTGTCATGGATATTGATAATCCTATTTATTAACCTTGAGAATAATAACGCGGCATATAATTCGAGTTTCTAAAGGTGCCACCTTGGATTTAGAGCAAACCATAGGCTAGGCATATTAGCAAAAAAAGTAGGGCTCAGAAACAAATTTTGCTATAGTTTTGATTTTCTCACCCTTTATGTTTTTTGGGTCGCTGAATACGAATCTGAAGTTTGCTGGCAAAAATTTTGCCCGGAACTTCGATTTTTGGGCACTTTTTGACCTATATCTCAAAAAGGAATCATTTTGATGACAAACTTATTCTATACAAAATTCAGGCAGACAAAACTGCCTACATTTATGACACGAAATGTTTTTTTGTAAGGCTAACCGTTTTGGCGCTAAAGGGCTCTCAAAAATCGCCATATTTCCATACCTAGTGTCATTCACCGTTTACGCGAAAATCGACCTTGCTGTGATACTTAACTCTTGCAACAATTTATTACCTTATACAATTTATCTTATATAACAGTAGATTTCTCATAAATGACGTTTCTTTTTTGGAAGAATCACCCACTGATTCTACATCACTGTGCCGCGGTATTTTTGTGTGCTGCGAAATTCTTGAAGTGTGCCGTTTTGAAAATGTATATTAAAGAAAAACAAAATGTTGTGGAGTCCTTTTATTGTTGAGAGTCAGGATCTTCCCCCGGAATGCTTAAAAGGTTCCCCCACTGATATTCAGTCATCGGGATCTGACATAGAGACTGAGCTTATGTGATAACGTCAAAAAATGGCTCTTAAAACCCAACTTTGAACACGGGTTATTATAAAGGTTTTGGAGTAACAATGTTAGTTTCAAGTGAAATTGTGAAGCCATATGGATGTGAAAACTTACTCTAAAGAAAATACAGAGAAGGTGATACATTGGAAAGACATCATACAATGTGGGATAAATTGAAAGGCGTCGAGAACTGGTATAGTTAAATTTAATGCTTTTATCTATTCATTTCTCACTTCAGAGAAATACCCCATAAAATAAAGAGTTTGCAAAATCAGAGTTAACAGAATGAGGAAAAATTTTAAAACTTCTGTCAGAGTGGACGATAGGTGTCGAAAAATATACACATATGGGCAAGCCATTCTCGCACACATTAAGAGACAAAAGGAATTATTAGAGACCCATAAACCCAGAGTAACCAGATCAACATCTCCCGAATGCACGTTCAGAACAAACTGCTTTATATGTGGATTACCAATTACCAAACAAGTTTTAGCGGTGGAAGCCAAAAACACCCCTGATTTGCGAAATGTTGTGTACCAGGTACATGATTTAGCTGGTGGTTCTAGAGAAAGTGTAATGAAGGACGCACGAGATAGTGATGATGAATTTGGAAGGGCGGTTTTACGCCGAATTGAGCATATACCTGATTTGGTTGCATATGAGGCGCAATATCATAAAAAGTGCCGAATAGAACTTATTGGTAAACGAACACCAAACAGAGACGGGCAACAGAAAAGAGGGGAACCATGTGCTCAGGCAATTGATGTAGTAATGCAGCATATAAACAGATACATGAAAAATAGTGATGATGAGTGTAAGTTCTCAATGGAAGAACTGATGGCCCAAATGAAAGGAGACTACAAACCAGATCAAAGGACAGTGAAAGCTGGACATCAAGGGATGTATGGCGATGAAATACTGTTCGCCTTTTCAAAGAATAAGCAGACTGTGGTTTGTTTCAGAAATATAGGAGAGAAAATATTGAATGACGCATTTTACCAACAGAAGTGTAGATCTGAAGAAGAGTGGCTGCGAATAGTAGAAGCAGCAGCCAAAATAATATGTGATGACATCAGATTCCAATTTTACGATGTTAAAGAGTATTCAGCTCCTAACTGTTTCATGGATGATACAGAATCCGTAATTTCCAAAACTTTGTTTCAATTTTTCAATTACTTTCCATATATTCCTTATTCATGTAAGGTAATCTGGGTCTGTGAATATTTTTTTGGAGCACTATAGCGACCAAACGGATGGTCCACTGATTGTCAACCTTTTTTTTGTCACAGCACATTTCAACGATTTTGAAATTTGACGGCACTCGAAGAAAAAGGTAAGTTTAAAAGTTGTTTACTTACCTATAACACAGTGTGTAAAATAGTTTATAATAATAATTTTGAATTCAAAATAAAATAATATGTACCACAAAAACAACAGTATGTTTATAGGGGATTAATTAGAAGTGAATAATAAGAATATTTTTAATAAGGAATTTGAGATAGCTTTTTTTTTCTTCAATATGCATTATACGGCACACAAAAATACCGCGGCACTGTGATTGCGAATCACTGGGTGAGGCTTCCAAAAAAAAATCCTATTTATGAGAAATCTACTGTTATATAATATAAATTGTTTAATGTAATAAATTGTTGCAAGAGTTAAGTATCACAGCAAGGTCGATTTTCGCGTAAACTGGGAATGTCACTATATATGGACACATGGCGATTTTTGGGCGCACTCTAGCGGCAAAACGGTTAGCCTTACAAAAAAACGTTTCGTGTAAGAAATGTAGGCAATATTGTTTGCCTCAATTTTGTAAAGAATGAGTTTGTCAAAAAAATTATTCCTTTCTGAGATATTGGCCGAAAACTGAAAAAAGTCCCAAAATTTGGTCAAAAAGTGCCCAAAAATCAAAGTTCCGGGCAAAATTTTTGCCAGCAAACTTCAAATTCGTGTTCAGGAACCCAAAAAACATAAAGGGTGAGAAAATCAAAACTATAGCAAAACTTGTGTCTGAAAATCATAATATGCCTAGCCTACCAGGCGAGTTGAAATTTTATTATTGGAGTAGGTAGCACGCAAAACAGCCGAAGGCCATAGCACTAGCGTACTACAGTAACCAATTACTTCCAGTTTTATAATCAGGATATTTAAATAAAGGGAGCGTGAAATTATCATATGTTTTAAATGTTCAATTCCTTTAGAATATATTTGCCACTCGTCCAATAGTTCAAAATTTCATTCTTCATACCAACCAATTTTAGAAGACCATATTTTCTGCATGAAAATTTTAAAACCAATCATAAAAGGGGCTATTAAACCTAATGGGTCGAGTACCTGCGCTATTGTGGAAAGAACACCGCGTTTTGTAAGAACATTTTTATTTTTGAAATTGGGAAACGTGATTGAGAAATTGTCATTCTGAGAGTTCCACATTAAACCTAACACCTTATTAGGAGAGTCTGAGATTTTAATATTATAATTGTCGGCCTTCTGATCCTGAATATCATTGAAAAATTTTAAAAAGTCTTACGAATTAGATGTTCATTTATGTAATGAAGAATGTGCATAGTTACATAATTCTTGAAATTCTGAATATATCTGCTTTAAATTCTCCAAAGAATTTGCATCGCAAATAAAGTCATTCTTATAACATTGTTCCATAATACAACGATATGCTAATGGGTGGGTATTATGGAACAGTTTGACAGCTAGTTCTTTCAATACACGAATTGCGAGGAACGTAGATGACTTAATAGAGAGATATCGAAAACGAAAAGCGCCTGTGAACGTTATAAACGTGCTGTGCTATTGGTTTTACGTCAAGCGGTATTTTAGTTTCATTTAACAGTTATCGGCAACGATGTTTTACCGTGCTCTAATTCACCTGCGCTATTCTAAAATGTGACTTAACCTTTTAACCTAGCTTTATATTGTTATTGTTTCTTTTGTTTGTCTTGTGAGTTTTTATGTTTTTAATTAAATTTGTGCGTTTGTCTTAGTCATATCCAGGGGTTTTTTGAAATATTATTGTTCCAATGAAAGACGAAAATTATATTTGTTATATAGATTCATTTTATTTTCAATCCTTTTTCCTAACTTCCACTAGAATCTCCGCAATGGATGAAGATCTTGAAGTGATAATTGTTGGTGGTGGAAATGATCAAGACATTGAAGCCGCTATTTTAATGAACATTATTAGAGATCAACAAGATGTTGATGCTCAGCAGCGTTTTTTATTAGACGAAGTTCCAGATGAAGACTGTGAATTTTTGTTTAGGTTTGAGAACGACGATATTTATAGATTGTATCACGCTCTACAGATCCCAGAGTTTGTATTTTATTAATTTACCATTACTTAAAAATCAAATGAAAAATGATTGATGGTAAGTACAAAAAAAACAACTAAGTTACAAAACCTTTAACTTTAAAAAAAAACGCTGCGCATGCCCGGCATGTTAATTAGTTAGGCGCTATTTCAAATACTGCCGTTATGCTCCGTAAATTAGGACTGGCGGTATAGTTATTAACGTAACAAGGCCGATATGTAGCAAATAACGGATGAGGTTGGATATTGTAATCCGAGGCGCAGCCGAGGATTATAACTAACCGAATCCGTTATTTACGTATTGGCCATGTGTCGTTAGAGACTTTTCGTGATCCCGTTGGAAAATTATATTTTGATTCCGAAGAAAGAAAAAACTCCGTACCTCGCAATTCTAAAGAAAAGTCCCAACGTCGTACACTCTGTTGTCATGGAATATTTGACAATTTTATAAACAACTTCAGTTTTCTGTGTTCTCAAGTTCGCTTTGATGATGACCATGGATGAAATTGAGGAACAAAATCAAATTCCTTCAGAAATATTAGGAGAATCATGTGCAGTGCAGCGAGTGTTGATTAACTGCCGAAAATAACTCGAGAGCGATATCAAAAAGAATATGAATATTTTGAAATGTGGCGTAAAAGCCAGAATGTAAAGGTGGTTAATGAAGATGTATTATTAGCCTATGCGAAATGAAAATCAGAGGTTTATTCTCCCAACTCGCTGTGGACCAAGATTTCAATATTGTTATTGTAAGCAGATTGAAGTTTTGAAATAAATATTTGAACAAGTGATTTCTTAACGGCCGCCGGCCGTTAAAAAATTTTAACGGCCGTAGGCTGTTAACACTAACTTTTCAATTGCCATCTGAATACCGTTAAATCAAAATAACAGTATGGGATTACGAAAACGTTATTTAGGGACGTTGCATTAAGAATCTAATCGCGCATAGGTTATATGTCAAAATACGTATGCTCTAATACTGCCTGACGCTATTTGGGTTACCGATATCTCTCTAATACCATAAGTTACTGTGCATAGCTCAATATAATTGAGTTCTTCACTAGGGTGGTTTCTCCTAAGAATATTAATTTCAATGTCAGTTACAAATACATAAGAAATATTCTGCAATACCTCCATGCAATTTAAATGTATTTGCATTCTCTCCCTTGTAATAGAATAATATTCTCACACTGGCTAGCAATAATAACATTAGCCTTGACGCAGTTGATTGTCATCGTGGTGGCAAATTTTAGTAGGTGTCAAAATTATTGCTGTCACGTTTTCATTCGAAAATAAAATAAGTACCATGAATTTATTCAAATTTTTGATCGTGAAGAAAGTATAGTCTGCTACTCGGTTAGAATGAAAACTCGTGATGCTCGTGGTTCATCACGCTCGCCTTCGGCTCGCGCTCGAAACTTTTCCACTTGCATCGAATTTTCATTCTAACCTTGTTACAGAATAAACTATTCAGTCTCAAGTAAAATTTGATATCAGAATTGGCGAATTCTGTGATAATCGTGGAGAAATAAATGTTCTGATACGACAAATAATGTCGAATAATTCTGATTGCACAACAAATCCCTTCAGCATTAAGTCATTAAGGGAAAAGCCAGAAGAGCTTTTCGTAGAGCTATCAAAAACAACTCTAATTTTAACACCTGAGCTAGTCTCTTTCAAAACGCAGTGGTGGGGAAGAAAATATTTATTTGCATTTGCTTCAGTATATTTTTTAACGGTACGTATCTTCAATGATCAAACGCAAATGAAATCGTCGTACATTTAAATAGATTGTGTTTTTTTTGTAAACGTAATTCTAAGCAGTTAAAGCGTCTTTTCGCTAAACGCTAAAAAACTCACCGAGCATAGGAATATTTATTTTGAGGGGAAGATTTACTTGTAAGTGACCGTTAGGCTATACTATGGTGGTGTCTTCAAATATTCTTCCTGCTAACTCATCGTCTGATACAGTATGGGGAACATCTACTTCATTACCAGAATTTATGAATCGTATCATCTAAATCTTTTTTTTCCGATGTTGTGAGATGAGAAGCGGAACTATAGGTGGAAGCAAGTGACAAACAAGAATTATGTACAGGTCCCATGAGAATCCATCCTAATTTTGTTCTTTGCAATATCGGAGCAGTTTCACCTAGTTTAATTATATCCGGAACTATTAAATTATGATATATGTCACAACCCAACAATAAGTTAATATTTGAAGGAGTTGCGAAATCTGGATCTGCTAGTTTAATATTATGAGGAATATGTAACCGTTAAACGTCAAGTTTACTTTGGGGCAAATTACATGGGATATTTTTTAATACATAGCAACATTGAAGTTTTGTTTTTTACTTTCACTATAAAAGTTTATATCTACCATTTTACTTATAAAAGTATTACTGTTCGAAATTCCAAGAATTTCTAAATTTATGGGGTAAGTGGGTATATTTAATATTTGAATGAAATTCTCGGTGATGAAAGAACTTTGATTTCCTGCATCAAGCAAATCTCTTGCTTTAGTAACTTCACCATTATCTGTGTAAACATTAACGCAAACTGTATTTAGGAGAATATGAAAATTATCTTTTTGTGAAGAGGTATTTGCAATATATAATTCTTTAGGAGTGGTGCTATGTTGCGAGGCACATGGTTGATACATAGCTGTTTCCTGATTACCTTTAAGGAAAGATAATATACTTTTAGGAGCTTCATTATTGAAGTAAACTGAGTTGTTGTGTTCAGGATTGATTGGATTAATTTTACCTTTACTTATTCTGAGAAGAGAGGTTGTTATAACTTAAATCATGTAGTACCGTTTGATGATACATCTTGCATACGGTACAATCTTGCGATTTACAATTAATTATCAAATGTTTTGATCCTAAACAGTTTAAGCATAACGTTTTTTTTTCTCAAACCGAATGCGATCCTTAGGAGAAATATTTTTAAATTTATAACATTTGTACACGGAATGATTTTTGAGATTACAATACAAGCAGTTTTTCATTTCAGTAGGCCTAGGAAGAACCTCCCCCTTATAATGAAATAGCTTAGTATTTTGTCCCTTCAAATCATACATTGACGTTAAGTTTTCGGAAATAACACAACGGTTTTTTAAAAAGGAGAAAAATTCTTTCAAATTAGGACAATATGCCTTCCTGGTGTTATAATCTGATTTCCGGGAGAATATGTATATGAGCAATATATCCCAATTTTCAAATGGCAACTTCAAATTTTTCAAAGATTCGATATGTTGCTTAATCCTAGTAATAAATTCTCTTAATGGTTGTACAAAATATTTTGACAGAGATCCAAACGATTTCTAATGTATGAATTAACTATCAAAAGTCTATTGGTGTAACGATCTTTTAAAGTATCTATAGCTATTTGAAAATTAGAGCTTATGAGTTGCAAATTATTGATTAAATTGAGGGGTTTCTGTTTAAGGAAAGAAAATAAATAAATGTTTGAATAACTAATAAATTTTTGTTTTCAATTATTAAAGTAAAGAATAATTCGAAGAAAGGAGTCCAATCGACAATATTCCCTGAAAAAATTTGAATACTTATTTCTGGTAATTTGACTTGAATTTTATTCTTTTCAAATGAAGCAAAAGAACTATTTGAGTTTGATTCTCTGTGATTAAAATTGTATTTACTTATTTTATTTTTCATTTCAGACAAACATCTGCAATACTTAGTTTCCATCTCTTCTCTGATTTCAGCATCTACATCATCAAAATCATCATCGTTCAGAAATTAAATTTTATCTTGTATTATATTATATTTATTGAAAGCTTCAATTAACTATTCACACCTTGACAAATTATCTTTATTTCTATTCAGATATCTTGCAAGACGATTCACAGTATTTTTCTGTGCAGTTCTTTACTCAATTAAAGCTTCCATTTTTATTCACGAAAATATAACAATTCACTTCC
The DNA here is from genome assembly GCA_030704885.1 of Cynegetis impunctata. Taxonomy (NCBI): domain Eukaryota; kingdom Metazoa; phylum Arthropoda; class Insecta; order Coleoptera; family Coccinellidae; genus Cynegetis; species Cynegetis impunctata. The sequence continues at coordinate 107,895 of JARQZK010000090.1, forward strand.
AATTCAAGAGAAAATTAGTCAAAGATTGAGTGAATATAATCAACAAATTAAATTAATCGTTAGTATGTAAGAATGATTAATTAACTCTTATAATTGTCTAAGAAAATGGAATACCTATCAATAAATTTGCGACAAATCAGTTTTACTATTAGAAGTCAAGAATGAAGTGAATATTCTAGAAATAAATCAAAAAAAAAATTAATAAGAATTCGTCAAATACAGGTGTGAAAAATCAACTCCAATAAATGAACAGAAAATGTGTTAATAATTCGTCGATCTCTGCAATAAAGATAGTAAAATTTGTTAAGTTCAGCAGTGAAGAGAGATGAAAATATATGCGTGTAGTGTTCAATCACACATTCACTTTTTATAGCGGAAATCAGAACAATCTGACATGTTTTTTGATGATGCTCGGCTCGAATTTATCCAGTTTCAATTACTTCCTATAATTTTGATACCTGTAGGAATGCCAGGAGATAACCAGGAAGATGGGACCTTATCTCACTTTGTTGCCCTTGCAGGTCGGAGCACGAGTTTTACCTCTGGAATTCTTCTGATACGTGGTTCAATGGGAATATTTCTTCAAGATTTTGATGAAACATCTAAGGTTCAGAGATTAGGGATCGTGTGAGAGCACAGGCAACTAACATAATAACAAATTTTCATTTAAAGAATGCTACTCAATGTGAATATAATAACAAACTTTATCGTAGTACATGGAAGTTTTTTAGACAATCTGAAGAACTTGTTGTTATGAACTCTGATCATTATGGGCAAAACCGATTACTATACAATGGTTGATTTGCTTGTCAAAAACTCAGAGGTATATGAGAAACTCTCAATACATCCCACAGCGAGAATTGAGAAAAGAAGTAATGACTGGGTGAAGTAGCCGAAGGAAAACGGTCATATCAATGAGTCCACAGCTCAACAACTTAATTGCTACGGTTTCAACATCCCACGTTTATATGGTCTTCCAAAAGTGCATAAAAAGGCAGTACTCATGAGACCAATTGTCAGCACAATCTGATCGCCCACTTCAAATCTGAGCAAACACATTGCTAATATTTTGAAGAATTCCTTTACTCAATACAATGAGTTTTCAGTGTTGAGTTATAAGGTGTTTGCCGAAAGAATGAATGGATATGTACTACCAGCAGAACATGAACTTATATCATTGGATGCTGTCTCACTGTTCACGAACATCTCTCTGGAATGAACTGATCATATAATAGATGAACTTTGGAAATATATATTGGACAACACTGAGATTTCAAAAGAATCCTTCATTCAACTTGTGGAGTTCCTGTTTCATTGTAATTATTTTCTGTATGATGGTACCTTTTACAAACAGAAGTTTGGTTGTCCTATGTGGAGTTTCTTGAGCCCGATCTTAGCCAATGTGGTCATATCTTCCTTGATTAAAGCATAGACGGCAAGGTTACCATATGAAATGCCGTTTATATTCCAATATGTAGATGATCTAATTTTGGCCATACCAACACGTAGAGACAAAAGTATCTTAGAAATTTTCAATGCCTTTGATGACCATATAATGTTCATTGCTGAAAGGCAAACCATCAATTGTGTACCTTTCCTTGATATATATATATATATATATATATATATATATATATATATATGGTGCGCCACCTTGATTATAGTGGTGTAGACGAGCGGCGTACCCCCAAAATTATGACACCTACCCATAACTTTTTGGTAACCGACAAACTTTGTTACTAAAATGTTTGTTGCAAAAATCTGCACAATTTTTCTCAATAAAATTTTCCGATTGGAGTGGGGGACCATTGTGTTTTTTGAAAAACTTTTTTTTTTCAAAAGTAATACGTGCGCGGGTTACGTTTCAACTCGCTGTCAATTTTTTCCACTATTATATATTGAAATGAAACTTTTACAGTTTGATCGTGATATTAAACACTTTCAAAAAATGTTCAGATTGATAACCAAAGTTGACCTGTTTTGATGTTACCTAACTATATGTATATATATATATATATATATATATATATATATATATATATATATATATATATATATATATATATATATTTAACGAATAATCGGATTTTTTTCTTCGTCAAATAAAAGAGTCGAGGAAATTCTTAAAATTATGCTTACAATTAATAAGGTTTTAATTAATATAGTTTTAAAAAGTTTTTGTCAAAATTCCAAGAACTTGTGTTGCAAACAACGAAATCTATAGCACTTCGAATATAATGCGCGCGATTGTAGTTCAAACGTACACTCGCTATTAATTATCCTCTCACTATTAATCGCTATTAATATATCAAATTTTGATGAAACTATATTCTTTTAAAAATGGATTAACAAATTTTAAAACCTTCATTATCATAAATTTTCATTATTTTTATACATTTTTTTATATGGTTGGATTCAACAAGAAGAACTGTTACTTCCAAATTATTTCGAAGGAAATACCGCGATGGAATATCTGCTAAAATATTTTTGCATGAAGCAAAAGCAGAAATAAACCCTGTACAAACATTGTGTGCCCATTTTTTGCATCTGAATTAGACTGTTGTGATATATTATGCTCTTGTTCTGAATCATGTTGCAATATGAGTAAAAACCAATGCGATGAAAATGCATGTGATGATCCAGAGCTAAATAATGAATTTTGTTCCATGGACAATGAATAATAACGTCTTTACCTTTGTATATATCACTTTTCTATAACTTTAATATACAAAAATATTAAAAAATTTATAAAAATAATAAAAATTTATGACAATAAAGGTTTGTAAAATTTGTTTAAATTATTCATCCACTTTTCAAAGAAGATAGTTACATAAAAATTTGATATATTAATAGCGATAACTAGTGAGAAGATAATTAATAGCGAGTGTACGTTCAAACGACAATCGCGCGCAGTATATTCAAGGTGCTATAGATTTCGTTGTTTACAACACAAGTTCTTGTAATTTTGCCAAAAACTTCTTGAAACTATATTAATGAAAACCTCATTAAATGTAAGCATCATTTTGAAAAATTTCCTTGGCTATTTCATTCTACGAAGATAAAAACCCGATTATTCGTTTAATTTATATATATATATATATATATATATATATATATATATATATATATATATATATATATATATTTATCTATATATATATAGCGTAACATCATAACAGGTCAACTTTGGTTATCAATCTAAACATTTTTTGAAAGTACTGAATATCACGATCAAACTGTGAAAGTTTCATTTCAATATATGAAAGTGAAAAAATTGACAGCGAGTTGAAACGTAATCCGCGCACGAATAACTTTTGAAAAAAAAAGTTTTTCTCGAAAAACACAATATTTCCCCACTCCAATCGAAAAATTATAAGGAGAAAAGTTGTGCTGATTTTTGCAACGAATATTTTGGCACCAAATTTTGTCGGATACCAAAAAGTTATGGATTATTCATTAACGAGAACTCTTTTTTGGGGTACGCCGCTCGCCTAGTGGGGTCCACTATTCGGACTTGGCCTTGATCTTGGGGCCAGGTACCCTGGATAACTTCGCAGCCAGAGACGGTGATGTCAGGGGTTCCGCCTCTGTGTCTTATTGGAAAACATAACTGAAATAACTACTGATTACCTATATACATAAATTCACACTTATATTGTACTACTTTTATCTACGGTAATACAAAGAGGCAAGAAGGAGGCGGTGATTCGATTTGGACTAAAGCGATGGCATACGGATACGGTAAAACGATTAATACGGTTCTGCGGGTACGGTATTGATCAAGCGGTGAGTCGGTTAACAGTGAGGCAGCGAGTTATGCATGGTTGATAGCAAGCTAATAGGTGTAAGCTACAGGCTATTCCGGTATAATACAACTTACTAATGGATGATAAATGTTAAAATTAATGCAAACTAAATGATTTGTGACTTCTAGGACTATTTTGCGCAGATTCACTCCTAAAGAGGTCACACTCATCGCGGTTTCTGGTCGAAACGGAACGAAACCGTTTATATCAAGCTATATCAGGAACTTAATAATCAATTACTCGATTTTTCTCTACAATTGGAAAATAAAAACCAAGCTCGAAAAAATTTCTAACAAGAATTTGTCACAGTGAAAATTTTCCGATATGAGAAATTTAATGAACAGTAAAACTAGAGTGAATATTCTACTGGAAACACAAATGAGTAATATAAATCAAACTTTGAATTAAAAAACATGAAGTTATGACGACAAGTTCAGTGTAACACTATCAATGATAAATGATTCGCAACAAAATAATTCAGACTTAAAAATGCAGTTGGAAAATTCGCAATTAGAAAAAAATACGTTAGATCAAATAGTTAAGATGTTTAAAATAAAATACAATGTTTGTCCCGATGAATTGAACGAAGAAAAAACTATGGTATTAGAAACAGTAGAGAATATTGATGACTTTATTCAAAGGGAGGAAGAGTGTTTAGAAACAAAAGCAGATGTTCCACAAGGCTTAATAAATGTCGCATTGCTAAACGAAAAGTTACGAAACATTGTAAACATGAAATGAAATCAACTGAATCTGTAGAAACCTATTGAAATAAAAAAAATTATTCATTGAATGTTGTAGCTTTTATTACAAATTATACATTTTGCTTGACTAGTTGGAGTTCCATCTATATGATGATGAGAATCTGGTCTATTATAGTGATAGTAATTTAAAGGATGAACTCAATGGTTTTGGTATTATATACTCGTATATATATATATATATAAATTTTAGTAAATATCTCGAGCAGCTCATAAAATTCTTCTTTCTTCGACAGATAATCCACTGGAAAATATTGTAATTCGTCAGTTGTGAAATTTGTAATAGTATTTTTCTATAGATACGAATGTTCCGAAACAACCAAGTTAGACTTTGGGAATATTTCATACATAAGTTCTTCTGGTAAACAGATTTTATTCAGTATTCACAATTTCAATTTTTCATCGTTTAAGTTCACTATATCTCTGCAACAGTTATGTATGTTTCCAGATAATAAGAATGATTCACAAATCACCCTAATACATTCCATAGTTTTTCGATCTAAAATTGGTAGTGAAATATTATACCAATGATAGTTTACTAATTTTGCAACCATTTCATCTGAATAGTATTGAACAATACGCTGTAGATCTTTTATAGACCATTGAAATTCAATCGTGTTCATATTTTCCATCGACATTTAGAAGTTCCATTAAAGCTTTGTTTTCTAGGAAAAAATTGAAATTATTAATTTTCTCTTTTTTGGACTGGGCTTAGTGATAACATATCGATTTTTTTTTCAAAATTTTCGTCGTAGGTAGTCAGAAGAAGAGGACTTGATGGTAACCTCTCTGTACATACAAGATCAATATAGTCCTTGTTTTTGTCCGAGTAGATAGCAACGGATATCTCACAAAAGCAAAATATTGTAGCACAGTTTCCACAATAGATTGTTCCTGTATTCTGTAAAAAAAAACATTATTTTTAAGTGGTTTCACATACTTTTTCCAGTGAGTAAATTAACTCTCACTCAATACCTACATAACTACTGGTTGAATGAATTTTCAAAACCCTATGGATAAGTATCAGTCGAAATATAATTGATAACCCTTTTATCATCGTACCTTGAAAGTGTAATTTTTTGTTGTTGAATGGAATGAACTTCATGTTTTTCCAAATTCATAAGGAACTGATTTGTGCTGACATCTCCATTATTAAATAAACACTCGTAATAATCCTTAAATGTTAATAGTTTTAAGGAAGATGATTGACAATCTTTTGCTTTTTCAGTAATACCTAAATTTGTTAGTAATAGTTCCATATCTCGTTCATTGAGTCCGTGATAGGAAATTATTTGGTGATAAACAAGAATCGGCTTCAATTTTATAATAACAATATTTTTGAAACCAAGCAAACGTTTCATATAAAATACACCATTGTTTTTTTATTGAAATCTAGTTGAAAGTCACCATATGAGAACACTTCTGAATTCAAATATACTTTAGGATTTCTCATTTCACGTGTGTTTGGTTATTTGAAGTACAAAAGGTAATTCTTGAATTTCAATTTTTCAACATCTGTTACTATAACATGTGGAACTCTCCATAGTATCTTATCGATAATCACTTTTGGTTTATCTAGACCTGTTACCGGAACATTACATACAGCGTTTTCATCTCTTGATTGATGTTGATGATGATTTTTCTGAAATGTTCCATAAAATTGAGAAGCGTATACAGCGGTATACAAGCACTAAAATAACTATCATTGGTACAAATATCGGGATATTGTTTGATATTCCAACCGGCATTCTTCATTTCAGTACAGTATTACTAGTAAATGATTAGTATTTGCAGTAAATGATACTAAACTTTTCAAAGTTGAAATTATCCGTCAAATAAAAATGCTAACCAATTATTGATGGATTTTAAAGTTTTACTAACTGTTTGTTCATCATCTTTCAACAATTTTTCCTCGATATATAAGTAACTTTGAGGAGGTACGGTGTAAACATTCCACGTGTTAATTGGAATATGAATTTCATCGCAGTTATTACAAGTAGTCGATGAATACGGTTGATATGTGTAATATTCATAATTCGCAATGGAATTATCAACGTAGACGTTCTCGTTCTTTCTCAAGTTCTGAAAACTCATTCTTGATGTTCTTCAAGGAAGCTACTGCCGTTGGCTGATTTGGTTTTTTGATAGTAACCCTACACAAACATAGTAATCATATTCTCAACTGTTTCAACTCACCGCTCAACTTCAAGAATAATGTAATGAATCGATTTGGAATTTTAAATTAACTCAAATCCAAGTGAATAAAGAAACTCTTTATTTTTTCTAGTTAACACTTTCAAATGATTTTTAACTGTTTCTTGAACGTCACAACTTTTATATACTTCACTACTACAGATGAAGTTATTTTCAGAATAATAATCCGAATTTATATTGTATAAGTATACCATAATTTTTTTAATTTTTGATTGTCTTCAAATACAGGCATTATTGTCATGAGCTCTTCTTTATGAGCAGGTTTCCATCTTGATCGGTTACTTTTAAAACAATTTCATCGATATAACGAGTGTTGATCGGTAGATAGATGATTGATCTACTAAACCAATAACATATGTTTTTCCTTCGTCTACTATCAATGGAGGATATATTTTAGATGATAAAACGTATATGAAATTGTTTACCGTGGTAACGTCCATTGTCACAATATCAGGACAAAATAACAAGTTTCTGGACAAGAATGTTTGTTTCTAATTTATTAACAATGCTGACGTTTTAATGCCAACTTGTATCTTTTTCAAGTCTAAAAACACAAAATTTGAGATTTTAATTTCGCTGATATTGTTAATAATTGTTCTTTCATGCAAATCATGTATTTCAAACTATATGTTTTTCAAATCTTGATCAACTAGGTATGAATTGTTATATTTGCCAATCTATGTATTGTTTTGTGATTTAAGTTCATTTCAGCCTTGAAAAAGATGCAAGTTGGCATTGAAACATTGGCATTGTTGATAAATTAGAATCAAACATTATTGTCCAGAAACCTGTTATTTCATCCTGGTATATAACATTTTTTTTCTTTGTTGAAACTTCTATACTCTTGAACTTCCAAGTTAGTAATAACAAAAATTGAGGACTCTATTTTATTTTATTTAGTATAAAATCAGTATCTAAGTACCCACAATTATAAATGAATATATCCATAGTCCGATAGTGATTATAATTATATAGATTTATCGAGTGACCGTTTGATTGAAAATATTTTCCCCGTAACTATGGAAATAGAAAATGTTTGGGTTTATCTTTTTATGCGCAACCTAATGTGATCCACTACAGTTTGAATTTTGTAAATTAATTATTCCGCTCTCGTATTTTTGTATGATTTTCGTGGGTAAAGTGTCGTTCATGAAAACTCCTTGAAAAAAGTGTATTTTCAATTTTCCAACATCTTTTTCTAATTCAAAGTTTATCAGTGGTCTATTAGCTAATTTCGAGTCCATTGTTCTTGAGCCTCTCGATTCGAAAAAAAATATCTAACCCCTTTATATGTGGAGCTAAATAAAGAGCCTTTCCTACAGCAATTGATTCCATTGTTTTATTATGTCGTTGAGCTTCGGCCAATTGCCGTTTTGCATCTTCAGCTTGATTCATAGTTTGAACAACTTTCGAAACACTTCCTGTGATAGCACTTAGAGCACTCAAACCGACGAAAAATGGTAGTAATGGGAGAAACCCGCCAGACTTTGGAATTGATATAAAACGAGTATATTTCTTGATTTTACTACTTTCGAATTTTTGTCCAATTTCATTAGCCACTCTGATCGCAGCAGTAACATCTAGCGGTTTCGTTTTTCGTAAATTTTGTCTCATTGCCCTAAGTACTGTACCAAAAGAAATACCCTTTGGATTTCTCCTCTTACGTATTTTTTTGTACTTTTTGACATGTTTCGTGTTTGAAAGTCAAACGGATACTACCACTAATCAATTAAATTATTTATTTTAGTAAGCTCTTTTGAATTTTTAACTGTACTATTACCATGATAGTCGTCGTCATCACCATCATCATTATTCAATTTACGTTTTAATGAAAATATTTTTGGTTTTTTCATGTTCTCGTTACTATACTCATCATCATTATCACTTTATTTTTGCTTTTTAGTATTTGAACATATTTAGTCGACTATCATGGGTTCAAATGAAGGGAAAAGAGGAGGAGGAGGAACACTTGATTGAATCTTTTTTTCCATTTTAACATTTTCTTATTCATAATCGGATAATTTTTTTGTTGTTCACTATTTCTTTGACTTTTCTTCATTTTTAATGATTTCTCTTTTTTAATTATCTTGCGTTTCTGACTGTTACATTCCGCATTAAATTCAAACTCTTATCTAAATCGGTAATAACTTTTGAAATATTATTAGTGTCATATCTCATACCAGAATCCAATTTATTTTCAGGTATATTACCACGTAATAACCTCTCTTGTAGTTTCTTACCTAGTCTACAACATTTATAGCCTAGTATATGTACTTCAAATGGAAACGATTTTATGGTATTATTCATGAATCCACCCCCTGTATAAATATGCATTTTAGTATCAGATAGTAACGGAACAGTTAAACTGAGTGCACTGATTTTTAAATACTACTAATAATGAAACTGATTCCGCAAAAAACTAAATTCAATGTACAAAATCACGATTTTGACTCAATGGAGAAACTGTGAAAGCATGGATCATTATTTTCAGAATCGATGAGATGTATAATCTCATCAGACCGTCAAATTGTAGTAAAACTAACGTAATTTCTTAATTGAACATCCTAATGGTCTGAAATTAAAAAATATCTACAACATCTGTTCGAAAGCTGATCACAAAAAAACGAGACTGAAAGAAGTATCAATGAAAAAATTATTGTAAAACGTAATGACATAAGGAAAAAATTTGATATTTAAAGCATGGAAATAGTTATTTGTATACCTAGGCCGCGAAATACCTTTTTAGCGTACCGAAAGAGAAATTATCGCCGAGGCCGCTTGCGGCCGAGGCAGGATAATCTTGAGGTAGCTAAAAAGTTTCGCGGCTATGGCATACACACTATTTTTCGTGCAATCGACAAAATTATTAAACGAGACAATTGCAAATAAAAATATTAGTGCTTTAAAATCAACTGTAATTAACAAGTCACAGCGTTGCTATGGAAAGACCATGTTCGAATATATACAAAATATTTTGACAGTTCTTGACAGAACGCAAAATGCATTGAGATACAGGATGTCTGTTTTGAAATATCATAGTTGTTGTTATTTTTTGGTATAAGTGACGTTTGGTTTGGCGGCCGTTGCTATGGGTAACGGCCGCGAAATTAAATTTCGCGTACTGTGGTGCGTACGCGAAGAACTCGCTTCGCGTGCGATTGCACGAAAAGGAATGTTTACAGCCTATAACAATACATTTAAAGAATATTGAAGCAAACTTAAATGATCAAAAAACTAGAAAATTTAAAAAAATTAACGATGGAACAAACCTACCTACAGTTAAAAAAAAAATTTTTCAGTAGGTACCCCAAATGAAAAATTATTTTTTAATGATAACAAAGTTGATAGTTCTCTAGAAGGTGATGATAATGTACATTGTCCAATAATGAACAAGAAGAAAATTATGAGAGTCAAAGTGAAAATTTCAATACGAATCAAATTGAACAGTCTATCCTTGAGAATAGTAATGACTCTAGTAATGACATATGAATGAAGTACGTAAAACTCTCTTGGAAAAATCACTTATCGATTATCTTGAACAATATGATAAATTACCTCATTAATATATAGAAGCATTGATATTTGACGAACGAAATGAAGAATATGATCATAAATATGGGGTTAGACATGGTTTAGAAACTGAAAAATTTTAAATCGGTAATTCCGAAATGAAAATCAACGGAAATTATTTAATCATACAGAATAAACGTTATAAAGGAACTCCAGATCTATACGAATTATTGTTCAAACGAAATCCTAGATTCTTCACAACTGATGATGAAAAGGCATTTCGTAGTATAATATCAAAAACTAACGCTAATAAATGTCATTATAAATCAACAGGTCAAGTTGACGGTAGGAAATTGAAAAAATAAAAAAAAATTATTGCTCCATTAATTCGAAACTTCTTTCTACTTTCACTCCTTCTACTGGTTGTGGTAGTTTAAATGAAATACTCAATTATTCACATACAAATTTTGTATTGGGATGACCCTTATGAACTTGTAGAAAGAATAAAATTGTTATTAGCATCGTATTCAGCAGGCAATAATACACATTGGAACGAAATTTTATCAATTATTTAGGAATTACGAGAGTCTCAAATCATTGCATAATAAATAATTATGAATGAATGAGATTGAATCCTCGCTTAGCTCTTGGTGAAACATGATTAAATATTATTAATTCAAATCAAACACTCGGCTTACTGTTTCACAAATATATATCGAAAATTAATAAAAACTTAACAAAAAGTTGTCAACATGTTTCGGGTAGTGAACCCATTCTCAAGACTAATACAGGAGAGGAAAAAAGGAAACATACGTGTTTCATTCCTCCCTGAAGTATGTGTCAGAGAGGCGGGCAGCTTGAGTTTGGGATTAACTCCTTCAGCCAGATCAGAGGGTACACTTGTATGTACAAGTGTACTAAGGATAGGTGAGACGGGATATTTATGGAACATAGGAAGTATGGGTGGGGTTCAGATGATTGATACTGGTCCAGCATTAGCCTTATAAGTTTGCAAGCAGTGACTTACATTACCATGAGGAAACCTCTGAAAAAACTCATGGCAGACCAGTTGGTCCCGGGTTTTGAACCCGAGACCTCCCAAATACTAGCCAGCGTACGCTAAGTACTCGACTAACTAGCTTGATGACAGGAGAGATGACAGCAAATTTATTTATAAAACTGAGGAAATGAAAGGGGACAAATGGAATTCTAATTGATCATTCACTTCTAAAAGGTCGAGACGTTTTACTTTATTACCTGCATGCGAACATTTAGTTTTATCCATATACAAGTGATTGTTATGAATACAATGCTCGGAAAATCCAGTAGTATTCTTATTAAATAGGATTGACCTTCTATGTTCATCTACTCGGGTTTGTAATTTTCTACCTGTTTGACTGATGTAGAAGGCAGGACATTCACTACAGAAGATTTTATATATCCCGCTACTTTTTTTTTCCGATCTTATATCTGAAGTGGGATAAATTGAGTTTAAAAGATTTTTCTGCCGCTTTTTCCAAATAAGTTTATCTATTATGATTTCGTTGTAACCGTTATTCAATACTTATATTTTTAAGGTATTAAGTTCTTTTTTGAAATTTTCCTTAGAGAGAGGAATAGATAGAAAACTGTGTACGAAGGGATGAAAAGCACTTAGTTTTATTTTCAACAGCTGACTAATATCATTGATTGTTAATTTATCTGTGCAAGTATGTTTTCTATATTATATCGAATGTCAAAACGTCACCATTCCTTGTAATTTGAAGATCTAAAAAGTTCAAGATTTTTTGTTTATTTTCTATTTCTTTCGTAAATTTGAAAGATGTGTGAAAAGAGATAATATATTTCAGAAAATTATCCAATTTAAGGTATTAAGTTCTTTTTTGAAATTTTCCTTAGAGAGAGGAATAGATAGAAAACTGTGTACGAAGGGATGAAAAGCACTTAGTTTTATTTTCAACAGCTGACTAATATCATTGATTGTTAATTTATCTGTGCAAGTAGGTTTTCTATATTATATCATTAAATTTGAAAAATTTGAAATTTGAAATTGTGATTTGTAGATATTTGACGCTTTCCACACATTTGTAAATGTATGTATGATAGAAATGAATTATTTTATCGATTGATTGAAATAACGGTTACAATGAAATCATAATAGATAAATTATTCGGAAAAAGCGGCTGAAAAATTCAATTTGTCCCACATCAGCTATAAAATCTGAACAAAAATATCATTTTATTAACTTTTTACCACGCCTTAGTGATCTAATTTATAATAGATTAAACAAAAATGATATTAAAATTATTTGCACGAATAAAAGAAATATCGAATCACTTTTGGTAAATAATAAGGAAAAGAATAGGGTTGAAGAAAGTAGCGGGATATATAAAATCTTCTGTAGTGTCTGTAGCCTTCTACATCGGTGAAACAGATAGAAAAATACAAACCCGAGTCGATGAACATAGAAGGTCAATTCTATTTAATAAAAATACTACTGGTTTTTCCCAGCATTGTGTTCATAACAATCACTTCATAGGTATGGATAAAACTAAATGTTTACATGCAGGTAATAAAGAAAAACGTCTCGACCTTTTAGAAGCTTTGGAGATAACCAGCTTTTTCAAAAATCGACAATCTATAGTGAATGATCAATTAGAATTCCTTTTTTACCGTCTCATTTCCTCAGTTTTATAAATAAATTTTCTGTCATCTCTCCTGTATTTGTCTTAATAATGGTTTCACTACTCGAAACATGTTGACAACTTTTTGTTAATTTTTATTAATTTTCAATATATATTTGTGAAACAGTAAGCCAAGTGTTTGATTTGAATTAATGAATAAATAATTAACAAAACTAAATTTGATTTTAATACGTTTATTATCACAAAATATTTTGAAAAATATAACACTGCGATTGCAATTTCGGTCACTAGACCATCATCGGGCAGATTGAGTTAAGAACCATCAACTAAATAAATAATTATGAATTTTAACACTGATATAGATCATATTGACAATTTTACACAGGCCAGTTAGAATCAATTTGAAGAGAAGAAGTCCTATAATAAAATCACTACACGATTTAATACAAGTCGATCTAGTTGAAATGATACTTGAAGGATAATGAATGATATAAATATATACTTATTGTAATAAATTGTTTCTCAAAATATGTCTGGGCTTTACCCTTGAAAAGTAAAACTGGTCAAGAAGTAACACGATGTATGGAAAAAGTTTTATCTAAAATTAAAAAAAACATAAACATTTACGAACAGACTTTTATAATCAATCATTTCAAAACTTGAAGAAAAAATTTAATATTATTCATTAGAGTACATTTAGTGAAAAAAGCAGCTATAGTTGAACGAGTTAACCATACATTGAAAACATCAATGTGGAAACACCTTAATTATCAAAGAAATAATTGATGGTTGCATATTTTACCAAAATTTATCGAAAAATATAATAACACTAAACATAGAACGATCGGTATGAAACCATCACAAGTGAATGAAAAAATTGAAAAACACATTTTAGATAATGTAAATAATAAAATTAAAATTATTACGGTTGAAAACAAGATTCCTGTGGGAGATTTTGTTAGAATTTCGAAAACGGGAGGTTTCTTCGTTAAAAAATATATGGTAAATTGGTCGACAAATGCTCTATGCTCGTAAAAATGCAGAAGCAGTTGCATCGAATGGTCATGTTCACTCGTACGAGACGCGCGGAAGGGATAACATACGTATAGATTTTTATCGACTGAGTAAATCGCAAAATGGGATCAACTACCTGTGTTGGAAGTTCTTCAATTGGTTGCCTGCTGCTCTAAGATCACTTCCAATGAATAAATTCAAGCCTCGTATAAAACTGGCATTATTGTCGTTGAACCTCTACAGATGACAATCGTTTTTAAGTGCTGATCCAAGTCTATTCTTACTTTAATTTTGTGTTAAGTTGTTTTGTTTATATACATTTCCATTTAAGAGTTTTTCAGATTCTATATAAGTATGTATGTTTTAAGAATTGTTCTTTACATAGGATATTCTCCTTTTTTTTTCGACGTATGTAAAACTGTACAAAGTTGATGCATTAATAAATTTATCTTATCTTATCTTATCTTATCTTATCTTATCTTATCTTATCTTATATATATATATATATATATATATATATATATACATATATATATATACATATATATATATATATATATATATATTTATATATATATATATATATATATATATATATATATATATATATATATATACATCACTCACATCACAACATCACTCACATACACACTTCATATATACGGCTTTGAATTCATTGTTTTCAAAATTAAGTTCATCTTTCTGCTGTAGTTTTTTTGAGTGATTATTCTGTGTAATCTTCGCAGCATCACTAATTATTAAAGCATAACAAATATCATAACATTGATCTGATGTCTTCTCTTGCTCTTCATCAGAAGCTGTTGATTTTAGATGAAGAATTACAATTTTTTTTATGTGATAGAAGTTTATTTCAGCACTCTATACCATCAGCATTTTCTAATCTTTCAAACAGACTACTTCTGCACTGCAACATGGGAAAATGTAGAATTGCAGGTGTGTTCTAAAACTATCAGAAAATATTAACTTTAATCGTTTTCTTTTGACGGTTTTCGTTTTTATATCTCCACCTTGAAGAAATATCAAATCATTCATTTTATATGACTCAGCAGCTGCTTGAAAGTTTCACATTAGGTTTTTTTTGAAACAATTGTTAAAATGAGATAACTTAAGATTTTTTTGTACTCTGAGAATTTTGGAAAAATAAATCATGAATTATATTTCAAATAGGTAGTAGTTTCTCTATTGTACTTCCACATAAAAAAGTAAAATCAGAAAGATTTGAATTAATTCTCTCAAGGAAATTCCTTCATTATAAATATGCAAATGAAATTCGAATGCAAAAATACCTTTGGTAAAATAATGTGCCAGTTTATTAGAATCAAAGGTGAAATATTTGCTACATACAATCTTTTGCCATGGAAACTTTGGTTACACATCATAATCAACTTAAACTCTCGAGGTATTGCTATACCCAATTGCAAAAGTCTGAACAGCAAGCTATACTTAGACGAGACGATTGTCTAAGTTCATACAGTAAATAAATGAAGACATTGAAAATAATTTCAATCAAAAATCAATTACTTTCAGATGGATTGAATGTATATTTTTACCGTAGGGCCTTAGCTGAGGAAAAAGAAGTTCAAGAAGCGAAAGAGGCTGAAGAAAAAAAAGCAAAAGCGGCTAGAGAAGCAGCAGACAGGGCAGCAGAATTGGAGCGACAGGCAGAACTATTGAGACTGGAGGAAATAGCTAAACAGGTGAATAAATTTATTCTCATCTAAATATTTTTCTCTTCAGATATAGGATGGAGCACAGACCAAAATGATAATTTCAGTTTGAATTCAATCAATGAGAAATTATCTAGCAAATTATTTCAGTATATCATAGGAATATCCTTCAAAATATGGTTTAAAGCAAAGTCAAATTCTGGATCTTTAGTTAAAATCGAGGTTAAAATATTAATGTTATTTTCGGTTTTATCAAACTAACTTAGCCAGCTAAGATATGAAAGTACATAAATAATATAATGGCTATATTGTGCAGTTTTCAAATCCGTGTATTAACGCCTAAATTTACATTGGGGGATTTTAAGAAGACCTCATGACCAAACTTAATTGAATTCAACTGTATTTGATCGAATTTTTTATTTCATTGAAACATATATACAGAAATTTGATACTTGCGAAATCTTCATTTTATGAAATAACTAATACAGGCATGATTACTTCAACGAAAATCTTAAGCTCATAATGTATTAATTGAGACAATTTTGAAAACCTATCTTATAAAAAACTCATTATCCCATCTGGAATTTAATGATAATGAAGCGAAAATGGTAGGTACTTAAATTGTGAATACGAGAAACAAAGCTCTTATTTGATGCTGTGTTGTGAAATTTCGAGTAGAAAAAAAAACAAATTCTAGAGTTGACTTTAGTTGAAATAAAACATCAGATGTTGTACCAAATGTGATAGTATTAATCATTCGATTGAAACATTGAAACCAATCAAAAAACTTACTTTATCTTCTCTTTAGGTTTCCTATTAAATAATTGCTCAATTTACAAAAAATATCACACGCCCATAATTACCTTATAGAAAAATGAGAAACAGAAAAAAAGCCCTATCATTTGCTCCGAAAATTAGGACCCAATTCTATTCCATATTTTGAAACAAAAACAAGAAAGAGTCACGTAATTCCTTCCTCAAATATGTGTGAAAGAAACTCTAGTACCTATGTAGGTATAAGTGGATAAGTAGGATTGATAAGGTCGGATGATTTACGAAGAGCCAAGATGGTGGGGTTCAGAGAAAGGTTTCTGGTCCAACATTCGCCTTTGTAAATTTGCAGCTTGTGAATTGAATACATCGTGCGAAAACTTCTGAAAAATAATCATGAGAGACCAGTAGACTCCGAGATTCGAACTCAGGGCCTTGACAATGCTGATATGTAGGTATGCATGAATACTCAGGTATTAGCTCAGATCATTGTTAGGAAAGGACAACAGCTTTATTATTCTCTCATGTATGTGTGAGCAAGGTCGGTTTTTCGAGTTATGGGGGGGAACTCTTCCAGCCAGATCATAGAATACACTTGTATGTCCTTTTGCATTACGGATAGGTAAAACCGAATAATTTACATATACACATGTGATCACCTAGCTATAGGTGTAACGTTCAGTATTTTGCTATTTTACAGTTAAAGTTATAAGTTTCAATACTGTGGATTTACACATGTCAAGGAGCATATGACTCGTTTCCCTTTTATCACACGATATCACACTTTCTTGGCCCTCTCCCACCTCCTTAACGTTCGACGTTATTTATGGATGACCCATCAAATCAAAATCATCCAGCAATAATAATAGAACAATCACTCAGCTATTCGTAGTGAAATAATAAAAAGTATTTTGATACATCAATAGAGACATTATATACATATATATATATATATATATATATATATATATATATATATATATATATATATATATATATATATATATATATATATATATTTGTCTGATAGACGTATCCAATCCCGGTACGTTCTTAAGGCGACCTAAGACCCACATGATCCGTATGTTTTTTACGAGTATATATGCAAAAATTGGGCTCTTTTGAAATATAACTCTCTGGGCACATTGAGAGGGAAAAATTTTTTTTTCATTCAAAAAAGTTGTATATCTGATAGTACTGTTCAGACCCAATACATTGCGCCAACTTTTCAATCCCACATATACTGCACCGGTCAATACGACCAACGTTTTCGATCCCAGCACTGTTGCCAGATTGTCGGGATCAGTCGCTACGATTTCAATGTATAAAAGGGATTGAAAGAGTAGGTGTTATGGCAAGAATTTGTATATGTGTTAGTGAGCCGACGGGAAGACTAAATATCCTCACGAAGTGAACAATTTTCTTATCTGTGAAGATGAAATTCCTCATTCTCATTCGTTGAATCAATTTTTTATTTTCACTTACCTCATACCCACTAAACTCTATAAAATTTGTTGCCTACTGAAAAATGTCTCAGGTTATTTATGGACGCCCCCTAACTAATTCTCCATCTTGGATTTTCCGACATATTAGTTTTAGAATTACGTCACATTATTTTTTGAGCCCAACAAGCCCTTCCATTTGATACCCATATTGTAGAAGTAAATAAATATAACTATTTCGAAATCTTGGATGGTCCACCATATTGGATTAAGAATAACATCGCATTATTTTACGAGTTACTTTCATCAAGCCCTTTCATTTGATACCCAAATTGTAGGTGTGGATAAAAAGTAAATATTTCACCATCTTGGAAGGTCTGCCATATTAAATTTGGAATGTCGTCAAAAAACCTACCGTGTATTGTCACCTAAACTAAATGTACACACAGAATTTCAGCTCAATCGGTTGAAGATATCTGCTACAAAATTGAGTTGCAAGATTCCATCCGAACAAACATATATTGCAAAAATTAAATAAAAGCTTTTTCTACTCCACCCATAGAAAGTGACGAAATTCGTACCCACATGTAACTGCCTCAGATTTATTTTATTTTTGAATGACTATTTTTGTTATTGTGTTGTTTGTTTTTTATTGCCGACTGAAACTGAATTATAAAGTTCAATAAATTTTAATTATTTTTGAATTAAATATTTTCGTTATTTTTCTATTGTTTGTTTTTTATTTCTTAATATTTTATTGCTAGCTTGAACTCAATATTGAAGTCAGAAAGTTTCATATTATTCTTGAATGAATATTTTTGTTATTTTTCGATTGTGTTTTTTTATTGACTACTGAATATTGAAGTGAAAAAGTTTGATATTATTCAAGAAATAAATATTTTTGTTATTTTTCTGTTGTCTATCAATATGATGATATTCCGATAATTGCACAAGTAAAAACGACAGACGGTTGACTTAGGATTTGTAAAAAAAAATTCTGTCTTGAAGTTTCGAAATAAACCATTTTTCATATAGTCGACACACTTTATCGTCTTCATCGGGTTTGTATAAGCTTCTATACCGGAAAATCTGCAGTTCATATTGATATCAAAAGAATCCAATAACAAATCTACGAGCTATTCGAAATATTCACTAAGACCCATGACGACGTTTGTCCATACCGGGATCGTATAAGTCCTCGAATAGTGCATTTGAGGTGTATGAATGGGAAATAGCGTTGCCATATTTAGGGACTCAATGCGTTGGTTAACTATACAAAATATATACAGCAAGTTAATGTCGACTGAAGCGCCCTCGCACTGGCCAAACACTGAAACTTTCTGTATATAATCACATGTATAACCGACTTTTCAGACCCGGCTGAAAAAGCACCCCTAGCATACCCTCAGCCCCCTCATAACGATTCTATAGTCGAACGTTACCAGTACCGAAGCCGGGACTGACAACGTCACTTTTGGACTAAAAAGTCGGTCGAGTATACCGATTTGGGTCTGTATGTGCGGTTGAACAAATATATATATATATATATATATATATATATATATATATATATATATATATATATATATATATATATATATATATTTTTATATATATATATATATATATATATATATATATATATATATATATATATATATATATATATATATATATATATATATATATATATATATATATATATATATATATATATATATATATATATATATATATATATATATATATATATATATATATATATATATATATATATATATATATATATATATATATATATATATATATATATATATATATATATATATATATAAATATATATATATATATATATACATATGAATTCAATATTTTTTACTATATGCAAGAGTATTAAGTGTATCATCTCTTCTTTTTTCTACAGTCAATTATAATTTTTCATCTATATTATTGAATTCTCATGAATTATACGAAGTAATTATCACGCAGTCATCAATATATCTTTTGAATATAAATATTTTTCCTCAGCTGGCAATGGGATTTTCAATCGTGATACTATTGATCTTATGTTGAAAGATATTTCCCTGGTATAAATATAGTAGTACAGGTGTTGATATTGATCGAGCTAGTTAACCAATCGCTTGCTATAAGCCCCAGGGTCAACTGGTCTGCTATAAGTTTATCTCATAGGTTCCATCATGGAGTGAGTCACTGCTTGCAAACTTATATATGTGAATGCTGGGCCAGTATTCTTCCTCTGAATCCTACCCATACCTCCTCTCTTCCAGAAATCCTGTCTCACCTATTTTTAATGCTCTTATACATACCAGTGTATCCAATGATCTGGCTAAAAGAGTTCATCCCCAAAACTCAAAGCCCGCCTTCCTCACACATATTCAAGTGAAAATATTTTCCATGAGATTTTACTCTCTTTACTAATATTGCTAATTCAATTGTACCAAGAATATTAAATTCTACATTCCATAAATTCATTTAGAGGGAGATACATACATTGATGTTTTTTATTCCTCTTATAAAGATTGGTAGTTAATTAAACAACTGAATACCAGTATAAGATAGAGTCTTTTCAAAAAAAGTTATACAATGGGGCTTTATTCGAAGAAAATTAACATGCCTTGTCTGATAGTTATGATTGTCAGAACTCTTAATGAATTCGTGCAAATTGTTTTTGATGTTTTGAATTTTTAATTAGTTCCTTTCAGTTGTTTGTAAAACGTTAATTCATAAATTTACCGGCCACCTCAATATACTCTTATTGAAATTTTCGCAAAATCCTGCCTTCTTTAACAATACGCAAATGGTTAAATAATGTGTAAACATTTCTTTACGCACTTGACCTAAACAGTACAACTTCACCAATGTGGGAAACTCTTTTTACGCAATATCGAAGAAAAAATATGTTTCATAAATTTCACCAAAAATTACCTTTTCACAGCATTTATTATTTTGTTATGTTATTGCTTTAGCCGATGAACTTCTGGGATATAATCAGCTGCTTTACAAAATATGTCCACTGTGAGCAATTTTGTGCTCCATGCAAAGGACCCCGCACGGGAACCCATATAAAATGGTTCTCGTTGGAATGACTTCATTTTTTTATATGTTTTTATATCCTTTGTTATCACTAAAATGTGAAGGTTTTAAACAGTTTCTATGTTTAGTTTCGATATTATGGATTTTTGAAATGTTGCGATTAAGCCAAATGTGATAATGCTTTAAAAACTTTGTTAGTGTGAAATAATTTTTGTTACAATAACTTTGGGTCCAACTGTAGATATTTCACGAATAATATATATTTTTCATTCTTTTTTTAACAATTGCAGATCAGAAATGATTCTCTTCTCTACAGGGCGACTCTAAAATAGTTACAAAGTTCGTCAAAAATTAATTTATATAACAGTACCTATTTCTTAAACTTTTATTGGTATTATATTGAACAGTTTTGAGAAAATCAAAATATTAAAGACGCTACTTTTAATAATGATAATAACCGTGTCAATTGTTATGTGTAATGTTTTATGTGAAGTAAGATTTACAACAAGATTGGTAAATAATGAAATCAATGAACACACGAGGCAAATAGCTATTTTAAGAAGAGAAAACTTAAACCACCCTGCCTTGGAGTTTAACAACAATTCTCGAGTTTGTTTGAATTATTCAAGATCTCTTAATGAAGAAACTGAAATGGTACAACAGGATCCGGAATGTTTAAAACTGAATGTTTTAAAGCAATCAGCGAATGCGTCTTGTGTAATTTGCAATGGACACAATCCTTTAGGGCGAGTTTCAACAAACTTTATTACTGACATTTTTATAAAAAGCAATATTTATGTTCCGGAAAAAGTGCGTGTTTGCTCACGACATTTGGACGAAAACGGCCTTTTACTGCCAGAACTACTAACCGGTTTGCAATTTGTACATCGATCGTATAAGCCTAAGGGCACCCAACTACAACGAATCTTACAGAACTTACGACAGACAATTAATAATCAAAATAAGGGATTTGAAGGTGTTAATGATTTCACTGACGATGATTTTCCCTGTGTTTCTTCCCTTACTAACGTTCAGTTTGAAGAACTGTATACCTCATGCGGGGGTGTTGAAGATAACGATCCTTATGTAAGAGCATTTTCAAAGAAGGTTTTTTTTAACTTTTTTGTGTAAAATGCGTCAGGGTATATCTGATAAATTTTTAAAAGTAATTTTTAATTATTCAAGCATACAAGCTGTAAGCAATGCAGTTGCTACTACAAGAAGATCGATTATGACTGGCTTTGTCCCGCAAAACCTCGGTCTTCAGGTAGTAATAACTAGAGAGGAATACATTAATAATCACATCATAGAATTTGCTAATGAATTATACAATCCAGAACCAGGTATGCCCCGAGCAATATGTTATGTTGATGGTACTTACAGCCACATACAAAGAAGCGGAAACTTCAGAAGCTTGAGGCAATCATATTCAACCCACAAACGCACTTATCTGGTGAAGCCGGTTCTGGTTACAGCTCCAAATGGCTATATATTAGATATTCACGGGCCATATTTCGCAGATGGCAAAAACAATGATGCCTCACTATTTCACGCCGAATTTGAAAGAGATACCAATGGATTGCAACAATGGCTTCAAGCGGGTGATATTGTGATTTGCGATAGAGAGTACCGCGATTCACTACCGGTACTAGAAGAGTTGGGAATGTCATGTCTACTTCCAGCTTTTCTATAACCCGGACAAAACGAGCTGTCAACTGAAGATGCAAACCAATTCCCTCTTGTCACGAAAACAAGATGGGTTATTAAAAGTCGAAATGGACATCTAAAAACTATTTTCAAGTTACTAGAAGGAGTAAACCCAATGTCCGAAGTAACTCATTTAGGGGATTTTTACCGTATTGCTGCGGCTCTAATCAACAAATTCAGGTCAACTATAAACATGCGGAATGCAGACATTGCTTTGGCCAGGAGAATGCGAGAGAAATCCATCAGGGTAAATCGTCTACGACTACGTGTTTTAGAGAATAACTTGGCCCATATTCGTGCAAATTGGGCACGTTTGAATTTAAATCATTTTCCGGATTTTCCTAATTTGGATTGGGAATACCTAAGTGAACTTTCATTTGGAGTTTACCAATTGGATTAGCTTCCTTTTATATTCAGGATAGCTTTGAGGAAGAAGGAGCAAATGTCTTCGAAATTGATCAAAGGATCATAGAACCAGGGCTACTGAGATGACGTTTATCCTCCAGGTTCAGAAATGCAGTGACATATCAGTTATGGATTAAATATAATACCAATAATTTAGAGAATAACTATGAAGAAATAGATAATGACAATATAATCTTAGGGTACTACTGCAATTGTAAAAGTGGATCGAGAACAGTGGGGAGCTGTTCCCATATTTGTAGTGTCTTGTGGTATTTGGGCTATGCACGTCAACAAAATAGTATTAAATATCCCAGTAGGTTTCTTTTAGAAAATATCTTAGATGCAGGTAATAGGCCACCATAGTTAACAGTTTTTTGATATTGTTAATATACGTTCTAATATTCAATTTTATCTAAATATAGTTTGAATGAATTACCATCATAACTGCGTTATATGTATATTATAATATGAACTAGATACCTTCAGTACCTAGATAATTTCTTATGTTTTCTCAAAAGGGTTTAATATAATACCAATAAAAGTTTTAAGAAAATATTTCAAAAAATGTTATGAAATTCAATTTTTGACCAACTCTTTGACTATTTCAGAGCCACCCAGTAGGTATTGATCTGAAATTGTTAGAAAAATGATAATATATATAGATTCTCTGGAAATTGCACATGGAAAAATTCTTGTAAACAATTATCGCAATTGGCTTAATCGCAACATTTCAAGAATTCATAAAATCGAAACTAGACATAGAAACTGTTTAAAATTTTCACATGTTGGTGATAACAAAGGATATAAAAACATATAAAAAAATTGAGAAATTCCAACGAGAACCATTTCATATGGGTTCCCGTGCGGGGTCCTTTGCAGACCTGAACCCAAAATAATATCAAATCCTTTTTATTTTCTATAATAAATCTTTCAAAATATCCCTGAAACCCACCCAGGTAGAAATGAAGCTGGTTATGATCATGCGCACTGAATACTATCTCCAACTTTTCACAACACTTTCTTCCCATTGAGTTAGCATTCTATAGTACAGATATTTATTAAGATATCTATGGTATTATTTAATTATCATCGTATTATTGAATTTCCGCCTAAAAAGTTTTATTTCGAAAACTATTATATTGTCTTGGCAGTTGACTTTTACTTCTAAGTGAACCAGATTACCACGTGGTGTTCTCATTGTAGCAACTCTAACTTCATAATCCTTGCCTAGATGAACAGCAGATATCACTGTCAAAGCCGAATGCAATGGAGGCACATTGTCTTGCTGCAATGCGGAATCTGTTTTAACATATATTGGTACACTAAATCTAGCCCATTTGTGTCGTCTCTCTGAGGTGCTACCAAGTTCTAAATGCCACCTTTTCGAAAAATATTGCACCATGCGATCGTTCAGTCTAAATCTATCCAATTGAACTAGTGGTAATTTCGTAGCAATAATTTCAGAATGGATGTGATCTAAAGAAAATTATTTAAAAAATGCGTAGGAGTAAGTACCGACGAATCTGAAAATTATAGGTACACATAACGTTCTTGAATTTGATAATACTTCAATCTCACATAAAAAAATTGACAATTCTCCATACGATAGTAATTATTGATTACCAAGCACGCAAAAAATATTGTCTTTCACTGATTTCATATGAGAATTCCATATATCTGCCATATGAAGAGATGCCGTACTCAACTTCTATTCGGCACCTAATACAAGCCATTCGATTAAAATCTTATCACGAAACTTTGCGAAATTGAGAAATCTGTAAAATTCCTTCAAACCTATGATACTACCTCATATGAATCTCTTGAATGCTTGTTCAAAAGGCCATGGTCACTAAGAAGTGACTTCCCACTAAGCAAGAAACGTTATTGTTACGTTGAGTTACGTTATTTTCAAGTAACTTAGAAGATGTTCTCCTTTAAATATCTAATTAACTCAACTGGTACGATTTTGTGTGACGTTGAAATTGATTATGTTTTTGGAATGTTAAATGTAAGCATATGATTCTAACGTTATCAACAAAACGTGCTAGACACGTAGCATTTATGTTGGTTTAAAAAATGTTTTAGGTTTACATCGCCGACATGTTTTTGGGTTAACTTCTTTGTTAAAGAGAAATGAAATGTAACACAAACGTAACATTCTTGTTTTCTAAAAAACGTTTATTTTAATTGTATCAGTTTCGTTGATGTATTAACTTGTTTGAATCACAAATACTATAAATACACCAAAATTTTCAAGTGAAGTATATGTCTTGTCTAATCTTTTTTTAAATATATTGTATAAGTTTTTCAACCTGACAAAACAACTATTTACTTCACTTTGATCACTAGGGCAATTCCGGAACGCGCCCTTGAATTCATATCATTGCAAAATACGTGATAGGTGAAGGTGACGTCGAACATCAAGTGCCGCCACATTGTCAACGCCAACCATAACCTATAAATTATAATACCAAAGTATTCCAGCCTTTGAATATAGTGTGTTTTATATTCAAAGATTCCAGTCAGCGTCTGAATAATTATATCATTGTTCGTTTTGTGCATTTGCATTCGTTCCTTTTAAAAACTGTGTTTAGAGTAGAGGAACATGAATCGTAAAGTAAGTACTAAATTCGTTTATTCGTTAGTTTACCTAATTATAGAGAAGAATCTCCTGTTTTTACCCCTACTTATATAATTATTATTATATGCCACAGCATAGGATGCGATTATAAATTGATAAATAGGCCAGTAATTAGTTTAGTTAGTTAGTTTGAGGATTTTATTTAGCAAATATGTTATTATACTTAGTCCTTTTCAAGTATAACACTTTTTCGGCACATATAACTAAACAAATATTCTCTTTCAAAATATTGGAATAAATAGTCTCAATTTATGATCAAGTTCTAGTATAGTTGCATGAATATTTGTAACTTTCGATGTTGTAATAATAATAATAATAATAATAATAAAGGACTTTATTAAGCAGAAATAGAAAAATTAACATTATTAACATTACGTTGTTACCCAATACTCTAGGCGAGTTTCAGTTCAGCCAGAAAAATCTACATCCAATGTTTCAATTCTCCGGCTGTCTGTTCAGCTAACCTAGGAAGTTTCACTTACTATCTAAACCTAAACTAAACTAAACTATACTATTATCAAACAAGTTGAATCGGAAATAATCATTACTCTACATTTACAGTTTTTATCAGTATATATGAATATTTACAATTATTACATTGAGTACATTTTCTGGCTGATGTGTAACATCAAACAGTATAGGTACTCATAATTTATCAACCAATAACCAATTGCTTTATTTTTATTTGCAGCTATTTTATAAATCATATTCGAGAAGGCATATTCGGAGACTTGTATCCAAAGTTCAAAACATACCGAATGAACATTGTTCCTGTACGGGCCAAAAAAATAACTTCAAGATAAAAGACTGCAAGATAATCAATATTCTAAAAGGTCTTATATTGGACAATTAATATTTACTTAATCATTGATATTCATCCTCAGATGCAGCACAACACTGCCACACTGTAAGTGATAAAGAATTTGAGATCATAACCATGGATTGGTTCCGACAAGCCAACCAACGGCTCAAGCGAGCAGAGCTGCAGCAGAGGAATTGGTAAATATAAATATTTTTGAACAATATTAGTAAACGTTTACAATGCATATTTTTAAAATTCTAATATTTGATTTGTTTTTCAGAGGTGTGCAGCAGATGCTTTACATAAATCTTTCTATATGTACATATTTATATACATAAGTAAAATAGAATATATTTTTTATTTCAATCTACAGTCTTATTATTTTGAAACAATTCAATAACTACCTATAAAGTGTTTCAATTGATGTTTGGAACATTTATTAGAGCGGTGATAGTGATAAGAACTCAATACTAGTGAAGCAATGAATAGTTAACAAGATATAAACGCCTCCACATGACTAATGAATGGTTACAGTTGCATTACTTGATGTATAAACCAAGCTATTCTGATACAGACAATATAAAATGTGAAGATGATGTCATGAATATAATAACTGTATTTTTAGTGGGAAATCGACCAAATAAAA
>JARQZK010000090.1:140000-310000 GCA_030704885.1 Cynegetis impunctata
ATCTGATTATCGAGGAGCCCTACAGAATATACGAGGCAAAAATAATTACTTCTGCGTTCGGAGAGTCAGTACTTCTAGACTTGGGTGACTACAATATCTTTTTACCGAAGAGAGTGATTGAAGAATACAGGTCTCATATAGAGGAGAATATTTCATCGTATCCAAGGGAACATTGGAAACCTGAAAAATCAATCCAGCTCCAATATTTAAACTTATTAAAAACTAGGTAAATATTATTCAATTTTCTATAATATTTTTTCTCTCTGTCTGTGTGAATTATACAAAAATGAATTTCACTGGTAAATTAACTAAAATAGATGAAACTCTCAAATTAATTCAACAAAATTATTCTCTTTCAAATTCTAAAACATGGCAAAAAATGATTTTTTCACATATTCGTACGTGTTATAGAGCTTTGAAACGAATTAATTTTACTATAGGTGAAAAACGTAAAATATACTCCAAAATCGTTCAGCTCAAACGTATGAGCTGTTTTATTAAATATTTCCCCCAACAACAACAACAACACAGTGGCGGAGGTTTACCGAAAAAACGTAATGATAGAATTCGGTGGAGGAATATTAATGCTATTTATAAAAATAGAGTTAGGACTGGATTTATTATTAATTTACGTCATTTAGATGTCCAACCATTCTTAGATGATTCTCTAGTTCTTTTCAAGAATAAAATCAGTAAAATTCTCAAGGATTTTAGTACTTTAAAAGTGAACACAACTTTCTGGGGTGATTTCGTTGAAGTTTCGAATGACTGTGAAATTATAGAACGAAAATATTTCGGTACGCCGAATGCTATTATCGATATATCGACAGATTTATCAATGTGGTTCAAAGAAAATGTCTTAAACAAAATTTTACATTATTTAGAAGAGAAGAGCTTTAAAGGTAGTGGTTGGGCTCTCTCGAAAGTTGTCTTAATGGAAGTAGCTATTAATAAATTTGAAATGGGTACAGGCGGTTCATCTTACATCAATTTACCTCAGGAAATAATTAACAAAAAAGCTTGCGTTAACGTTGTGAACAACGATAATGCATGCTTTTTCTGGAGCGTAGTCAGTTGTCTTTATCCAGCGGCTAGAAATTCATGTCGTACGTCATCATATCCTTTATAATCGGAAGTTTTGAAAACCGCAGGTTTAGAATTACCTATGAAACTTACACAAATCACGAAATTTGAAAAAATGAATGATATTTCGGTTAATGTTTATGCTTTGGAATTAACCGAGCGTGAAAATAAATCTTTTTATTCAGTGATACCCATCAGGTTGAGTCAACAACAACAGCGACTTCCTAATCGTCACGTTAATTTACTATTAGTTCAAAATATATACTATCCTAAATTAAATGAATATGAGACGGTCGTAGAAGATCCTGAAGATGGCGACGACGACAACGAAATCAGATATCATTATTGCTGGATAAAAAATCTTTCTAGACTCGTTTCAGGTCAAATCTCTAAACATAAAGCTAAAAATTTCATTTGTGATAGATGTTTGAATTATTTTAGCGCTCAAAGTAAATTGAATGAACATGAAGCGTCATGTCGTGATTTGAACCATTCTAAAGTTACTTTTCCGAAATATGACTATGTAGAATTCAGAAATCACTCTTTTAAGCAAAAATGTCCCTGTAATTTATGCAGATTTCGAAGCTATTTTAGAAAAGTGTAATGGAAAAATTAGTGCCAAGACAACTAAATATCAGGAACACAAACCCTACAGTGTAGGATATTACCTAAAATGCTCCTATGACGATAATCTCTCACGTTACGCTAGTTTTCGCGGAGAAAATTGTCTAGATTGGTTCTCCGATGAAATTGATAAAATTGGTAGATTTATTTATTCAGAAATTAAGCACATTGAACCTATGACGGAGGTACCTGATGAAGTCACCACTCATTGTCATATTTGCGAAAAACCCTTCACAAATAAGGAGATAATTGTTAGAGATCACGATCATTTTTCCGGGGAATTTAGGGGGTGGGCTCATCAGAACGGTAATTTAAATTTCAAAAAACTTTTTATTGTCCCAATATGCACCCACAACCTCTCGAACTATGATGGTCACTACATCGTGAAGTCACTTCTTCAACGAGGACCAATCAACCCCCTAGCCCTCAATAAAGAACGATACATTTCATTCACCTATTATCACAAGGAAACTAAACTTAGATTCAGATTTATAGACTCATTCAGATTTATGGGAGCCAGCTTGGACGAATTAGTTTCAACTCTGATTCTAGGTAATTTCAAAAATCTGAAAAAAGAGTACCCCGATCTAGTCGATGAGGAATTTGAGCTTCTAACCCAAAAAGGTGTCTTTCCCTACGACTATATAACCGATTTCGATAAACTTAACGATCCAACACTTCCTACCATCGAAAAATTCTACAATAAACTCACCGATTCTCATATTAGCGAGAAAAGTTACCGCCATGCTCAAAAAGTGTGGAAAACCTTTAATATTCAAACACTAGGCGAGTACAGTGACCTCTATATGAAAACCGATATAATGTTGCTCGCAGATGTAATGGAAAATTTTAGGGAAACGGCTACAAAAACCTATAATCTCGATCCAATTTGGTTCAATACTTTACCTTCATACACATGGTCCTGTATGCTTAGATATACGAAATGTCGCTTGGAACTTCTAAAAGACATAGATATGATTATGTTTATCGAGAGAGGTATACGTGGGGGTATTTCGTGTTGCATGAATAGATTTTCAGAAGCTAATAATCCTCGTATGAATGAGTTTGATCCAAGTAAACCTACAAAATATATCTTTTACATCGATATGAATAATTTATATGGGTATACCATGGGACAATTTTTACCATATGGAGGGTTCGAATGGTGTGAAAATACCGATATAGATGTAACTAAAATACCTGACGATTCTCCCGAAGGTTATATACTAGAGGTAGACATGGATTATCCCCCGAAATTACACGATCTTCATAAAGATCTACCATTTTGCTGTGAACACCTCACCCCTCCAGAAGGAGGAGAACATAAAAAGCTATTGTGTACCCTGTTCAATAAGAGAAATTACGTGATTCACTATAGGAATCTCAAACAGGCATTAAAAGCAGGTTTGGTTCTTTTAAAGGTTCACAAGGCGCTGAAATTCAAACAGAGTCCATGGCTGAAACCCTATATAGATCTGAATACGGATCTAAGAACAAAAGCTACCACTACGTTTCAGAAAAATCAATTTAAACTTGCTAATAATGCCGTTTTTGGTAAAACGATGGAGAACATTCGATTACACAGGGTAATTCGGTTAGTAAATAAATATGAGGGTCGTTACGGAGCTAGAAATCTCATTTCCTCCCCCCGATTTCATAATCGACTTGTTTTTGGAGAGGATATGATGGCAATCGAAATGAAAAAGTCCGAATTACTCTTCAATAAACCTCTGTATATCGGCATGACTATTTTAGATATTTCGAAAACTTTTATGTACGATTTTCATTATGATTTTATGTTGTCGAAAGCACCCCCCGGGGGTTGTAAAATCCAATATGTAGACACTGATGCTTTCATATATGAGCTAAACTGTGATCCCTACAAAATTATCAAAGAAAACTGTCATACTCATTTCGATACTTCTGACTATGCTCCAGACAACCCCTATCAAATTCCTTTGATAAACAAAAAAGTCCCTGGTCTAATGAAAGATGAAGTGAACGGTAAAATAATTACTCATTTTGCTGGCCTTCGATCCAAAATGTACAGTTTCAAAGTTCAGGGGGGTAAAATAACGAAAAAATCTAAGGGTGTTAGATCGTATGTTGTTAGAAATAAGATAACTTTCGAGGATTATGTACGTTGTTTGCGAGAGAAGGACGAAAAAGTCATTAATCAAAATTCAATCAGATCCTACTCCCATACACTGTATTCCATAGAACAAAGTAAAATAGGGTTAAGTCCTCACGACGATAAACGTTATTTAATTCCATCATCGTTCGATACTTTACCATGGGGTCACTATTCATTTTAATTATTTTTTTGTTCTAGAGAGAGACTATGGATCATCAAGACCAAAGCATACCTCTAATTTCTCTTCAAGAATTTTCCATTCAAAAAATTATCGAAAATATCCAGTCTTTTTGTGACATACTTAAATTAGGTCTTCCAAAACTCATAACTTTAGAGTTATTAGAAAAATTCAGTTCAATTAAATGGAAATTCATTGTAAAAGAGAATGAGAAAGATAAAAGTAGATTTTTTAGAAAACGTGGTAGGGATGATATCTATGTCCAAGAGTGGCATTATGTTTTCTACAACTATTACAGAATTAGGGCTTTTAATTTAATTATATAATAATAATAATAATAAGGCCTTTATTTCCTACAGGTAAAAAGAAAACCCAGTTACAGGAAAAATTCTTAAATAACTAAATAAAAATTAACAGAAGCGGCTTCAAAAATATTAGTATTACAATAACTAAAATTAACTTTTAAAAAAATGAAATGACAGAAAAAAGAAAGAGAAAAAAAAAATTACTTTAAGATATTAATACAATTATAACTTGAGAAACGATAAGAACTCAATATCACTTATGTCTATCTATCCAGATACTCCAAAAAAAACTCGACTTATGGCTGAAAACGTATCAAAGTTCACATCGCAACTATCAGAAACCTCATTGAATAATGAACACATGTATCTAATAGGCGATTGTACAAGAGAATTGGTTCTTGGAGTGGCCAAGAAAAATAGTTCATTACATCTTGAGCACAGCCTAGGCACCTGAAATTTCACCATAGCCAGAAGAGAGGGACAGTCAATACAGCCGTGTAATAGTTTATATAAGAATTTCAAAGAGAGAAGTTTTCTGGTGACTTCAAGCGATTTAACCCCAAACCTGTTCAATAAGTTATCCTGATCAAAACCTCTTGAAGGGTAAACAACATCCTCTCTCCACACCAGATACTTAAGGAACCTCCGCTGCACTGACTCCAAATGATACATGTGAACATTGTAGATATATGCGGAAACTGTTACAAAAAATTATTAATTTGGTTCAAACACTATAACTTTAGTACAAAATTCAAAATAATGAAGAGTCAGTATGATTTATTTATGCCGCCTGGAGATAAATTCTTCTTATATCGAATAAAAAA
Organism: Cynegetis impunctata; assembly: GCA_030704885.1. NCBI lineage: Eukaryota > Metazoa > Arthropoda > Insecta > Coleoptera > Coccinellidae > Cynegetis > Cynegetis impunctata. The sequence continues at coordinate 145,149 of JARQZK010000090.1, forward strand.
TTTTTGGTGTCAGGCAGAATACAATCATAAAGTTTTTAGGATATACAAAAATGAAGAGGGTAAAAAACTTAAACTTTCCATAGACAGATTAATTGATTCCGATGACGAAAACAGTGATATTGATTTACATACAGGCTAGAGAGAGAGAGAGAGAGAGATATGTGGAAAATTTAATAATATTTTTTTGTATGTCTTGATGAGGAAAATTATATTGTTTTATCTATACTGTATTAATGTTTTGTTTATATATATCAAATATATACTATGGTTGAATAAAGTGATTGTAAATTATTTCGTTCTTTATTTCTTGATTCAACAAAATAGGAAAGGTACCTAATTTATGCAACCAACAATACACCTTCATGAATTTAGATCAGTAAACAGATTCATAATGTGTGTGTGTATATATATATATATATATATATATATATACACGAAGCCGTTAACGGCTTCGATGAAAGTCGTTCGACTTCGTTGAGAACGAGGGTTCCAACCCTCGTTCTTTAACGGCTTCGATGAAAGCCGTTCGACTCCGTTGAGAACGAGGGTTCCAACCCTCGTTCTTTAACGGCTTCGATGAAAGCCGTTCGACTCCGTTGAGAACGAGGGTTCCAACCCTCGTTCTTTAACGGCTTCGATGAAAGCCGTTCGACTCCGTTGAGAACGAGGGTTCCAGCCCTCGTTCTCATCGATATATATATATATATATATATATATGAGGTAGGAGAACCTCTGTTATTTTTTCTGTAAGTCAAACGCTTTGATATTTCACCCTGTAGTGACAAGGGAGTAACTGTTTGTTTCCTTAATTTTCGTATGAGTTCAACGATATCCTCACTTTTGAAACATGACTCACGTTCGCAGATTTCAATCATGAAAAAATATCTTATATATATATATATATATATATATATATATATATATATATATATATATATATATATATATATATATATATATATATATATATATATATATATATATATATATATATATATATATATATATATATATATATATATATATATATATATATATATATATATATATATATATATATATATATATATATATATATATATTTGTGAGAGAAAAAAATCATGAAAAATAAATGAGTGGTTTCAACAATTTTGACAAGTCTCGACTTGTATAATATTTTGAATGTAGATTAGTCATAATCTGTTATTTCTTTAGTTGAAAAACATAAGAGAGGAGATAAGGTTTTTGGTTCGAGGGTTGAGGGGGGAGAGAGTGGATAAGGAACAGGATATTCACTCTACGAATAAACTACAAGTTCACAGTTGAGTATTGAAGTTTGAAGTATCATAATGTCTCAAGACAGTGGTTTTATCGATGACTATGATCAGGACGTTGATGGAATTTTCGATGCTGAACTGAATCGTATAGTGAAGATGTACGATGATGATATTAAGAATGAGACGAATTTTCTGTTAAATGGACACTTCCAAATCGAAATAAATTGTGGTCTTGGACCGAGTATTCTACATATTGACTGTGGTATAAGTTCAGTCCGAAACTTTATACCTTCAATCAAGTTCACCTGTAACGAAGCTGTAATTTCCTTCGATAACTGGGAATGGGATACCTTCATTTCAAAACTTCAAAATGAGGATGCCAATAATAATTCTGGTGTTGAAATAGTGCGATCATGGGATAATTCAACGTTGAGCATATCCAAGTGGGGTAATTTTCTATTCTTCAGTAACGATGACGTAGAGAAAATCATTCAATTGAACGGTATAATCTCTAGTAGAATCGAAATGTTAAAAAATCAAAAGTTTCTATACTACTATAGGAATTTTCTGGAAGTAATCAGGGAAGCATCTAGGAACGGAAGTGATAAATCATCTGAAGAACTCATAACTGAATTCTGTAAAATTAGTTCTTCAGTGAACAGTTACATCATATTAGAATGTTTGTTGTATAACAAGAATAAAATATTAAATGATGTAGACAAGGAAAATTTTGTATAATAAAAAATGTATATGAAATTTATATTTATTTCACTCTATTTTGAACACCTCTCATGAATTAAGTATATTATATATATATATATATATATATATATATATATATATATATATATATATATATATATATATATATATATATATTTATATATATATATATATATATATATATATATATATATAATACATTTTAAGTCGAAAAAGTATTACATAAAATAGGAGATAAGGTATTGGTTAGATGACTGTTCATGGATAAGGACCATGACTCGTGGATTACGTCTGCGAATACACTCTAATTTCAGTAGAGTATTGAAGCTTATATTTCACCAGGTTATTTTTTCTTATATATTAAAATTTTATATTAATCAAACGATATGTATAATAGTGGTAGGAACAATCCTATGCTCGATTTCTTTAATAATTATCATGAGAAAGTTTTTACACTGTTCAAATTCACACTATTTTTTCAGGTACATAGTTAAATTAATATGATGAAATAAGCATGTACATAACGTGTGAGTAATTGACCTTGTTCTAATTTATGTACTAATCTAATGAACAATAGGATATTTTATTATGAGATATTCAGCAAAATAATTAATTTTTGATCTACATGGATGAAGATAACATTAAATCTCGATCTTATATAAGAATCATTGAGAGGGGAAACGAAACATTATTAATTGAAAACCATGAGTTTGAAAAAATTTATTAATCGTACTTGTAAGTAACAGTGTTCTTGTTTTAGATTCCATTGAACAAGAAATCTATATAAATAATATTTACCTAGTTTTTAATAAGTTTAAATATTGTAGCTGGATGGGTTTTTCCGGTTTCCAATGTTCCCTTGGATACGATGGAATATTCTCCTGTTGTAATCTCCCCTATATAAGGTCTGTATTCTTCAGTCACTCTCTTCGGTAAAAAGACATTATATTCACCCAAGTCTAGAAGTACTGAATCTCCGAACTGAGACGTAATTATTTTTGCCTCGTATATTCTGTAGGGCTCCTCGATAATCAGATCGGATAGCTTCTTCTTTGGTTTCCTCTCTAGGAATGAAACTTTGTTCAATTTTCCTAATAAATCCACCTCTAAAACAAATTAAAAAAATATTAAATAACGTTCTGAAGTATAACTGAAAAACACTTACTTGATTTTCACTAAGACAGGAAGACACACCCAAACGGTAAGATCGAAAGTTTAACGATGCTGCTTCGAATGAATTTGAAGTTGGAATGAAATTAATAAGAAAAATTTCAACATATAGAATTATTAGAAGGAAGTTTTTATTGGAGGAGGGATTTTGCACACTGCCCAAAAATGTTGAATAAGCATGTAGAAATTCCTTTGTTGTTCTTAAAGGAGATCGTACACAGTCAATCTCGATCGAGATCGGTGATTCAGATTGATAATGTACTAGTTAGATTGACGGATCTGGTCTCAAAATATTTTGAAATCTGAACGCGATCGAGATTGACTATGTATGGACCCCTTTAGAAATAACTTGATTCATAAAACGCTTACGCTGAAATTCTTCATTCGCATTCGAACTGAATAAATGACCTTGTATCTAATTAATTCATTTACTTACGGAGATTTCCACCTAATAAAATTGTGATATATAATGGTTATAACGTATTTTTTTATGAATAATTTAATTCCGAACCTAAATATATATATATATATATATATATATATATATATATATATATATATGACAGAAAAATTACGGGGTGAAATATCAAAGATTTTATATATATATATATATATATGACAGAAAAAATTACAGGGTGAAATATCAAAGATTTTATATATATATATATATATATATATATATATATATATATATATATATATATATATATATATATAGGTATATAAATACATAGTTTCTCATGTTTGATTTATTCAATATTATTCTAGTATTGAAAATCATATTTTTTCTACTAAGTGTTAATTGAAAAATCTTTGATATTTAAAAATGATACAAACTATTTGAAAATAACTATTTTTTAAATAACTATGTATGTAATCTGATATCCAAATCTACGAAGACGGCCTCTTATATACCTAAAAATTTCAGTTCCCGGCGGACCGGGGAATCATATAATTTCAATCTCTATATATATATATGTATATATATATCATATAATTTCAATGTCCTGAACCTACATGAAGACTCCTGGGGGCCCTCATGAAGACTCCGCGGTGCTCGGTGCCCCTATGAAGAATATTACAGTTCTATGCTCTGAGATATCTATGATTCAAGATGACATTTGACAGTTACGAATAACGGATCGGATGACGTATGACAGATCCGAGATATCTATGATTCAAGATGACATCTGCGCAAGTTAGTTATATCACTCGCTTAATCCTAATTGTAACAATAGGTTGACGGATGACCGGTCTGAGTACTAGACTCTGGTGCAGAAATTCTGCGGTTCGAATCCCAGACACCGACACAGCTTTTTTCATTTATTAATATTTCAGCTAGGGCCCCCCGGGTAGGATCGATGAGAAGGAGTAGGTGTAAGAGAGAGTCAGGGCCCCTCAGTCCAGAGCCCCAAGCCAGGGCCCCCCAGGCCAGGATCGAGGAGAAGGAGCCCCTATATTAGATGACAGAGGGCCCCCAGGTCCTATGACGTCATAGCATCCATCTTGAATATCGATTTGACGTAGACGGAAAGGTCCCCCCACCTCGATGGCCGCCATTGTGAGTTAGAATCCGCGTAGTAGTAACTACTCAAATAGTTTTTATTATTTGTGAATATCAAAGATTTTTCAATTACTTCACTAGAAATAAATATGCTTTTCAATACTAGGATAATATTGAATAAATCAAACATGAGAAACTATGTCTTTATATATATATATATATATATATATATATATATATATATATATATATATATATATATATATATATATATATATATATATATATATATATATATATATATATATATATATATATATATATATATCAGATGTAAGTTAGAAATTTTATGTTAATGTTGTAAGGTAATTTTTATATAATTTTAGCATCCTGAAGAAGAACCGCTTAAGGTTCGAAATATAGATGTATTGACGAATGACTTTCGTTTATTAATTGCCCTTTTAACTAATTGCCGAGAATCCAAAGAAAGTACAATTGATATATATATATATATATATATATATATATATATATGTTCAGAAAGATTTCCGCGGTCGGAAGTATTTGAAAACCTTGGTTCTCGGAATGAACCGCGTAAAAGATTTGAAAAATCTCGACGTTTCGGCTCCTTTTGCGAAGCCATCTTCAGGAGAATTAGAAGGGAAATATTGCGTGGTCTCAACCTGCCTACTCCACCAACCGTACTGCTTCCTGTCAACTCTGAAGTCTCAACCTGCCTACTCTTCAGAGTCAACTGACGGGCCGGTCGTCGCGTGGCCGTATTTATAGGGAAAGGGGGCGGGTAGTCCATTGACGTAGTTATTGACGTAGTTATTGACGTAGTATTGACGTCAATGGGGTATTCACGCACGGTATCAGTGCGGGATGCACTCTGATTGGGTGTGACATGGCGACCGCTGAGAAGTGGTTTCCATGCTGATGGGAGTCTGTGACTGTCATCTCTGGTGTTCAAACAATTTGGACGTTTTTCTATTTCTACAGCTTCACGAAAAATTCGGGATTTGAAAGATCGGACGGGAGCAATAGTTCTTGTATTGGGGAAATCGATAATGTGGCCTGTTTGGGTGTGATGTTGGGAAAGGGCGTTGGTGATATCTGAGTGTCTTACTGAAAGTGAATGTTCCTTGGCACGGACCTGAATTCGTCGGTTCGTTTGTCCTATATAAGAACGAGGACAATTGGAACAGGGAATCTCATAAACACCGTGATTTTCGTTAGGAATTTTATCCTTGACGGATCTGACCAGATGGGAGAGTTTTTGTTGGGTGGTGAATATTGTTTTGATGTTTGTGTTTTTGAGAGATCTTGCGATCTTATCTGTTACTCCTTTGATGTAAGGAAGGAATAATTTAGGTGTAGATTCTTGGTCAGTGGGATTGGAAGGTGGTAGAGGTGGGGTGATGTTTGTGTGTTTGCGTATGTTCTTGTTGATTTGATATGTGTTGTAACCGTTCTGTAATAATATATGTTTTAGAGTATTGATTTCTGATTCACGGTGTTCGTCGTCTGATAGTCGAATGGAGCGGTAGATTAGGGTATTAACTCTGTAGTTAATACCCTAATCTACCGCTAACTCTGTAGTTAAGTTGTGAGGGTTGGTGGTCAGACTGGGCGTTCAGATAACGGTTGGTATGGGTGGGTTTACGATCAACTGAATAGGAGAAGCCTTGGAATGGAAGTTTTTTGACCATGACATCGAGGAATGACAGAGACCCATCGTTTATAATATCTCGCCAAAACCCTTCAACCCCTTGCCGAACAAACCCAGTCATACGTAAAAAACTCTTCTCACTTCATAGAACTCCTCAAAAGTATTGATATTACCCCAACTGATCTCCTTGTTAGTTTGAAGGAAAACGAGGTTCGGAATTAAATTATTCATAAAAGAATATGTTATAACTATTATATATCACAATTTTGAAATTTTATTCGTTGGACATCTCCGTAAGTAATTGAATTAATTAGATACAAGGTCATTATTTCGTTCGAATCAAGAATCTCAGCGTCAGCGTTTTATGAATCATGTTATATTTCTAAAGTGGTCCAGTGGACATAGTCAATCTCGATCGCGATCCGGATTTCAAAATATTTAGATTTTTTGAGATCAGATCCGTCAATCTTACTCGTACATTATCAATCTAGATCACCGATCTCGATCGAGATTGACTGTGTACGATCTCCCTTAAAAACAACAAAGGAATTGCACAAACGTTATCTACATGCTTATTACACATTTTCTAACCGTTAGCCGTGTGCAAAGTCATATATATATATATATATATATATATATATATATATATATATATATATATATATATATATATATATATATATATATATATATATATATATATATACATATAAGTAGTTACTACTACAGACATTCTAATCCACAATGGCGGCCATCGAGGTGGGGGGACCTTTCCGTCTACGTCAAATTGATATTCAAGATGGATGCTATGACGTCATGGGGCCTGGGGGCCTGGCTTGGGAGCTCATTCACCTCGATCCTGACCTGGGGGCCCTGGTTGGAGACTAGTGCTCTGGACTCTCTCTCATGGGGGCCTATCCTCAGACCTGGGGGTCCCTAGCTGAAATATTAATAAATGAAAAAAGCCGTGTCGGGATTCGAACCGCAGAATTCCTCCGCCAGAGTCTAGTACTCAGACCGTTCGTCCGTCAACCCACTGTGATGATTAGTAGGAAGCGAGTGATATAAAGAGATTGTTCATACGTTCCGACAGAGGACTCCGTATCGTAAGTGTTTTTCAAATTGAAGAAATTCTAATGGAGGATCGAACCTTCTTTTTATATATATATATATATATATATATATAAATTTATATATATATATATATATATATATATGTATATACATACATATATATATATATATATATATATATATATATATATATATATATATATATATATATATATATTTATATATACCAGAAATAGGATGTTATTGAATATACCCCTCTGTTGGTGAGATTCTGAATGATGAGAATACAGTGATCTGTCATACACGATCCACCATCAGTTGACCAGGTTCTGAATGACAATTATACAGTGATCTGTAAGATCATTCGTTTTTGATGTTTGAAAAACGGAGGATCGAACCTTCTTTATATATATATATATATATATATATATATATATATATATATATATATATATATATATATATATATATATATATATATATATATATATATAAATAAAATATATATATATATATATATATATATATATATATATATATATATATATATATATATATATATATATATATATATATATATATATATATATATATATATATATATATATATATATATATATATATATATATATATATATATATATATATATATATATATATATATATATATATATATATATATATATATATATATATATATATATATATATATATATATATATATATATATATATGTATATATATATATATATACTAGGATGATAATGAATGAACCAAATATGAAAAACGGAGGATCGAACCTTCTTTATATATATATATATATATATATATATATATATATATATATATATATATATAAACTAGGATGTTATTGAATGAACCCCTCTGTTGGTGAGATTCTGAATGATGAGAATACAGTGATCTGTCATACACGATCCACCATCTGTTGACCAGGTTCTGAATGACGATCATTCGTTTTTGATGTTGATATATATGAGGGCCCAGAGAACCGAAATTTTTTATGAGACCCTCAGGAGATTGAAATTATATGATACATAGGAACGCCATGGAACTAAAATTCTTTGGTAGTTGTATAGAAGTCCGTCTTCGTAGATTTGGATATCAGGTTACATACATAGTTATTAAAAAAATAGTTATTTTCAAATAGTTTGTATCATTTGTAAATATCAAAGATACTTAACACTTACTAGAAAAAAATATGATTTTCAATACAAAGATAATATTGAATAAACATGAGAAACTATGTCTTTATATATATATATATATATATATATATATATATATATATATATATATATATATATATATATATACATAATGAGAAAGGGAGATTGATATAAGTTTTCACTGTTAATATTAAATATATATACTTATATATTATATATATATATATATATGATAGAAAAATTACAATGTGAAATATAAAAGACTTTTCAATTAACACTCATCAGAAAAACAAATAATTTCAATACTTCTTTACTACGATAATATTAATATATCGAATGAAACAAACATAAGAAAACTATTTACTTTTCAATTAACACTCATCAGAAAAACTACTAATTTCAATACTACGATACTACGATAATATTAATATATCGAATGAAACAAACATAAAAAACTATGTATTTTTATTTATATAATGTAATAAAAAATATATATATATATATATATATATATATATATATATATATATATATATATATATATATATATATATATATATATATATATATATATATATATATAATTATGAGGGATATTATGATGAAGGATAGAGTCATGTGGTGTAGTATCTGTGAACAAAACATAAAATTATGATATGTAATATACTAAAAAAACAAACAAAAAACATACCATTCAAGACACCACACTACAGTCCTATCGTCCTCCATCCCTACAAATATCTAGTAGGGTCCTAGAGTACCCAGGCTTATCATATTTGGAGGTGCTTGCGGGCCCTTTTTCCCATATACCACAATGACAGCTTTCAGCTAATGAAAAAAATAGAACATACTGAAAATAACTATACCATATAAAAAAAAATTGTGGTTACATCCTCCTAGTCAATATAAGATTGATAGCTGTAATTTCAAATAAAATAATAGATTTCTTTTTACTCGTATTAGGATCTATCTATCCCCAATCAAATATATAACCATAGTTTAAATAAAGAAATAAAATTAAGGAACAGTTTTTTTCCATTTACGGTAACTATCTTTCAACGGCTCCTGAGCTAAGTTTAATGGAAAAAAAACATTATTAGAACACACAGATAATAACTCATGTATATACTACCATTTACGCTGAAATAAAATAAAATAAAATGAAAAAATTTGTTGTCATCCTCCCAGTCAATATTAGATTGATAACTGTAATTTCAATAAAAATTAAGGAACAGTTTTTTCTTTTTCCAGATCTATCTAACGATGCTAACATTCTCACACAACATATCATCTAGATATTTGTAATTTTAACTCGATTTCGGATTTCAATGGATTTTTCATAAAAATGACATAACAATCAAGTACTCCTATGTTCTGTAAAGAATTAAAAAAATATTTTCCCAAATCAGTCGATATTAGAGAAAAATCATTATAATAAAAATTCAAAAAAAAAGAAATATACATATATATATATATATATATATATATATATATATATATATATATATATATATATATATATATATATATATATACAGGAAAAATACATACTTTTTGATCCTCAGGGAGAAACCTGCACACCCTATTGTAAATTTCACGGTCGATTGGATCTAAAACAAGAACACTGTTACATACAAGTACGATTAATAAAATTTCAAACTTACTCATGGTTTTCAATTAATAATGGTTCGTTTTCCCTCTCAACGGTCCTTATATAAGATCGAGATTTGATGTAATCTTCATCCATATGTACTAAAAATTAATTATTGCGTTGATGTGTCAATGTCTCCTATATAATAAGACATCTCATTGTTCATTGGAAAAGTCGTAAGGTGCATTCTGCACACGTCATCTACATTGCTTATTTATCACCATTTTAATTTAACGATGCACACGAAAAAATAGTGTGAATTTGAACAGTGTAAAAATCTTCTCATGATAATTATTGAAGAAATCGAGCGTAGAATTGTTCCTAACACTATTATACATACCGTTTGATTTATATGATATTTAAGAAAAATAAACAGTCTCTTGTATTTCGTATACAAAAAATTCTCAGAAAAACAATCGGGTATATATATATATATATATATATACAAAAGTTTCATGAATCGGAACATTTGATTTATCTAGAGGGGAAAAAATTGATACTATTTTTGAAATTAAGTATCTGGGAGTGATCTTGGAACCACAGTTGAGTTTTAACAGTCATGTTGAGTATTTATGCAGAAAGATTGGTAAAAAAATAGAGGTTTTAAGCGTATATCGCGTTTTTTATCTCAATGGACTAAAATACTAGTGTATAATACCATGATTTTACCCCATTTTTCATATGTTTCTTCATTGTTAATATCTTGTACTAGTGAAAAGTTGAAGAGATTGCAATTGCAACAAAATAAGATTATGAGAATTATATTGAACTGTGATAAATATACTCCTATTAAGAATATGCTGGATAGGCTAAATTAGCTTGATGTCAGGCAGTTCATCAGAAGAGCAAATTTAATATAAGTGTATAAAATTGAACACAATAGTCAACCTAGCTATTTAAAATCTTATTTGGAGGTAAGATAGAGTTTTCATGGGTATGGTTTGAGGTCGAATAAAGATTTTAATATTTCTTTGGTGAAGACTACTAACTTGCAGAAAACATTATTTTATGATGTGGTTCGCTTTTTTGATGATCTGCCTGATGATATTGAAAGTGCGCCTACTTTAAGAGTATTCAAGAGGAAACTTGACATGTATTTGCATAGTTAGGTTGTTATGTAAATTAAGAAAACTTATGTAAATAAATAATTTTGTGATGTAAATAGCAGAAGGCTAAATAAAGATATATTATTATTATTATTAAATTTCTTCGTGCAGGTTTATGTAGTTCTTGGACTACTTGATTTTTTTCTCGTGAATGTTGTTGCATCATTGGTCTGAGGAGGTTGATGTTTTATTAACATGAATTCATTTAATAGGCTTCTTATATCCTTATAATCGTCTGATATTTGTTGTTGTTGATGATTTATTATTAACTTCAATTTTATCACTCAGCTTCTTTAATTCATTTCCAAGATTTGTATGTTTATCATCAATAACATTTATCCTACCTCGCATATTCAATTCATGAGTTCCCGAAATTCTCATCAGTTTTTTTCGAGTTGTTTCATAAGTTTTGTATCAAGAGTGACTTCCTTACCTGCGATGATATCATTGAAATATTGGTTCAGATGTTTATTTAGTTCATTTATGGCTTTTTTCGTCTGATTGAGTGTTGAATTCTTGAAAGATGTAAAGTTCTCATGATTGAATTTAGCTATATCAGTTTTCACCTCATTCGTCTTAGAATCTACGTACTCTTTGGTAGCTCCATCCGTGTCACTTGCTGGTATTTTAACGTTACAGAGTTTATGCGCACCAAAATCAAAGTCACCTTGCGCATTAGTGGGGAATCCTTCGATTCTCATACGTTTCACGTGTGACGTACGAGACGAACGACCAAACTTATCAATCGACATGATTAGATTGAATAGTTTTTCACTCTACTTTAGTATATAACATTAGCTTCAAGAAGCTCCTCGATAATCGACTTGATTTCATTGTCATCAGAGGAATTTCCAGCAAGCTTAGAAGCGTATAATAAACGGAGTCGATCTACGATCTCATTCACATCATCCCAGTAGACATTCTCCATAGGTTTGTCGTTATACGTCATCACTCCTTTTCCACTTGACTGCGAAGGAAACAATCACTTGATAATATATTTATATTTATCACTCTTACTACTTCTGACCGGTCTTGTGGGGTCAAATTTCCAAAATTCTTCTATAATTTTCTGTATCTTCATCGGTATATTCTTGAGGATCTTTCATGAAAATCAGCTCATAAAGACCGGGGGTACCGACAAATTCCCGACCTTCAATAATACTGTTACCGCTTTTTTCATCGAAATCAATTACACGGCTGCCTAGGGTCTACTTCGATATCTCGGGGTCGTATTTTGGTGCGAAAGTAGGATCAATGTGTATTGACTAATTCCAAGCCTGATTGATATATTTACGTACTGGTTCTGGATATTGTGCGAAGTATTCATTCAACTGCTCGGAATTTTTCAACTCGTTAAATAGTAGTTGTGATTTTTCAAGATTTTCTCCTACTAATATAGATTTATCTTCGTCGTCGTCAACATCAGAGGATTTCTCAATTTTAGATTCAGCTACTATATCTGTAGGTAGAAATATTGGCGTAGAAACTATCTTCGAACGTTTCAGTTTAAATGGTGAACTACCTTCATCACCTTCGCTAGGTTTATTGATTGTTATTGAAGGAGGAGGAGGATGATATTTCAACAGAGCCGATTGGAACGGAGTCGTTGGGGGCCCATTCGTTGAATAGTTGCACGTTGGAGTATTGAAGCCACTTGCTTATCCTCTATTCGTTCAAGACGTTCAGTTATTGGAGAAAATATTCGTTGAATCGTTTTATCCTCCTCAGATCGTCCCATCTTGTAGGATGCATATTTTTTCCTTACATCTCTAACAAGCTGTTGAATCTTAAGTTTACGTTGGTGATCCTTAGACATGTTCTTGGGAGTCATGATGCTGAAAGTCAACTGAACACTAATCTATTATGATTTCACTTTTATAAATTTATCAAACCCCATTCGATAACGTTCTTTGTTCAAGTTGAAATCCTTCACTATAACTATAAACCCATATTTATCTGCGTTCCAACACAGAGAGCATAATTCCTTGAATTCATCATACGTCATATCTGGGCTAACATGTTCATCATAAACGTGACGTAGGTTAATATCATTCTGTTTGAAAAGGACTATTATGTTTCCGTTGTCACGTGCTAGATGTTTCTTCATAGAAACGTAGGTTTGGCATAGAAATGCTACGTCAATGGACTCATGTCGACCCATAGAATAATAATCCTTAATTTTATTCTGCTTGTCACCCATTATATCATCGAAAATGAAGATTGAATTCTCTCGTGCTTCACAAGGGTCAATGACTTTATCACTTTCCTTGTATGGATAATATCCAATATCGGGTATACTCTTGAGAACTTGCTCCAATAGGCGATACTTGGGCTGATAGAGACTTTTCGAGAAAATATAAACGTTTTCAAATCTAAGTCCGTTCGGATTGAAAAGTAATGAGAGTAGAGCATTGGATTTTCCTGACCCACTAGGGCCAACTATAAGAAATCTACAACCGTTTGGGAATAAATCACCATGTCTTTTAGCAATCTGATCTTCGAAAATATCTAAATTATCAATCGGTAGCTTAGTTGTTTTTTGTATGACAGATATCTTGATACTAGTGTAAATTAAAAAAAATCTCTATATAAATATATAATTCATTCAAAAACAATTAGATTTCATGTTTCCTCAAATATTGATAAATAATACATTCACATCCACAAGATCCGAAGGATTCGCATTTTGAGCAGCTATTCCATCAACATAGTCTTCATCTGGGCCTCTCCCAATACATTTCAATGGACAACAATATATTTTTCCATCAATTTTATTCCAACGTCGTTCATCTTCTAAAATGTTGCATTCAGTTTGTAGAAGTTTATCTAAGCAATATATGGTTAAACCACACCCCATACACTTTACATGATTATCGTAAAATATATATTTTTTAGGTAGAGAAGTTATTTTTACATTATAGAAACATCTGATTAAAACAAGAACGAACATTGATATAAGCAGATATGTTGATATGAATATATATTTCACTATTATTTCATAGAGTGACTCTTCAGACATCTTTACTCTGTTAATGCTCTACGTATACTGAATATTATTTGATGGAAGTGGTTATAAATGAATAAAACAATCATTCTTCACACATTTTTCATTAGACATATCTTCTAGATTCACCTTTCAGTTTACTGAATCTATTTTTATTATGAAAAACATCAGACCAGGGATCCAAGGACATTCGTTTGAAGGAATCAAACATCTTCTTCTTAACCATTGTTTTAATATCTTCTTCTTAGTCTCATAAGCAGCAATTCTTTTCTTCAGTATTTTTATATTTTCTAAATGTCGATATATAGCAGACATGTCTGTATGGTGTTATATTTCGGTATGAAGTTACAGACCCATTCAAACAAATCTTTGGAATTTGTCATACTGCACATGCGCTCCCCACTACCATGCTGCATGCAAAGAGGTCGTTTCAATTGAAAAGTTGGTGAGGTCCCACCATAATTTTCTTTTCTACATTTATTATTCGAAGCGTTAGACCAATACAATTCAATTTATTCAATAGAAAATCGTAAATTTGTTTTTCCCTCACATATACGATATCTACATTGGTTAGTAGTTTTTTGAGAATAGCATTTATTTCTAAGTACGATACATTCCCCTCTGAATACCTCAGACCATGATGATATCGTTCCAAGTATCTGATTTGTTTCTTATCTTCTAAGGTAAGTGTGGAATATCCTCTTGGAGGCTTGAATATGAAATGAGCGACTTGATTTCCATTATTTATAGCTAGCTCTTTCAGACAAAATTCTTCAGCAATGACGAATCCTTGGATATCTACCGTTACAACCTTCATCTTCAGAGTATTTTCTTCAACTGATTAGAAAGATGCCACCTTCTTTACAGTTTCACTTAGGGGGAGATATTCGATGACGCAATCGTGTATTATTATACAGTATGCTCTTGTAGATGGTGGAAATCCATTTCTAGCGTGAATTTCCAATTTAACATTCACGGTAGAAGATTTGAAGCTTTCATCACGTCTAGAGCAATCGATTACAAATATAGCCCGTGACTTGAATTGCGTATAATCGAGTAGAGCGGCCTTTTTCTCATTCATATAACTTGATGAAAATTCCGAATAGTTATGACGAGCTTCGGCGAAATCGTTCCTTTCGAAATCTTAATTCAGGTTTTCTTGGGGTATATATTCACCGTTCAAAAGTAGTCTCACATCTGATACGTCAATGTTATCTAGATAATTTGGATATTTAATATCATTGTCTTTTCTGTTTTTATGGAAGCAACAAATTATATATCGAGGACATTCGATAATTGATCCAGTTTTCACGTTCCATACTTCCTCAGTGGAACCTTGTGTAAGAACTGGTAGTTCATGCAACTCCCAACGTTTGAACGGGATTTAAACGAGTCTATCCGTTTTGATTGATTGAAGAAGTTCTAATTTGAGAAGATCTGATGGATAAATATGTTTAACTCTTGATTCCATACTCTGAATAGTAATTTCTCCTTTGGTAGCTCCAACAGCTTCTTCCTCTGCAGGACTGACCAGGATTGAATTCTTGTCATTGCGAGCTCGAACGAAACGAACCAGCTGTTTTCCACAAAGAGTCATTCGATAATCCTTAAATATATTCAGGAGATGACTCAGCGGTATTCGTAAATAAAAGCTTTCATCTTCATTTTTAATAGCACCGTTTGGATAATTCCATCCTGCAATAGCCAGTTCGCGAATTTTGCTTTCTCATAACATAAAAATCCTCGTACAGTACTAACAAGTCCTGGATCTTTAACGGTATCTATCTCGCTTCCACACAGTTAGTAAGATATGGAATCGAAAAGGAAAGCACCTGCGTTATTCACCAATGAAACATCTCCTTCACCCGCAGTTTTAGTCAATTTTCCTCTGATAATGACAGCTGCATCGTTCATGAGAAGCCAAACATCCGGTCTATTGATACCAATCTCATGGTGTCGTTATTGTCAAAGGATTTAATAAAAGGTAAATATGTCCGTCTTTCAACTCTGACGATTGAATCGTCGTTGACAAGGGGGCGGTAGAGATTGAAAGCCTGGCCTGATGACATGACCTATAGATTGTAAAAATATTTTATTTTCTAACGTCAGGTGTGACCTGGATGACTGTTGAATAACTAATGGTTTCTGTACTCTTACTCTTGTATCTTTATGCTTGGAGGAAAAATCAAGACCATTTTTTAACTCCAATCTAACTATAATTTCTTCACCTCTAAAATTGACCAGTTCAAAATCCTGATCTCGAATATTCGTTATATTATATATCTTTTTCTTCACTACAGGAAGGTATATTAAATTTCTAGGTGTTTCGTCTATCGCGTAACCTGGGTCTGCGTTCACCGAAAATTCGTATATTGTATGTGAAGGTCTGTCGTTGTAAAATGCTCCCTCGCTGATATTACTATCTATATGTATAGTTCTAACTTTAACTATTTTCACGGGTAAATCTGACTCATGAACCTTTCCAGCTTCCAAAATCTTCTCGGAGAATCCCAATAGACTTCCTAAGGAATTTTTTTTCATAAAATCGATAGAGTATGACTTGTGAAATATCTCACTTCTTAAAGTATTATTATTTTCTTCTTTTGTTCTTCTTCAGATAGTAAATGTTTTTAAATAATGTTCAGTATCGGTTATCTCATATGTACCAGTAGGTATAGTTAGGCTTGCTTGCTCCTTGTCAAAATAGTAAGACTTTGTGTTATCGTCTATATTCGGTATTGTATTGTATGAATAGAATCCGATCAATGCAAGCCTGTACTGACAATTGTTATAGAATTCGATTGGAGGAACAAAATCAATGGAGAATGTTGAAGTGCGACTCTTCAGTGTGAATATCACAGACATGACTGATGAAAATAAAGCTAATAGTTGATATTTATAACATCTTATTATGTAAAAATTCTAAATACAATTTTCCACAATTTTCCGTATTATAGGTCTGATATTGATCTCTATTATATAGTATGCTAACGTTCAAGTATTTCACCAACTCCTTCAGAGGCTTCAAATTTCCAAAACTATCAAAGTATTCTGCAACATTTTCGTTTTTCGTGTAAGCTGTCCAATGACTACCAGGTCCCTGTGAAGAATCCAAGTAGATTCCTTTTTCAACGATTTTTTAGGTAAATTATCTCGCATAAATACGCCCCTGATGTAGGGTATATTTTTAGCACAATTTTTAATGTCATAATCGTATAGAGCTCTATTGGGCAGCTTATTTAAAATTTTTTTTGTTTTTTCAAGTGACGTCCATATCCTCGTTTCGATTTTTACACGTAGAGCCCTTTACCTATAGATTCCATAGTCTTGTTATGACAATGTTCCTCTTCCAACTTTTTAGTCGAATTTTTAGCGTCAACTACAGTTTTGGCAACAGCGCTACCTCCATTCAACAACATTCCTAGAGCAGATAGCCCCGCGAATATCGGAACTAATGGTAGAAGACCCCCTGATTTTGATACGAATGAAATAATTCGAGGTACTCGTATGTTTCTAAGACCGCCTGCTTTCTTGATTGCTAGCCTTGCTGCTCTAAGTGCTTTAATGGAAGACTTTTTCAGATTTCCTTCAATACCTTCTTTTTTCAACATTTTGGCAACAGGGTTAACAACAGTCATTTCAAACGACTTTTTAAGTCCCATTTCGAGTTTACGTTCAGCTTTCATAATTCCAGTAACCATAAGAGCGTGAGATTTTTCCTTGAATTTAGCGTCCCTTGACTTAACTCGTTCCCAAGCTTTATCTTCGAGAATTTGATCGGCTTTATGTCTAACTCTTTGCTTATCGAGTATGCAATATCGTGTTATTACAAGCTCCGTCGAGTTTATCGACGTTCTTCTAACTTGGCACCAGGTCCGCAATATGAATAACCTGGTAAATGTAACTCAATCGGTAATTTATTTATTAGTGTGTTGACAAGTCCATCTCCTACGAAAGATAACATGATAATGAAATGACATCATATAATTCTGAGCATATATATATATATATATATATATATATATATATATATATATATATATATATATATATATATATATATATATATATATATATATATATATATATATATATATATATATAAATATATATATATATATATATATATATATATATATATATATATATATATATATATATATATATATATATATATATCAAGACATAGTTTCTCATGTTTGATCTATTCAATATTATCCTAGTAATGAAAATGATATTTTGTCTAGTAAGTGTTAATTGAAGAATCTTTGATATTTACAAATAATATAAACTATTTGAAAATAACTATTTTTCAAATAACTATGTATGTAGTTTGATATTCAAATCTACGAAGACGGCCTCCTATATACCAAAGAATTTCTGTTCGCCGGTGGTCCTATATATCATATAATTTCAATCTCCTGAACACACATAAAGACTCCTGGGGGTCCCAGTGCCCCCATGAAGAATCCTGGGGAGCCCATAAAAATTTCAGTCCCCATGAAGACTGCCGAGGACCTCATTCTTATATATCATATAATTTCAATCTCCTGAACCCACATGAAGACTCCTGGAGCCTCGGTGACCCCATAAAGAATCCCTGAGGGTCTCATAAAAAATTTCAGTTCTCTGGGCCCCCATATATAGCAACATAAAAAACGAACGATCTTACAGATCACTGTATTCTCATCATTCAGAATCTCACCAACAGAGGGGTTCATTCAATATCATCCTAGTTTAGATATATATATATATATATATATATATATATATAAATTTGAAAAAGACCTACGTTACGGAGTCCTCTGTCAGAACGTATGGACAATCTCTTTATATCACTCGCTTCCTACTAATTATCACAGTAACCGTTGACGGACGTTGACGGACGACCGGTCTGAGTACTAGACTCTGGTGGAGTAATTCTGCGGTTCGAATCCCAGACACCGACACAGCTATTTTCATTTATTAATATTTCAGCTAGGGGACCCTCAGGTCTAAGGATAGGCCCCCATGAGAGTCCGGAACCCTAGTCCGAGGACCCTCCGACCAGGGCCCCCAGCTCATCTTAGATGACAGAGGGCCCCCAGGCCCCATGACGTCTACGATTGGACGTAGACAGAAAGGTTCCCCACTCGATGGCCGTCATTGTGGATTAGAACTGTCTTACTGTTAACTACTGTAGCAGTAGACGCATCAGTAACATCTTTTTTTTCTGAATAAAATGTTTGATAAGCCTTACATTCTCCAGAAAACTCCTGTCATTCCATTTCTGGTAGTTTGAGAAAATTATTTACTTTCAAATGACCAACACTTTTAGGTGTATTTCGCCAGGGAATGAATGTGACATACATTTTCTCCTACTGCTTTTGTAACCTCGAAATCCGATTAACAATTTCTCTCTAAAAACTAGCTAGATACTATGATATAAGAAGCAAACCATAGAATAATTTCATTTATATCAAGATTTTAATGAGATGTGGATACCGAAGAGAGAACGAAACTCGAACAATCTAGCAGCCGAATGTTTTCAAGAGTTCTTTATATGCAAATGATTGAATAAACTACGCGACCGAAAATGAGAGGCAGGCAGCAATCAATTCTCACAATATATTTCAAATCCAAAAAGTTTGAAATGATACGATATCAAAACAATAAATACGATCATATATCCTCGATTGATCAGAAAATTTTTTCATTCAATATTATTGCTCTCAAATATAAGTAGCGATTCTCAAAAAAATTTCCCAACAAATTAATATGAATAATTGAAAATAATGTTTACATTCGATGAAACTGAGCCTGATTGATATGGATGAAATATCCTTACTTAATTTCTGGTAAAGTGTTTGCTAATATATCTGAATAGGTTATGAACAGTAGTTTCAAAAACATATATATTTGATATGGACTATTCCAAGCAGAATATTCATAGTCACTCTAATGTAAAACGTATATTAATTCTTTTTATTTTGTTTTCGTAGACAGAAATAGCGAGATCTCGTAAGGAAGAAGAGGAGAGATCAAAAGCTGAAGAACTGAGGCGATTAGCAGAAGAAGCTAGAGCTGAAGAAGAAAGAAAACAACTTCTTCGGCTAGAAGAAATCGCTAAGCAAGCTGAAGAAGAAAGAGAGGCTGAACTCCTGCGGCAAGCTGAAGAGCTTGCCGAATTAGCGCGACAGGAAGCTGAACTAGCTGAACAAGCCAAACAAGAAGCTGCAATAGCCGAGCTTGCTAGGCAACAAAAAGAACTAGATGAACTCAGAAGACAAGAAAAAGAATTAGCAGAATTGGAAAGACAGGAAAGAGAACTTGAAGCGCAAGCAGAAACAGCTCTACAAGAAACAGAGCAAGAATATAATATGGCAGAAATTACATCAGAGGTGAATCTAGATGTTTATGAAGACGTGGAAGTGGAGAAACAAACAGATCGGCCAATAGAAGATGAAGAAAGGGAATATGAAGTTGAAGTTGAGAAAGAAGAAACGAAAGCTGCTTTGAAAGAAGTAGAGGATGATGTTCAAGAAACGGAACCACAAGAAGTTGAAGATGAAGAACCCATAGCTGAAGCTGAAGATATTCTAACAGCCCAAGGAGATACAGCAGATGAAGCAGATGAAGAAGAAGAGGATGAATAAAATTATATGAAATCAAAAAGTATTTTTAAAGTTTGATTATTTCTATCGAGAAGCTTCTTCATTTTGTTTTATAACTACGGTTACTATGCTTTATTTTCCTGAAAGACTAGTGTTTTTATTAAATTCGAAGTTTTTTGAAAAATTATTGAAAACTGTACGAAGAAGTATTACATCAACTGTAAATAATAAAGATAAATTGTAGAAGAATATTCAAGAATTTTTTGTAATCTGTGTATGTAGATACATATGAGTCCTATGTGTTTGTTTGTAGAAGAATTATATAATTCCTGCTTTCTCTCTCACAAATACTTTGTTAATAGATGAAGATATGAATAACTCTTATTTTCAATCTATTTCATGTGCAAAATTTAAGAAAATGTCTAAGTATAATATTATTGCCTTCTCTTGTACAAATACTTTATTAATAAATGAAGTTATGATTTATTTTCAATCTATAACTTATGCAAAATCTAAAAGAGATGTCCAAGTATAATAGTAGTTTCTATCTATGAAAAGGTTCAGAAAAAATAATCAAACAACTTTTCCATTAATGCCAGTTAGACTATGTTCATATTTAGTCCATTGAAAAGTTACATTGGTCCTTGCGTTTTCTAGAGGACGCAATTTGATTGTTGGAAGGTGTGAATGGGGTCAATAGGAGCTCAACTCCAAGTTTGTGGGGTTGCAATCCTTGTACCGCGGCCGCCATATTAGAAAAAGGGTGCAAACGCCTTTTTCGCTGTCTCCCGAACGATGCATCCCACAAAAATTTTGTTGAGAAATAATTTTTAGCAAATCGCTTTGTGTAAAAATTTTTTTTATTTAAGTTTTTTCAATAAAATGACAAATAAAAAGGTTATCAACAAAAATATGACGAAAATTCCCTACAAATTTTCTTTTTTGTTATATGATTGCTTTATTTTTCATTTCACGACCAAATGACTTCAGACAATCTTATAGAGCATTTTCCAACCAACATTTTGACCTTTGATTTTTTAGGATCTGAGGAATTTATGGGCGTTCCAGAGCGCTCCAAAGTCGACCAGGTTCTTACTACTCGCAATAATCTGGTAACTGTGAAAAGTCTGCCTCACTTTTTTATTTTCTTACATCGTTTTTAATATTTTTCTTTACATTTATATATTATTTATTTCCTTAATATGACCTTTTTTCTTACTATACAACTTAAAATATTCTTGTTTTTTTACAATAATTTCTAACGAGACATTTACAAAATTCCTAAGCAGGTAAAAAAGGTCTAAGTTACCGTTTGGGGACAAGTAAACATCTGCCTCCGAACTGGTACTACCATATTCGCAATCACAGTCGCAAGATATGACTGAGCTTGTGTGGTGGTTCGGATTATGCTTAAAAATTCAAATTCACTTTAACTTTCTTCTTACTTTTCAAGTTTACACATTGGTTAGTTTTCTTGCACAATTGTCTTCGAAGACTTGGATAATGTAATAAAACAAGTAAGTATAGGTAAAGATTATAAAATTATATTTCAATTTGCCTTAAGCATACCTAACTATATGTGTAGCAATATCATACTGTTATTTGACAAGTAATAATTATAATGTTTATTTTAAGAATTGAAATAACATTGCAATAGATAATAATTCTACGTTAATTAAAATGTTTATAAAGTTATTTAACTTTCATTTATGAAGTAAATTTAAAGCTCACTAGCAATAAAACAAAATTTAAAAAATCACAGAGATCAATACAAGTATTTGGTATCACTCTTTAAAGACTACAATAATAAAATATTTAAAATAAACTGATATGAATTAACTGAGTCATAATTATTATTTATTCTCACAAGTAAGGCTCTTGTGACATTTTGAGTTACACATGAGGTTTGACTTTTTACATTTACACCTTGCAGGAACGCATTCTCCAGTACATTTGCAATGCTCAAATCCGTGGTCGCCAAGATGTGACTATTTTTTTGCACATTTTCTGATGTTGGAGAACGATATCAACTGTAATAAACGTTTCTTCGCAGACAGTGAACTGATTCCTTGCGTGAAATTGATTTAGAATCCCATGCTTAGTGCTTAACTCATACATTCCTCCTGTCTCCTAAGAAATTATAACAGCCATAATGTTTCTATCATCAACTTTGGCGCGGTCTACATCAGGAATTTCTACTACTGCATTATCACCTGTATTAGCAGCAGGATATTTTACCGAATATACAGGTAACATTTTATCTGCTTGCTTTTTCAGAGATTGTCCAACTAATTTTCTGAAGTTTCCAATATCTTGTTTCTTTTCATCGAGAGCAATTACTATTTCTTGCTCACTTTGCGACGGATCTGTAGTATCTCCTTGGTTTTCGGTTTCGTTATCAGGTTTCCCTGTCAGGTTATTTGGAATTTCATTTTGCGAATCATTGTTTAATATTGTATTATGACTTTCTGTTTCTTCATCTTCATTAATCACAGCGTCGGTAATATTGCAATTGGTTTCCCTCTCCTCATTCAACTGGTTTCGTCTTAATTCAATATAAATTCTAGCTCTTCTTCTGTTGACAGTTCAACTAGCGGGTCTTTAGGAAGACTATCTATTCCGACTCAAGCTTTATAGCCAAACATTGCTTCGTAAGGGCTACGATTTATCCCTGCGTGATACGCTCTGTTCTTCTCAAATTGAATAAAGCGTAATCCTTCAGATCATTTCGTCGTCTTGTTAGATTCCAGCCAAGTACACAGCATCTTCTCTACGTCTTGGTTAGCACTTTCAACAGACCCTTGTGATTGAGAGTGTCGGGGTTTCCATATACGATTTTGAATTCCGACACATCGCACATACTTCTTTAACCACTTTGTTAGCGAATTCCCTACCATTACCTATTTGCCAAATACTAGGCGCTCCGAATGTAGAAAGAATGTCTAGTGAATGATACGCAACCTTATCTGCTCGCTTGCTTTTTAAAAACCGCAGCTGCACGAATTTTGTTAAGTGATTTTGATACACCATGATCAATCTATAATCACCATCACTTGTGATCGCATCTCTATGAAATCAACTTGGCACCTTGAATTAAGCTCGTTGCTGATAATCGGTTTTACAACAAGACCTTTTTGGAAACTTTTTTTTTCTAACAAGATTCACACAGATTCAAATGCACTGTGTTCAGCAGTTACATTTTTATATCTTAATTTCAACTCTTTCATCATTCTGACTCTACCGCCGTGTCCAATACTTATATGACTATTTGAAAAGTTTCGTCTATTTGAGCATAGTACATAATGAGATCACCTTCGTTTTTCACCGGAATTATTAGTTTTTCTGATGCTCCAATTTTGACGACATCGTATTTTGCTAGGCGCCGGTAATCTTTAGGTGTTTTCTTAGTAAACTTGTTCTTTGATTCTTTTACTTTTAAAATTGAACACAAATATTGATGATTTGTGAACAACTGGTTATAATTTCCTTTACTTGCAATAATTACAGTGATAGTTTCATAGAAACGTTTTTTCATTTCATTTGCCATCATCAGACACTGATACGAATGCAAAAACTCGCGGAAATCGCAGCACACACAGCACAACCTCTCATAGTCTAAGATCCATTATTAAAAATATATCCTCATCTGCTATTTAATGCTAATAAAGTATACGCTAGATAATGTATGAATTGATACATCGCAAATAGGTTGCCTTACTAAATCACGTGCCGATAATGTTAAACAATAAAATGTTTAATCAAATACCTGTAAAGATAATTGGATAATAATAATAATAATAATTTATTAATCCTTTAAGACATAGGTACATATGTATAGGACAGGTCACAAAAATTACAAAAATTACACTTCAGCTTGTTTCAAGAATATCGCAGAGATAGTCGCTTACAGTGTAATAACATTTTCTTAACAATAAGGCCTTAACTACCTTCTAATATCAAGAGACTGAATACTTTGAGGTAAATGGTTGAAAACTCTAATACTCTGATACATGGGAGACATTTCATACTTATGAGTTTTATGCTTAGGTACATAAAGAGTTTCCTTATTTCTGGTATTATAGCCATGAAAGCTAGAAAGTTTAGTAATATTGAACCCATTTTCCTTCACATACACTTAACATCTAAAAATAAAAATAGAAGCCAATGTTAATATGGCATCTTGACGAAAAGTGGGCCTACAGGATGATCACGGAGAAATATTAAATATCATTCGAATTATTCTCTTCTGAATTATGAAAACTCTCCTAACATCTGGGGAGTTTGCCCATAGTAAAACATTATATGTTAAGTGACTGTAGACCAAGCTATAGTAGATGTTCAGTACAGACTGTAGAGGAAGTGAACCTTTGACTCGACTTATTGCGTAGTAAGAGCTATTGAGTTTCTTGCACACCACGTCAATATGTGCGTTCCACCTCAGATTAGAGTCTATGTGGATTCCAAGAAACTTAGTGCAGTCTTTAGATGAGATGACATTATCTAAATGGGTAATGAGCAGTTTACTATGATTATCGTTTCGAATAGCGAAATTAATACATTCTGTCTTGTTGACATTTATCATTATTGCATTTGAATTGCACCACTCAATAAAGCACCTCACCGTAACCCACAGAATCTTTGTAACTCCTCAAAAGTCCGTCCAGTAACGGCTATGGAGGTGTCATCAGCAAACAAGGTTATTCTATGTTTACTTAATAAAAAAATAATATCCTCCGACTGATCAGCCAGCATCTTTTTCAAATTTATGGGTAGATAATTAATAAACAATAAAAATAGAAGTGGTCCCAGAACGGAACCCTGAGGGACTCCCATATTCATATTATGTTCAGCAGAAAAAGAGTTATTAACTTTAACAGACATAGTCCTGCCGTCAAGGTAACTAAATAGCCAATTTGAAATCACACCCCTGAAACCCATATTATAGCATTTGTCAATTATGAACTTGAAAGCGAGACTATCAAAAGCTCGAGATAGGTCAAAAAATAATCCCGCAACGTACAAACCATTGTCGAGGCACTCGTAGACAAAATCAACAAAATACAGAGCTCCTGTTTGTGTTGAGCGACCAGATCTGAATCCATGCTGTGCAGTATTGAGTATTTGAAATTTATCCAAATAGTTCATCATTCTATCAAAAACGATACGCTCGAATACTTTAGAAAAAATACTGAGATTAGAGATAGGTCTATAATTAGCAATTTCGTGCACATCGCCCTTTTTAAAAATTGGAATAACAATGGCTTTTTTGAGGACATGAGGAAATACGCCCGTGCTAACAGATAAATTAATTATATGAGCGAAATGTCGACCAATGTCTATACCGATTGACTTTAAAATTTTTGCGGATATGAAGTCAGCTCCGGAACTCTTATTATTTTTAAGTGATCTAATAATATCAACTACTTCATGCTCCAGTACTGGGTAGAAGGAAAAACTTTTACTCAACATAGGAGAGGTGGTACAAGAACGAGATAATAAATTTTTGTAGTAATTTTTAAGGGTGACCTCCGTAACGGAAGAGAAATGCTCAGCAAAGACCTCAACTAAATTTTGGGACTCACTGTATGAAATACCCTCAGAAACAAGCACAATAGATTTATGCTCCTTACTTTTTCGGCCAGTCAGAGTATTTACTAAATTCCAAACTGTTCGATTTTTACTTTCTGATTTCTCAATGAGTCCACTGTGAAAATTCAATTTTGTATTTTTTATTAGCAAATTGTAGGAAAATTTGGCCTTCCTGTATAGGTCATGAGTGGCTTGAGATTTGATATTGGTATGTAACCAATGAAGATTTTTTAGTTCACGTCTTGCCAAGGTAATCTCAGGAGTAATCCAGTTTTTACCTTGTGCACCTAAATTGGTACGTTTTATCGAAGGAAAACATATTTCAAAATTGCTCTGAATTATGCTGATAAATACTCCAAAACAATCATCAACATCATTGTGAACATAAATATCCCGAAAATCGGAACTAGAAATACGCAAGGCAAAATCATTGAGATTCTGTTGACACATATTTCTGACTATCCTCGACTTAGGGCTAGTGATATGATTAAGTGCAATGGGTAGCTCAAGTGAAAGGGCTCGATGATCACTGATATGAGCCTCGTAAACCTCGACATTGCTTCCTGAAAGATCTGCATTAGTCAAGATGTAATCTATTTTTGAAGTGTAGGTATGACCAGTGATATCAGTAAATATTCTGCTGGGATCCTGCGATGAAACAGTCAAATTAAAAGAGTTGAGTAAATCAATAAGTAGCTTACGATTAGTACATTTACCTTTCATATAATCAATATTCAAATCACCGCAAACAAATATTATATCGGCTACATTATAACAGTAATTCAAAGAATAAAACATTCTATCTAAAAAGGTTTCAATATTACCAGAACATGGTCGATAAACACTGACAATACACAATCGGACACCACCAGCGATCACTATGGTACCACATATCTCACAATCCATCTCCTCGGAAAATTTCGATACAAACAAGTTCTTCACTAGCAGACCAGCTTTAACGTAGATGATCGACCCTCCGTGAGCTCTACTGTGGCGACAGTAATAATCAGCTTGTAGGTAACCAGGAATGGTCATTGTTTTCACATTGATAAAATTGCACCAGTGTTCAACAATACTTACAACGTCTGGAGTCTTCTCAGTTAATAGCACCTCAAGAATATCAAGCTTGTTTGTAATACACTGAATGTTCAACTGCAACAGTTTAAATTTTCCGGCATATACGGCGGAATGATCAGACACATCTGCGCTAATTAATCTGCAAGGCGATTGGCGAATCGCCTTGGTTGAAAAAACCGGTGGACACTAGCTTTATTAGGCCAGCTTGATCCGTCAAGAGCTTTCTCAAACTCAGAGTCAGGGACAAGCACCTTGAAAGAGGAGTAGCTATCAGGAAATTTCGATACGAGTTTCTCGCATTTAACCGTTGAAAAACTTTTATTCAAAAAATGTTGCAAATTTTCAGTTGTAATGTCAGGTTTCAAATTAGAAACGTGCAACGCTTTGAATTTTTCTATTCCCTCGACAGACGTAGTGCCTGAGTAACTCCCAACGACCAATGTATTATTGCGTTTACGAGGTTTTTTTTTCCGGGATACAACATCCCATTCTGCTTCCTTCACTTTCATATTTTGAGAAGTTGAGTTGCTTACAATCGATTTCTTCATATTAGGGTCTATAGATAAAGTATTTTTGTTCTTATTTTGTGTTGGTTTCAACTCTTTCGTAGGCAGTTTCAAAGGAGCGACTGAAGACGTACCCACTTCAGTAACCGTTACAGATGGATCTTTTGCGATCACCGAGCTATAGAGAGGGTCAGTTGCGGCACCCACAACTACGTCAGCATTAGATGTACCCGGGCGACCAGGTGATGGAAATTCATCTGGACCCCTGTTTACCTCAATATTGACGTTCACTTTTTTGTTGATGTTATTAATAACTGTATCCTTGTCTATAATCAAAGCTTCGAGAGTGGAAATTTTGAATTTCAACAAGGAATTATTTTCCAAAAGAATCAAATTTTTGACTTCTAACTCGTAAATTATCTTGAGTAGAAGCTCCTGGTTTGTCGACTCATTATTAATATATTTATTATTTTCAGACATTGGAGATATGTCGCCGTTGTTTATAAAAACGGCCGTTGGTATTTCTTTTTCACAACACTTTTTTATTTTATTTGCACAACCGGGATGGTACAATTTAATACAAATTTTACATTTCAAACTATTTTTGACGATAGTACGCTCGCAGTAACCACATTCGGGAATAAAAATCTGCAGAGACTCGCTTGCAACGACTTTCTTACTCGACGACATTATGATATCTATATACAATTTGGTACAGAAATTTTTACGCTCTATTTAATGTACTAAAACTTAGTATTGCAATATTTCATTTTAGTAAATTTGAAAACATGAAGCTTTTTGTACAAATAAGGTACTCCTCTCATACTTCGCTAGAAAGCTGCATTTTCGGGAAAAATGCATTTGAATATTTATTTACGAATTGATTGTTGTTAGACGTCAATATTCTAACCACGTATTTAGTCTAGTCAATGGCCATTTTCCCGTGTATTTATCCCATACTGCACCGATTTTCATAAAAAATTCGATTTAGGTTCTACTTACCATCTATTTCAAAGTCTACCCTGTGGCGGGGGTTGATTTTTCCCTGGGGGGTGGATGTCACCCCTTCTTGAGGTTGAAAATAAGTGCGAAAATCGATAAATTGACTAAATCTAAGCAACTTTTGTTTCAAGTTTTTTCTGAAAGTCAAATCTGCTTGAAAAAGTTCTGAGAGCCCTTTAACTATTACATGCCTCCTGGGGAAATTGATTCTCACAAGACTATGTAGCTCATTAACAATATCCCGTTTTATTACTACCATTTTAGAATAGGTTCAATTTCAAAATGAACTCGGCGAAAAACTCATCAGTTGATAGTCTGATGTTTTGGAATGATATTTTATCTCCTTTTTTCAGTAATGATAATTGATCCTTCTTGATACGTTTTCCATTTATGAGTATCATGAATCCGCCTGTTGGATTACTATCGAAAGATATAACTTCGGCAGTTTCATATGGGAATATGTATTCATTCGTATTCGTTCTCAATTTATAGATATTAGTGATATGATTCAAGGTTCCTATGAGATGGAGATGAAGTAAATAATGTTTTTTTTCTTCATTAATTAGTGAGGGGTCATTGTATTGCGAAATATGATTGTAAAATTTATCAATTGTCATTTTGATGATACTTTTTCAGTCTTCTTTTGAACACTGACATATTCTTGTTATTGTATTAAATATTGTTGTAAATATTTCATAATATTATTTTAGCATTTTTCAATTAATTTATAATATGACTGATCTCATTAGAGTGACTACTGTTTCCAGCAGTTTGAGTTGCAAGTAGTAATTTTAATCTCTCAACTAGAGTATTTGGATTTTTCCATGGTATGAATTCTAAATCTTTATTATTAAGTTCGAGAAGATTTAATTTCTTTTTCATGTGCCTACTTGATTTCATAAGTGTACTTTTTAACACACCACCTCTCGATTGTTTAAATATTGGCGAAAGTATGGTAGGTAGCAGAGATGTAGGACTTTTTAACATACTGGGCTGAGAAGAAACAGTTCGACTAGTTCTTCCCCTAACTTCAGGCTTTTGAATTTTTTTTATAATAGGTACCCTGATATTTTTTACCAACATTCCCAGATATTTTCTTCTCAAAATCATAATCTTTTCGATCAGCATTCGTTTTTTTCACAATATCACGATTATTCTTAAAATCTGTTGTATTATATGGATCTGGTTCTTTCTTGAATAATAATTCAAGGAGGCCTTTAGTGATAGGATATGGTATTGGATTATCACCTTTAGGATATATTAAAACTTTATCTTTCATGAAGTCTATTTCAGAGTTCCCAATATTAAATTTTGATTCTTCAGGATTGTAACGAACATCATATTTATGGTCAAATTCTTCAGGGGAGGGACTAGTTATCATTTCCTCTATATAAAATCTTGCTAGCCCCGACCATTGATCTAAAAATTCACGGAAAACATCAGCATTTTCCAACGCTTCAATATTTTCTAACATAACTTGTGATAGTTTTTGCGGCTCATCTTCAGGTTCTTCTTCAACGGGTTCTTCATAATCAGGCTCATAGTTGATATTTTCGTCTCTACCAACCATTCGTGAAATATTACTTATTCTTGGAGTTGATTCAAAATTCCCTGTTTTTTGGTGTAACTACATGTTCCCTCAATTTCAATTCTGGTTTAATTTCTGGTTTAATTTCAGATTTCATCTCACTTTTCCTATTTGTAATTTCTGTCAATAATCTTTCAAAGAGCTGAGTGAATGGTTGAATCGAACGTGAAAATCTCAGTTGAGAAGTGGCTAAATCGTGTCTCAATCCATGTAGTTTTTTTCTCACATTTTTCCTAGCTTTTACCAGTTCTATAGCCAAGCGTTTATCCATGCTGATTATTTAATACTAACTTGAATCATTATAGTGTTTCATATTTATAATATAATGTAGTGGTGAAAGCCTCTTCGATAACGATCATTGTGAATGCCACTTTCTTTATCAATAACCAAAAACCCATATGGTACTTTCCAACATTCAGAACACAACTTTACAAATTCATCGTACGGCATATCCACATTCACATGATCATTATATATATATATATATATATATATATATATATATATATATATATATATATATATATATATATATATATATATATATATATATATATATATATATATATATATATATGCTTTAGATTCGTTCTATCTTGAGAAAATACCACAACTAAATTAGCATTATCCCGTATGAGCTGGTTTGGTATGGCAGAATAAGTTTGACATAAGTAAAAACAATCAATATTAAAATGTCGTCCGAATGAAAAGTAATCTCTGATTATATTTTGATTATCACAAACGACATCATCAAATACAACAACTGAATAGGGATGCACATCTTTTGGCGGTGTTATGAATTCACCATTTTCATATTCATAATAATTTATATCTTTTATCGGTTTTATTACATTTTTAAAAAGTTGGTACTTGGGTTGATGGAGTGAATTTGAATACAGATATATATTAAAATAACGTAAACCATTCGGATGTAATAACAGACTGATTAGTGTATTGGTTTTTCCTTTCCCCGATCCTCCAACAAAAATACCCCTTTTACATTCTGCACCTAATAGTTTACTTTGTCTTATAAATTTCTTCTCGGGTTGACAATAATCATGATAATTCGTTATGGGTAGAGTATTCTGTTGCTCTATCAATTGCATTGTCAAGAATCAATACTACACTAAATATTGAAGTTGTATTCAATATTTTATATATGGAAAAAATAAAACAATAATCATATATATATATATATATATATATATAGTTTATTCACACAACTTATACACTTGTGGTAAGGATATTGATATCCGAAAGAAATGAAAACAAAAACCATATAAATATATAGTTTAATCGCACATCAAAGACAAATAAAATAAAAAATACAATAAAATAACTTAAAACAAGAAGAATTATGACTAGTGTGTTTGGTTTATTGATTTACTAGAATATTTGAAAATTATAAAAACAAGATAATGAAAATCAACATTGAAGATACTGAATAAAAAAGATTATTAAATGTTGGTCAACAATATTTCAGAAGTTCTGCCAAAAGTGTATCAATATTTTCATGCCAATCAACATCATAATGACCCCATGCCAAAGTCCTGACAGAATTTTTCAGTAGAAAGCGTTTATCATCAAGGGCTGATAGTGCCGCTTTATTGCGCATTTCAGTATACATTTCATGTAAACATGATCTGAATATTGACATCACACACAATAAAGATTCATTTTTAGTGATGACATTTTTATAGTCAGATAAATGAATTTTTTTTCAACTATATGTTTACTGATACCTTTTGCGTTTTCATCAACTTCATCCAATAGTTCAACACAGTAAGCTTTAGCCCCGGTCCCATAAAAACTTTTGATGATTTTTCCTGCATACTCGTCTTCCATTTTCCTTATTGTTGACTTATTAGGTATAATGTTATGCACATTATTAGCTGGATAATTGGAAAGATCAAAATGTTCCGCGCTTTGTTTGATGTCGTCATAAACATTTTCTGTTAATATTTCCACAAGAAGTGAACCAGTACCTGTATATAATAAAGAAACCTTGCTACCATATTTTTGCTTCAGAAAATTATAAAAAAAATTATAGATCACAAAATCCCACATATATAAGCTTATCATACGTAACACGAACTTTGTTCATTTCTATCACTATTAAATTTTCACTAAATATTTCACGATCCTTAAAATGCGGTTTAGCAATCCATGTTTCCGCCCCAAACTTTTTTCCAACCTTTTCCCAATGAGTAACTAATTTAATATCCCTCCGGTTTTCAACATTTTCCATTGTTTTGGCAAAAATGCTATTCATTAGTAATTTGAATAATGATTTCTCAAAATTGTTCTTTGATTTATTTCTCAAATCAGTGTTGAGATCTATATATGATTTTAACCATGGAGATTGTTGAAATTTGAGAACTCTATGAATTTTCGTGAGAATCTACCCGTTTTCTAAACACTGTTGCAAACATTCGTAGTGAATAATGTAATTTTCTTCATTCTGTAAATTAGGTATCAGCTTAGGAGATTTTCCTCCTGGGGGTATGAAATTTTCAGGGAGAAACGGCAAGTATTATGTATATTATGTAGTTTTTCAGGATAAGTAATATCCACTTCGAAAATATATCCTTCAGGTGAGGTATTATGTAAATTTACAATATCTAAATTTTCAATTTCATCTTCATTCGACCAACAAAAGCCACCTGTTGGTAAATTTTGACTAATTGAATAGCCATATAAATTTATAGCATCTTAATACATGATATAAGATGACTCTTTACTAGGATTATGATTTGGTAAATATTTATTATTAGCCTCGGCGAATCGTTTAACACATGTACAGGGTGGGCCAAATTGGACACTTTTGAAGGGAAAGTCCTGTTTTTAAACTAGATAGATGAAAACTGATGACGGTGTCTGGGGCTCAATTTTTATGACAAACTTAATGGTGAAAACCGCATATCGATATCTATCATCGTTTCTGAGTTACAGCATGTTTTTCGAAAATGTTCATTTTCGAAAAGTTGCTATAACTTTTTTCCTGTCAGAAATTCTTTGTTCTATGGAAACATCCTCGAAGCACTTTTTTACGCAGAATTCAATGGTTTGAGTAATTTATTTTTTCAAATCATACATCAACAGTTATTGAAGAAAAATTAATTTTTTTTAATGAGACACCCAGTATATTTCTGCATATTACGATAGAACTTGAAATTACTATTTTAAAAATGTAGCACACTTGACGTTTTACAAGAGTCATCTCTGAAATTCAGAGCTTTTAAGTTTATTC
Source organism: Cynegetis impunctata (assembly GCA_030704885.1). Taxonomy (NCBI): domain Eukaryota; kingdom Metazoa; phylum Arthropoda; class Insecta; order Coleoptera; family Coccinellidae; genus Cynegetis; species Cynegetis impunctata. The sequence goes on from JARQZK010000090.1 coordinate 179,101, forward strand.
ATGTAGACTTCGAAACGCACACTATGAACAAGTAGGCTTTGGACGAAGCGGCAATAAAACAGGAAACAAGTGTTCACTAGTAGCTATCAATGGTTAGGAAAGCTGTTGACAGCAGTACTTTAAACTCATAGTTTCAGTAAAGCTGATAACAATTTATACTATATTTACACTAATAAATAAAACTAGAACAATAGTAATAATAATAAAGAACAAAATATTTCTTTAGAAGAAGTGTTCAAAATGTCGAAAGTTTGAAAATAAGATCTTTCAACCTTCCCCAGAGGTAAAAGTCCATAGGCGTTAGATCCGGTGACCTGGCCGGCCAACGGTTGGGTCCCTGGTTGGCTATCCAATTATTGCCGAAATTTGCAGCCAAAAAATTGCAATTGTCTTGTGAGGCGAAGCTCCTGAGCTCCACTAGCGACAATTCGTTAACAAGGGGTTCAATTTGTTGCCTTAATATTTCTAAATACCTCTGAGAAGCTAGAGTGCCATTATAAATGACGAGGCTGATAATTCTACCCCTAAAAACACCTGCCCATACACTGAATCCAAATCTTCCTTGACTTCTCTGCTTCACAATAGAAGGAGGTTTTTGTTGTGCCCAAGAATGAGATTTATAGCGGTTGAGATTACCGGCACTGCTGACATAAGCTTCATCTGGCCAAATACAATTTGATGAAAAATCAAGCACTTGGTTACAATTTTCCAGGAACCAGTGGCAAAAATACATGCGGCGTTCAAAATCTCCTGGTGTGAGTTCATGAACTCTTCTGGGCCTGTATGGCTTGAATTTATACTTTTTCAAAATTCGCCTAACGTGAGTTCTTGGTAGGCCTGTTGTAATTTTTAAATTTCGCATTGACGTTTTCGCATTATTAGCAACAGCTCGTAAAACGACTATTTCTTTCAATTCCCTATCCCTAGTTGATGCATATGATTTTGGCCTTATCTTTTCAAATTGACCACCATTAATTAGGTTGTGTTGCAATCTCGCGAAAATGTCTCTAAAAGATTACCTTCTATCTGGATACCTCACGCAATACAAATTGTTTGCTGCATCTACATTTTCCCCGGTTAGTATGAAACAGACTATCATATACCATTTTTCATAATTATCATACTTCATTGCAAATGTGTTTGAAAAATGAATAAAAACCACAAATTGAATAGCGCCTTTACTACTTATATCAAAATTTGACAGCTACTAGTGAACACTTGCTTCCTGTTTTATTGCCGCTTCGTCCAAAGCCTACTTTGTTCATAGTGTGCGTTTCAAAGTCTACATGAATAAACTTGAAAGCTCTGACTTTCAGAGATGACTCTAGTAAAACGGCAAGTGTGCTACAATTTTGAAATGGTAATTTTAAGTTCTATCGTAATATGCATAAATATACAGGGTGTCTCATTTTAAAAAATGATTTTTCCGTCAATAGCTGTTGATGTATGATATGAAAAAATAAATTAAGTAATTTATTTTTTCTTACCATTGAATTCTACGTAAAAAAGTGCTTCAATGGTTGTTTTGGCCAAGTCGAGTATTGCCTGTCCAACATATATAGGTTAATCATAGAAGACTTCCATTTTTCTCAATTCAATAGCAACAAATTCTAATTCTTGCTTAGTATATTTTAACATCGCATCCCAAGTGAATCCAGGTAATGTGAAATAATGAGCAGGATCAAGCTTATAGGTTTCGAGACAGCTCGATCGAAATTGTTCAAATACATCTGTCAGCTGAAGAATATCAGTCTTCATGTATAGGTCAACGTATTCGCCCAAGTTATTACAATTGAATTCATTCCAAACTCGTTGGACTCTACGATACAATCTTTGAGGGTAGGGTTTATTGCATCAAAGTAATCATATGGAATAACCCCCTTCTTTGTTAGTAGTTTGGAGCGATTCTCATCTAATTCGGAAAACTGCGATCTCAGATTTGGATATTCAGTTAAGTATGTTGCTATGTTATCTAATGAGGCGTTCATAAATCAAAATGAATCAATGAAACGGAATTGAATTGGTGTTTCATCAATGTGTTTACTGAATGAAATATATTTTGCTTTAGCTATAGGCAGCAAATCAACTTTTCCTTGCATCCTTGTTGCAACATCCGCAATAATGAAATTAGCATCATACCTACTGAGGTTATGAAACACCACAGAGATCACACGGCTATCTTGATAGTTTATATTGCATGATTCATGAGCAGCACCTCTATAATCGTTTTCTGGAATCCAATGGTTATGGTCCCGCACTTTCTTATCATCCAGAGAGAAAGCATGATCACATATATGACACTCCATAGCACTTCTAAATTCATATTCATCCTGAGAAGTCATATCAGTACTAGTGTTCTTTCGTACTGATACAACAGATTGAACTTATCTGATTGAAATGAAAGTGATTTTGCAATCAGATTACATTCATTCACTGAATTCCCGAAAGAATGCGCTCATTTTGATCATATATGTGTAAAAATTTAAAATATAAATGAACTTCAAATTTTGAGGTTAACTTTGCCAATGTAATCTAACTGATAGAACTGATAGAAGATATTCTGCATTCAGTTTAATCAATTACGATCACTTTTAAGTTGTGGAGGGAGGAACTGATTGAAAACGAAAGAACGACCGCTTAAACTGATCTATCTGATTTTACTTACATAAATCACTTCGTTCAGTTCGAAAGAACACTAGTAATATTATACGAACACCAAAAGACAGTAGATAGATCTTCCCCTAGCTGTTTCATTTCATCTGCAAGCCACTGCATACAATCCTCCCCACGATGAGATTTATAAAATCTCAGAGAATCATCATAGGAACATTTCAGATAATATCCTACAGCTGCAGGTACATGATGTTGCGGTTTTTTATTATCATTGGTCGGTTTCAAAATGCTTTCTAAATCTACGTAAATAATAAATGATGCTTTTCCTTTATTCTTATGATTTTTAAACTTAAGAATATTTTGACATTCTTGAGGCATGTTAATAGCCGTCTCATTCATCATAAGACATATTTCCGTATGTTTCTTCAGCTTATCAAGAGACTGGTAATAGTGAAGACAACTGTTGCAAATATACTTTTTTGGTCTTTTTTACTCTTCTGTTTTGATACCAGGCGAGATAAATTTTTAATTAAAACATAATGAAACTTTATTTCCATCTCAGCATTATTTTCATTATCAATATCATTTTCAGAAAAATAGATATTGTGAACCAATAAAAGATTGATATGTTTATCTACACAGTTTTTAGTCAAGTATAGTGGAAGAGTGATGAATCCATTAGCTTTTTTCCTGAGGATGTAAACATCAATAAACACTGCATTCTGTTTTCCGAATAATGGAATCTGCTTCACAGTCATAGAAAACTGAATTCCTTTCAGTTTAAGTACTTCCGAATAAAGTGAATACTTTGTTATTTTAGCAGCACTCTTCTGATCTCTTCCTTCAACAAGAAACAACGCAGCCACTACAGCCCACGCAAAACAAGCGTTATTATTATTCTTCAAATTAATGCAGGCATGTTTTTTCTTCATTTCTTTTGGTAGTTCAATGTAAGATACTTGCTTCAAGGCCCATCCAGAGTCTCGCTCTTGAAACTCTTCCAACTTTCTCAGTAAAGGTTCTTCAACGTTCTCATCAAACCAAGAGATCGGTATCTCTGTATATAGGCTTATTAGATGTTGTAAAATATTTGAAATCACTCGACTACCGCTCACAATTTCAAACTCCCCACCGAAAACTGCGTTGACCTTGACAGCTTTAGGTTTTTTCAAGTTATTGAGTAGCCTAAGTCTGAATATCACACGACAATCAGCTAAAAACTCTAGAGGATCCTTATGTCTGAGGTTTGAAATAACCCTTGTTCTAATACGGCAATCAAAATCTGTAGTTAAATCATCCCAGTGAACTCTGTCCCTTGCTGTTTCTAGTCGACCAGTTATACCAGCACCCTGCTTCTTCAACATTTTCAACTGGCTGCGCATACTCTTCACTTGCCCCAATTTCATTGTTAGATTCTGCTTTTCTCCAATCATCACCGATTCTAATTTCTTGTTGATTCTCCGAAGAGCTAATGAACACTCTTTTAGTCCATCATTAACCATCTGTTCATCATTGCTTATTTTTAGGAAACACAGCAGTGCTCGTGTCTTATTCAACAGTGCAGCAAACATGTTGGTTGTAGCCTCATGAACGATCAGAAGAAACTGAAGTAGAACTCTATAATTCAACGATTCAATACAAATCAAGTCAACGGAATACTAAGATATCCACGGTGTAAAAAAAATATAAAATATTTATATTCAGAGTAAAGCTTTCAGATAGAGAACGAAAAATTAGGAATTACTCATCAGATTTTAAATGATTTATAGAATATAGATGAGAAACTTATATTTTCAATATTAACATATGCATCGAAAAGACCATCAGCAGAAAATATACCATGATCACTGTATGAAAAATAAATTTGAGGTGTAATAAATATTATATTCAGATCCTAAGCCTAAAGTAGACCCCTGAACAGGGTATATGGTGTCGCATCGGAACTATGCCACCAGACCACCAATTAGAGGTTAGGAACTAGAAACAGTATTCATAGATCTCAAATTTGAATTAGCTTTGCGTAATCGATTTTTTTTTCATGTTATTCTCTATAAAAATCAATTTGAGGTGTAATGAATATTATATTTAGATCCTAAGCCTCAAGTAGACCCCTGAACAGGGTATGCCTCAAGTAGACCCCTGAACAGGGAGGTTAGGAACTAGATACAATATTCATAAATCTCAAATTTATATTAACTTTCAGTAATAAAATAATTTTTATTTAATTCTCTTGTTACCGAAATTTGACCAATATGACGCGTCTTCTATAACCAGGACAAGAACTAGGCAACTATTTCCCAGAACATTTTAGTAGATTTGTCGACATTGGTTATACCTACTCATTAACGATGACTGCCTACTTTGTACTTAGGTTTTACAGACATCAAGAGCATGTACTCTCTCCCTATAGGGATACATCTGCCATGCCTTCGTGAAGGAAATAGTTGGTCATCCCTTATATACCAGAATGGAGCCACAAATAAATAATTAATCCGTATTGATTACCTGATTTCTTAAAGATAAAGGAAAACCAACTCACCTATTTATTCAGCACGAGATACACGGAATCGTGAAATTCAATTAACTGTAAAAAGATTGTGAAGATAAATCACATTATGTTAGATCATCGAATAACATATTATTATATTTGACCTCATAATGAAAAAATATTCAAGTCCAACTTTGAATGAAATTTTTCTAATTCTACATCAAAGTATAAAATCTAAATATCTCAGAAACTATAAATTTAAGAGAAAAATAACGTTCCCGCAGACTCCCTGACATCCCATTATGACCTTTTGACGTTGAATAACACATTATAATATACCTATATTAGTACAGTAAATAGAGACACAAAAATGGCATTTACTAAAAAAAAATAATTAATGGCTGAAATTTTGAGGGGGTGTTCAGGGGCATGTCCTGAGTCTAAAACTGAGTTTTCGTAATCGAGGGGGTGGGGGAAGATACAACCCCCGGTCCATATGGGGGTGAGTTCGTTTTAATTCCTTATCTCCGTTGCTGTTGCCCGTACAGTCAAGTCCAAGAGATCATGTTTGTAGAAAATTGAATTATCTATCTAATGATGATAAAATCGAGGTCATAGGTCAATCACAATTGCCGGTCAAAAGTGAAGGGTAGTTTTTCATTTTTCGCGAATACCGTGAAACCGGTAAGTCTTTTCGCATAGTGCTTGGATACCATTTCAAAGTACTTAAAGTAACCTAAAAAATAAGCTTTCGAACACCCTTCTACGATGAAGAGTTTTCCATCACCCCAATGATCAAGTTGAGCGCGCGCGCCAATACTTATCATTGCTCGTACATTGCACTCTCTACGTGCAGTTAATAATTATCGTTGAATTTTTTCCTTATTAGAATTAATAATATGGGTGAAGGTGGACTTGTTTTTACGTGCGTAGATTATTAAAATACTTCAGGGAAGTTTAGTCAATACTGGGGTTGGAAGAAAACGAAGAGCATTTATATGCCCGTCGCCTGCGAAAAAGATCCGGCGGCGCCAAGTTTGCTGAAAGTAATTTCTTGCACCTGCAAAACTAGTTGTGGAAAGGCCTGTGGATGTCGAAAAGCTGGGCTGAAATGTTCTCCGATTTGTGGGACTTGTAGCGGTACCGCGTACAACAACATCGCCCAATATTATACACTGCAAGAAGATGATGATTTTCTCAACGACGACAGAAACTCGCCATCCATTCCTGAAGACGACGTTCGTGGTGACACATTCGAAAAGGATGATGAATACGAAGATGGCGAAAAAAGTCCATCCAAAAGAGCCAAATTCACATGAAAGTCGCCAGCAGGAAAACTTCATCAAACAGTACACGGCAATACACACACATATATGACAGAGCACTGAACATTCAAAAGTTGGGGTTTTTATAGGGTTTTAGTGAGTAGGAGTCATGATGGATTTCCCGTTTTCCTTTGAAAAAAAAAAGAACAAGTCCACCTTCAACCATATTATTAATTCTAATTAGGAAAAAATTCAACGATAATTATTAACTGCACGTAGAGAGTGCAATGTACGAGCAATGAGAGTACGACACGCGGCTCGCGCGGTCAACTTGATCGTTGGAGTGATGGAAAACTCTTCATCGTAGAAGGGTGTTCGAGAGCTTATTTTGTAGATAATTCCAAGTACTTTGTAATGGTATCCAAGCACTATGCGAAAAAACTTACCGGTTTCACGGTACTCGCGAAAAATGAAAAACTACCCTTCATTTTGACTTTTGAACGGCAATTGTAATTGACCTAATTGACCTATGACCTCGATTTTATTATCATTGGATAGATGATTCAATTTCCTACAAATATGATCTTTCGGACTTGACTGTACGGGTAACAGCAACGGAGATATAGAATTAAAACGAACTCACCCCCATATAGACCGGGGGTTGTATCTTCCCCCACCCCCTCGAATACGAAAACTCAGTTTTAGACTCAGGACATGCCCCCGAACACTCCCTCAAAATTTCAGCCATTAAGTATTGTTTTTTAGTAAAATATACCTTTTTACTGTACTATATATATATATATAACACCCTAATAAATAATTCACGAGGGTGAATTTTTTTTATGAGGATAAAAAAAATTTCATTCAAAGTAGGACTCGAATATTTTTTCATTATGATGGCGAAATGTAATAATATGTTATTCGATGATCTAACATAATGTGATTTATCTTCACAATCTTTTTACAGTTAATTAAATTTCACGATTCCGTGTATCTCGTGTTGAATAAATAGGTGAGTTGGTTTTCCTTAATTTTTAAAAAATCAGGTAATCAATACTGATTAACTATTTAATTGTGGCTCCATTCTGGTATACAAGGGATGACCGACTATTTCCTTCACGAAGGCATGGCTGATGTATCCCTATAGGGAGAGAATACATGCTTTTGATGTCTGTAAGACCTATGTACAAAGTAGGCAGTCATCGTTAATGAGTAGGTATAACCAATTTCGACGTATCTACTAAGATGTTCTAGGGAAATAGTTGCCTAGGTCTTGTCCTGGTTATAGAAGACGCGTCCTATTGGCCAAATTTCGGTAACAAGAGAATTAAATAAAAATTATTTTATTACTGAAAGTTAATATAAATTTGAGATTTATAAATATTGTATCTAGTTCCTAACCTCTAATTGGTGCTCTGATGGCATAGTTCCGATGCGACACCACATACCCTGTTCAGGGGTCTACTTGAGGCTTAGGATCTAAATATAATACATATTCATTACACCTCAAATTTATTTTTATAGAGAATTACATGAAAAAAAAATCGATTACGCAAAGCTAATTCAAATTTGAGATCTATGAATACTGTTTCTAGTTCCTAACCTCAACTTGGTGGTCTGGTGGCATAGTTCCGATGCGACACCATATACCCTGTTCAGGGGTCTACTTGAGGCTTAGGATCTAAATATAATATTTATTACACCTCAAATTTATTTTTCATACAGTGATCATGGTATATTTTCTGCTGATGGTCTTTTCGATGCATATGTTAATATTGAAAATATAAGTTTCTCATCTATATTCTATAAATCATTTAAAATCTGATGAGTAATTCCTAATTTTTCGTTCTCTATCTGAAAGCTTTACTCTGAATATAAATATTTTATATTTTTTTTACACCGCGGATATCTTAGTATTCCGTTGACTTGATTTGTATTGAATCGTTGAATTATAGAGTTCTACTTCAGTTTCTTCTGATCGTTCATGAGGCTACAACCAACATGTTTGCTGCACTGTTGAATAAGACACGAGCACTGCTGTGTTTCCTAAAAATAAGCAATGATGAACAGATGGTTAATGATGGACTTAAAGAGTGTTCATTAGCTCTTCGGAGAATCAACAAGAAATTAGAATCGGTGATGATTGGAGAAAAGCAGAATCTAACAATGAAATTGGGGCAAGTGAAGAGTATGCGCAGCCAGTTGAAAATGTTGAAGAAGCAGGGTGCTGGTATAACTGGTCGACTAGAAACAGCAAGGGACAGAGTTCACTGGGAAGATTTAACTACAGATTTTGATTGCCGTATTAGAACAAGGGTTATTTCAAGCCTCAGACATAAGGATCCTCTAGAGTTTTTAGCTGATTGTCGTGTGACATTCAGACTTCGGCTACTCAATAACTTGAAAAAACCTAAAGCTGTCAAGGTCAACGCAGTTTTCGGTGGGGAGTTTGAAATTGTGAGCGGTAGTCGAGTGATTTCAAATATTTTACAACATCTAATAAGCCTATATACAGAGATACCGATCTCAACTTTTGGTTTGATGAGAACGTTAAAGAACCTTTACTGAGAAAGTTAGAAGAGTTTCAAGAGCGAGACTCTGGATGGGCCTTGAAGCAAGTTGTTAATTTGGGTGTTAATATTAATAAATTCACCCTTCAATTAAGCTCATCTTACATTGAACTACCAGAAGAAATAAAGAAAAAACATGCCTGCATTAATTTGAAGAATAAAGATAACGCTTGTTTTGCGTGGGCATTTTATCCATAGATAAAAAAGTATCCACATTATTCGGAAGTACTTAAACTGAAAGGAATTCAGTTTCCTATGGCTGTGAAGCAGATTCCATTATTCGAAAAACAGAATGCAGTGTCTATTAATGTTTACACCCTCACGAAAAAAGCTAATGGATTTATGACTCTTCCACTATACTTGACTAAAAACTGTGTAGATAAACATATCAATCTTTTATTGGTTCAGAATATCTATTTTTCTGAAAATAATATTGGTAATGAAAATAATGCTGAGGTGGAAATAAAGTTTCATTATGTTTTAATTAAAAATTTATCTCGCCTGGTATCAAAACAGATGATTAAAAAGGACCATAAAAAGTATATTTGCAACAGATTACTCAACTATTACCAGTCTCTTGATAAGCTGAAGGAACATACGGAAATATGTCTTATGATGAATGAGACGGCTATTGAGATGCCTCAAGAAGGTCAAAATATTCTTAAGTTTAAAAATCATAAGAGTAAAGGAAAAGCACCATTCATTATTTACGCAGATCTAGAACGCATTTTGAAACCGACCAATGATAATAAAAAACCGCAACATCATGTACCTGCAGCTATATATTGAATGAATGAATGAATGATTCTTTATTCAGAAATTTCAGAACAAAGGTACAAGTATACAGATAATATTATCTGAAATGTTCCTATGATGATTCTCTGAGATGCAGATGAAATGAAACAGCTAGGGGAAGATCTCTCTACTGTCTTGTGGTGTTCGTATAATATTGATATGACTCCTCAGGATGAATATGAATTTAGAAGAGCTATGGGGTGTCATATATGTGGTTATGCCTTCTCTCTGGACGATAAGAAAGTGCGAGACCATAACCATTTGATTCCAGAAATGATTATAGAGGTGCTGCTCATGAATCATGCAATATAAACTATCAAGATAGCCGTGTGATCTCTGTGGTGTTTCATAACCTCAGTGGGTATGATGCTAATTTCATTATTGAGAATGTTGCAACAAGGATGCAAGGCAAAGTTGATTTGCTGCCTATAACTAAAGAAAAATATATTTCATTCACTAAACACATTGATAAAACACCAATTCAATTCCGTTTCATTGATTCATTTCGATTTATGAACTCCTCACTAGATAACTTAGCAACATACCTAACTGAATATCCAAATCTGAGATCGCAGTTTTCCGAATTAGATGAGAATCGCTCCAAACTACTAACAAAGAAGGGGGTTATTCCATATGATTACCTTGATGCATTTTCGAGATTTGGTGAAACAAGTTTACCATCTATTGAGGCTTTCTATAATAATCTCGATAATAAACCCTGCCCTCAAAGATTGTATCATAGGGCCCAACGAGTTTGGAATGAATTCAATTGTAATAACTTGGGCGAATACGTTGACCTATACATGAAGACTGATATTCTTCTTCTGACAGATGTATTTGAACAATTTCGATCGAGCTGTCTCGAAACCTATAAGCATGATTCGGCTCTTTATTTCACATTACCTGGACTCACTTGGGTATGAGATGTTAAAATACATTAAGCAAGAATTGGAGCTTCTCACAGATCCAGATACGTTTCTCTTCCTTGAACGAGGCATACGTGGAGGTCTCAGTCAAGTTTGCAATCTTAGAAGAGCTACTGCAAACAACGTCTATTGTAACAATTATGATCCGACGAAACGTTCAAAGTATTTGATGTTCTTTGAAATAAATAATCAATATGGTTGGGCCATGAGTCAATATCTCCCATACGGAGGATTTGAATAGGTTAACGCAAAAATTGATGTCATTTCTTGTAATGTTTGAGTAATGCATATCGTAGTGCCGTAGTAGTAAGAAGAAAAAGAAGAACATAGAACTCATTCATAACTTTTTCTCTTTATTATTAAAATCTTTGTCTTCTGTCTGTCTTTAGAACAATCACGTAAATGGCGTATTATTTAAGTTTATACATTTATAACATTCATTTATCTTTCTTTCATTTTGTCATCTTGAATGAAGTTAATTAAATAAAGTTGAGTGTTATTATTTTCTATAATATACACGGCGTATATTACATTGGCGACGAGGATAGAAAAAATTATTTAGGATTACTTTGACTGTTCATCACCACGTGAAAATGCCTGAGGATACTCCTGAAATTATGGCAATATATCGTACAGCAGTTGGTGCAGTTCCAATTTTCAATTTTGGAGATGATTGGTCCTTATATGAAGAAAGGTTGGAACAGTATTTTTTGGCAAACTATGTTGAAGAGGGACGTAAAGTGGCAGTTCTTTTAACAGTATTGGGTGAGAAAGTTTACCAAGTTTTGCATGACTTATGTGATCCGTTAAAGCCTAAACAAAAAACATACGAGCAGTTATGTGACTTGTTAAAGCAACAATTTTCAAAGAAAATTTCTGGTTTCAAAGAAAGAAATTATTTTTATGATATGTATCAAGGAGATGTTACCATGAAGGAATGTTATGCTAGAGTTAAAAATAAAGCAACTAATTGCAAATTTGGCAACTTATTAATAGACAAGTTGAAGGATAAGTTTGTTCATGGACTTAAAAAAGGCCATATTTTAGACAGGCTTTGTGAATGTGACGAGAAGCACACTTTGGAACAAATTTTGGAAATTGCTATTAATAAAGAGGCTTCCCTGGCAATCACTACAGTTGCAGTTAATAAGGTGGAGTCACAGGGTAAACCGAAAAAAGTTATGGCAATTGAAATAAAGAAGAAGGGTGCTGCATCAGGTAATGTTCGTTGTTTCGCTTGTGGAGAAGGGGACCACAATTTCGCCAAATGCAAGTACAAGACTTATAAATGCAAGAAATGCAAAAAGGTAGGACATTTAGCAAAATGTTGTAAATCCAAGACAGAAGGTAAGCAGATTCAAGTTCATTTTAATGAAGAGGATAAAAAGGAAAATGCAAACTCTTCAGATTTTATTGAAATGTTTCATACGGAAAGTTTGAATGCTTGTAAGCCAATGTCAATTTGTATTAAAGTTAATCAAATTCCTATTAGTGTAGAAATAGATTCAGGCGCTGGTGTATCATTGATACCAGAGGACATATTGAGGAGAGTAAAGCTTTTGAGAATGTTGAAATGTTAAAAACTAAAATTAGATTGAAAACATACGATGGATCTGTTATTGTTCCATTGGGAGAGATTTTTGTAAAGGTAGAATATAAGAATATTTTAGCTGATTGTAGATTTTTAGTAGTTAAAAATGGCTGTAAACCTTTAGTTGGTAGGGATATTATGTCTATTTTAAATTTTTCAATTAAAGACGTTAATAATTATACAGTTAATGCTGTAGAGGAAATAGATCTAAAAACTTTAATTAATAAGTATAAGAATTTATTTAAGACTGAGTTAGGTTGTTATAAATTCGAAAAAGTTACTCTAAAACTAAAGGAGGAAGTCAAGCCTTTGTTAAGCCTAGACCAGTAGCATTCGCTTTTAAAGAAGTAGTAGGTAAGGAGTCATATAGATTAGAGAAGGAAGGCATTATTTCAAAGGTAAATACATCGGATTGGGGTACACCTCTTGTTCTAATTGTCAAGCCAAATGGATCTATAAGAATTTGTGCTGATTATAAGGTGACGGTTAATCCCTATTTGGAAGATATTAAGCATCCTTTACCTCGAATTGAGGAATTATTTGCTGCATTGCAGGGAGGGGAAACTTTTACAAAATTAGACTTTTTGCATGCTCATAATCAATTAGAATTAACAGATTCAACCAAGAAAATTTTAGCTTGGAGTACACAGCAAGGTATTTATGTACCTAATCGTCTGCCTTATGGTACTAAACCGGCTTGTGCTTTATTTCAACGTTGTGTAGAAAAATTATTACAGGGAATTGATAATGTTATTAATTTTATGGACGATATTGTAGTAACAGGTAAAAATAATGAAGAACATTTAAAGAACTTAAATACTGTTCTTCAGAGATTAGAAAATGCAGGGTTTAGATTAAATTTAGATAAATGTATGTTTTTTGCAAAAGAAGCGAAATATCTTGGACATATAATAACAAAAGAAGGGTTAAAAAAAGATATGGACAAGGTCAAAGCAATTATTAACATTAAAAAACCTACGAATGTTTCGGAAGTTAAAGCTTTTGTGGGTATGGTAAATTATTATTCAAAATTCATAGATAAGTTATCTGATATATTAAAACCATTGTATGAACTTTTAAAAGCAGACGTAAGGTTTTATTGGTCTGAAGAATGTGATTTAGCTTTTAAAAAAATTAAAAAGGAAATTTCTAGCGAACAAAATTTAGCTCATTTTAATCCTAGGGAAAAAATTAAATTATATTGTGATGCTTCGGATATAGGAATTGGGGCGGTTTTGTGTCATGAATTTCAAAATGGGGATGAGAAACCAATTTGTTTTGCTTCGAGGGTTCTCAGTAAACCGGAAAAAAATTATTCTGTTATACATAAAGAAGCATTAGCTATTTATTGGGGAGTAAGGAAATTTTTTCAATATCTTATGGGCAACAAATTTATTCTGTGTAGTGATCATAAACCATTATTGGCACTTTTTGGGGAAAGAAAAGGAATTCCTGTAATGGCAGCAGGAAGATTACAGCGATGGGCTCTTTTTTTAAGCTCATTTGATTATAAATTTTGTTATGTGCCAGGTAAAAATAATGGAGGAGCGGATGGGTTATCACGTTCACCTTTGAAAGAACAAGGTGATGTAGATGATTCAATACATTATGATTACTTTCATTTTCTTGTTGAGAATAAAATACCAATCACGGCTACAGAAATTAAACGGGAATTTAAAAGAGATCCACTCTTAAATAAAGTTTATTTGTATGTTAAACATGGATGGCCAAATGTATTGGATGATGATGAACTTAAAGCATTCAAGGTTAGGGAGAAAGAACTTAGTATTGAAAATGGGTTGTTAATGTGGGGATATAGGGTGATTATACCAAAATCTTTGAGATCACAATTGTTAAATGAATTACATGGTGCACATAATGGAATGGTTAGAATGAAGAGTTGGGCGAGACAATATATGTGGTGGCCAAAATTAGATTTAGATATTGAGACATTTGTTAAAGCCTGTGAAGCTTGTTTAAAAAATTCAAGTTTACCTAATAAAGCGGTACTTCACAAGCTACCTATTACAAAAAAGGTTTTTGAACGAATTCATTTAGATTTTTTGGGTCCTTTCAAGGGTCATACATATCTCATTATAATTGATGCTTTCTCGAAATGGATAGAAGTTTATAAAATGGAAAAGGTAGATACAGCAACTACAATAGAGAAATTAAAGGATTGTTTCTCAAGGTTTGGTTTGCCTGATTTAATATTTACTGATAATGGTACACAATTTTCGTCTGCCGAGTTCACTTTGTTTTGCACTAATAATGGTATTAAGTATCAAACATCACCTCCGTATCATCCGGAATCAAATGGAGCTGCGGAAAATTCGGTTAAATCTTTTAAAAGGTCCTTATTAAAATTATTATCAGATGATACCAATCAGATGTGTAATATGAGCTCCTTGATATCAAAATTTCTGTTTTCCTACAGGAATACACCTCACTGTGTTACTGGTGAGGCACCTTCTAAATTAATGTTTAATAGACATGTTAAGACCAGGCTTGATTTTCTTACTTTTTTTAAGGAAGAAAATAAAAGTAACCAACAAGTTAAATTTTATAGAGGAAACAGAGAATGTGAATTTATGATAGGAGATATTGTGTTTGTAAGAGATTTTAGGAATAGCAATAAAAGTAGTTGGACTAAAGCAGTTATTGTTAGTAAATTAGGTAAAAGAATATATCTTTGTAAACCTAGTGATGACAGTAAACTCTTGTGGAAAAGGCATCTTGATCAGATTTTGGGTTCCTCAATAGTTGAAGATAAAGTTAAAGAAAATGATTGTAAAATAACAGAGTTGCCTAAAGAAGTACCTGAGCGAGAAGGTCCGATTAAGAGTATAGGAAGGGAAACGAGGGTTGAGAAAAAAGGTGAATTAAATTTGGAAATAGATAAAGAGGGAAATGAATTAGAACCAGTAATAATTCAGGAAAAATCTGTTGACACTAGGGAAGAGGCTAAGATTCCAGAGTTGAATGTTTGCTCTCGACCAAAAAGATGTATTAAATCTCCAGATAGGTTAAATTTGTAATAAGTTTTGTTTTGTATGTTTAGGGTAGATTTTTTTACTTGGAAGGGAGGATTGTAATGTTTGAGTAATGCATATTGTAGTGCCGTAGTAGTAAGAAGAAAAAGAAGAACATAGAACTCATTCATAAATCTCTCTTTATTAAAATCTTTGTCTTCTGTCTGTCTTTAGAACAATCACGTAAATGGCGTAATATTTAAGTTTATACATTTATAACTTTCATTTATCTTTCTTTCATTTTGTCATCTTGAATAAAGTTAATTAAATAAAGTTGAGTGTTATTATTTTCTATAATATACATGGCGGGTATTACACTTCTATTCTGGATGACGCAGATACAGGATATATGCTAGAGGTGGATCTTGATTATCCTCAAAAATTACACAATCTCCATAAAGATATTCCATTTTGCTCTGAACATATTAATCCAAAGACCGGTAAACCTCGTAAGACTGGAAAGGAAACCTCAAAATTGATTGCCACACTACATCATTAAAAAAAATATATTATTCATTATCAAGCATTGAAGCAGGCGATTAAACATGGTTTGGTACTAAAAAAAATTCATAAAGCCCTAAAGTTTAAGCAAGCACCTTGGCTTAAAAGTTATATCGATTTGAACACAACTTCGAAATAATGCAAAGAACAAGTTCGAGAAAAATTTATTCAAACTTATGAATAATGCTGTTTTCGGTAAAACTATGGAGAATATACGTAAACGCGTTACGTGTGCCCTCTAACTAAATGGTCTGGACGGTATGGTGCATATATTGCTAAACCTGAATTCAAGAACTGTACGATATTCAGCGAAATTCACTACGAAAGTCTTGAAGATATAGAAGAAGAAAAGAAGCAGTGGACTGATGAAGGATATGATGATGATGAGATAGATGACATTATCACAAATGCTGGTGTTGAAGAAAGCCAAAGGAGTCAAATCGTCAGTTGTGAAGATAAAGATTAATTTTGAAGATTATGAAAAATGTCTTGATACATGGAAGGAGGTAACCATAACCCGAAACATGATAAAAGCCGATAAGCATAAGGTATATTACATTACACAGCAGAAATTTGCACTCAGCCCTGAAGACGATAAAATATATTTAATACCTGGAACAGATGAGACGCTTCCTTGGGGACATTAAAGGGTGCTTTCGAACGTTCCTCATTATGTTTTATTGATGGATACTGATTGACATAACCTATAATTATTATACTATCAATAAAATTATTATGTATTTAGCAATTAAATAAATAGTTAAATTTTCATCCTTGTATCTATCCCCTGCTACCTACCTCTAAGAGATTGATTTGTATATATTCCATTTGTATAGTATAATATGAATAATGGTCATTAGACCATACATAAATCAGTGAGATTAGAGAGGTCATTGACCCCAATGCAAAAGGAAACCATTTTTGCTATTTTGGACCTTAGATTTCCTTATGGGAATTTACATGTAAAAATGACCCAAAGTGCGGTAGAAACGGCCTAGCCTATATACTTACCATTACCAAACAATGTAAACACACCGTTAATGGCCCATGCTGTAGTACCGATATTAGCAGTTCCGGCGCTACGATCTTAATTTCAGACGCCAATAGCTAGGTAAAAACTAAAATATTCAATTACATAACCAGGAAAACAGAGATTCTTTAAAAAACCAGACTCTCAGAAGTCCACCGTACTTTTAGGAGAGCTGTTATACGTCAAGAAAATTCAAAAAAATATAATAACTCATTACGTTCAAACTATTCAAGCAGTGTATTCATGTTAATTCTTCTTATAAGTCATGTTGTTTCTTTCAGTTTTGCTTTTAAGTACTTAGTTTTGTCCATTATACTCATAACCTCTTCAGTTGGTAATGAAAGTAGACATGTCAGAGATGTTTTCTTGAAACATTTGAAAGTTTTTTACTTTTTAAATAAATAGGTAGGTGTTCTATCATACAGCCTTTTCATGATGTATACATAGTTCCTCTAGCCAATTAATTTATTCGTCCTCTCCTTTATTTTATTATTGATTTTCATGTTCAATGATGAAAACTCAGTGTTAATTTCAACTTGATGTAGGTAGGTTATCTACTGTTGAACAGAGATAATATTGTCCTCAATCGAAACACAATGAACCACTGGAAAATACGAATTCCAAAAAAACAAAAATTACGAAGCTAAACGTTCGAAAAGTCAAAATGAAATGAATGTAAATACCATTACCAAACATAAACAAACACTTAATGGCCCATGCTGTAGTACCGATATTAGCCGTTCCGGCGCTATGATCTTAATTTCAGACGACAATATATCAGTTTCTCAAAAACCAGCTCCGCAAAAAAAAGTCTCTTCTATAATAGTGGGAGCCCCAGGGCACGGCGGCAGGAAGAGTTATTTCCAATCCCATCCCAATGACAGACAAAAAGCAGTAACAAACAAAACCTGCTTCCAGTGTAGCCAACTCTTAGAGATGTTAAAAACCAGTATTTTCTAGTAACAGGTACGTTCCGTTCCAGTTACTAAGTCATACCTGTGACAGATACCTGTTCCAAGAATACCTGTTGCATGAACGAGACGGACGATTCGCTCCTGACTCGTCTCGTACTCTAGTATCGTACTTTTCTTTTCGGACTCGGAACCACAAAGATACTCTTTGTCGGAACAGCGCGCTGCCGTGCCATGCGTACGCGCAGTATACTCAAGACGTTGTTGGACCGGAGCGGACCGACTACGTTAGCGTCGTACGCACGCGGTTTCAATCGGAAATCGGCCACGCTCACTTCTCGTTCCCTCAAATATAATATACTCGTCTACGCCAGTAATCGAGTACGAGTACGATTCGTACCTGTTACAAGTTGTTCCTAGTCCATACCTGTTCCAAGATACCTGTGACAGGTATTTCGTACCATCTCTACCAACTCTACAGTTTTTTCAAAATGTTTTCACTTTTGGCCTCCAAATCTACAGTTTTTTAGGGTTCCGTACCAAAGGGTAAAAACGGAACCCTATTACTAAGACTTTGCTGTCTGTCTGTCCATCCGTCCGTATGTCTGTCACCAGGCTGTATCTCAAGAACCGCGATAGCTAGACAGTTTAAAATTTCACAAATTATGTAATTCTGTTGCCGCTATAACAACAAATACTAAAAATAAAATGAAATAAATATTTAAAGGGGGCTCCCATACAACAAACGCGATTTTTTTGCACTTTTTTGCTCGATATCAATGAAAAATAACAGGTAAGCACTAGAAATATTCACAAAATACTTGTATTTTTACTTTTATAATAAATAATAAAATTGAAATAAAATAAATATTTAAGAGGGGCATTAGTGAATGGTACGGAACCCTTCGTGCGCGAGTTCGACTCGCACTTGGCCGATTTTTCAATTTTAAATGCTAGAGTCATCTACTACGAACTATTATATCATTCCAAGTGTATGCACGGACAATATAACGAAGTAAACAGGGTTTTGCGGACTTTACGCAATATCGATCTAAATCGTAACGAGACTGAACTGACTAACAAGGTTCTACTTTTCGAAAATAAAAAAGGCGATAATATGCAAAATTCCCTCTATTATCAACTGTTACCAAAGAACTTCTATGTCTGCCGCACTGCTAAGGTAGAGCACTTGTTTGAAAACAAAAATAAGAAATGAACTTTCTACGAGCTCAATAAAAGGCATTCTACATACGAAATCTGAAATAAGAAATTTTCTCGAACTTGTTTCCAAAATGTTCAATAAAATTATGTACCTACGATCTCGAAAACAATGAAGAAATCGAAAATCAAGAAAATTTGCAGATTGAGAGCGAGATTACATTATCATAATGATTGCTGTACATGTTTTTTTTCCAAATCGTTTCGATAATTTGATGAAAAGTTTGATTTACAATATTGGTTTAATTTATCACCACCTTTGCATAAAGTTTGAAACCATAAACTAAGAAAAAACTATACATCTACCGTTTTCAAATTAATATCTAGTTTTCTACAGTTTTTGCTAAGAATATATCGTCGTTGCCGCGGTGAAACCTCCTAAGTGACAAAAACATGATTTGACAGGAGAAGCAAATAAGTGATTTGTAATAGTTATTAACGTAACAAAGCCGATATGTAGCAAATAACGGATGAGGTTGGATATTGTAATCCGAGGCGCAGCCGAGGATTATAACTAACCGAATCCGTTATTTGCGTATCGGCCGTGTGTCGTTAAAGACTTTTCGTAATCCCGTTGGAAGATTACATTTTGATTCCGAAGAAAAAACAAACCCCGTACCTCGTAATTCTGAAAAAAAAATCCCAACGTCGTGCACTCTGTTGTCATGAAACTGTTTGGCAATTTTATAAACAACGTCAGTTTTTTGTGTTCGCAAGTTCGCTGTAACGACGACTATGGATGAAATTGAGGAACAAAATGAAACTCCTTTTGAAATATTGGAAGAATCATGTGCAGCGAGTGTTGATTTACTGCCGGCAATAACTCAACAGCGGTATAAAAAGAATATGAAAATTTTGAAAATTGGCGCAATAGCAAGAATGTAAAGGTGGTTAATGAGGATGTTATATTAGCCTATGCGAAGGAAAATCGAAGGTTTATTCTCCCAACTCGCTGTGGACGAAGATTTCAATGTTGAAACTTGCTTTGAGAGTTTATGACATTGACATTTCAAGGTTAGTTATTTTAAATCTTGCACCATATTAGAGTATTATCAACAGAAATGTATTTTCAGATTTGGAAAATTATTTTTATTCTTAAGACGAAAGTCTGATGGATACTCGGTGATTTTAACCAAGCTGTGTACACGTAAATATTAATGAGAAATAAAGTTGTACTTCGTGTAAAAAATACTTTATTAAATTTGCAAAGCGCTTTCGGCTATTAGGCCATCATCAGTGCATTACCTGAAAGTGAGTAAAACCAAATAAAATATTTAAACTGTTTTTAAAAAAGTTCTGTTACTCACTCGTCAAGTATACATGGAAGTCCCTTGTAATAAGAACGACAAAACATTGTACAAACAATTATATAGACAAACTTTTAAATTTGGTATCCCACTACGAGCTAACATATGCCTCTTTAACAATCCAAAATTTCGAAAACTTCCAATCCACTAAACACGTGGAGTGGAGGGAAATGAATTCTATTGAAGTATGACTTGACAAATAATGACATTACTGAATTGACGTAAATTTTGAAAGGCGACATTTGACAGTTATAGTGACCACAGTATAATAATACACTTATGAGATTCAACACAGAACTAAGAAATAACCCGAAATCATTAATTCGGTACAAAACCTTAATATAAAATTACTTAAAATTACTTCTGATAATCTTAGTATCCACAGTACAGAAACAAACAAAAAAGAACCAGAAATCAACAAAGTTAATGAAATAGTACAAATTTTGAAAAGTGCCACCTTCAGTGACCACAGTGTATTGACAATTTTCAAGAGTGAGCACGGAACTGAGAAATTAAATTGTTAACCTTAACATTATCACAGAGAGCTGAAACCTCAAAACTGATTATCAACTTAGAAAAACAATTACTTAAGTCTTCTGTGTAAAGGAACATATGACCTATTTAGTTGGACTTGTGTATTGAGACAGAGGTCATTGTTGCGCAATTCACTGTCAATTTGTAGATCTTCAAGAAAATCCAATCTGTTAAAATTTTTTGAGTTGACTTCATTCAAAAGTGTTACATTGTTGTTGGGTCTAAAATTGTGTTTGTTGAATTTGATATGGTGACCGAAAGCAGAGTTCTCAGATTTATTCAAGTGTTCACCCACCCGAACCCTCAGAGGTCTACAAGTCCTACCTATATATGAAACCCTACAATCATTGCATTGAAGTTTATAAATACCACTTTTTGATAACATGTGTATTTTGTCCTTGGAATTGACTAAATGTTTACTCAAATTGTTTGTATTTTTGAAAGAAATTTTAGTATCCCTCAACTGTTGGTTAATAGTTCCAGATATTTTTTGAGAAATGTTTTCATTCAAAAATGGTAAAGCCACATATCCAGAAGGTTCAACCACCGAAGGATAAGTTAGGAGTTGTTCTCTGTTATTCTTTATTCTACAAATCAAATTGTCGATGATGCTGGGGTTATATCCATTGTTGCAAGCAATCTGTCTAAGGATATTATATTCCTTATTGTAATTTGTGTGTAAAAGTGGAACATTGAGGAGTCTATGAATGTAACAATAGAAAGCTGCCATTTTATGTTGGTGAGGATGATTAGACCAAGAAGGTATGACATGATCAGTTTGAGTAGGCTTCCTGTAGATGCTATATTCCAATTTTTCATATTTACTGATGGTTAAGTCTGAGAAATTAAGTCTGTTATCAGATTCGAGCTCAAGTGTGAAAGTTATGTTAGGATGAATTAGGTTGATTTTATTTAAGAGATTTTTGGCGGTGTCTGAATTGCCCTTGATGAAAACAAGACAATCGTCTACATATCTAAAACAAACAAACAAAATTTTACATTGGTTACTCTTGAAAATTGTCAATACACTGTGGTCACTGAAGGTGGCACTTTTCAAAATTTGTACTATTTCATTAACTTTGTTGATTTCTGGTTCTTTTTTGTTTGTTTCTGTACTGTGGATACTAAGATTATCAGAAGTAATTTTAAGTAATTTTATATCAAGGTTTTGTACCGAATTAATGATTTCGGGTTATTTCTTAGTTCCGTGTTGAATCTCATAAGTGTATTATTATACTGTGGTCACTATAACTGTCAAATGTCGCGTTTCAAAATTTACGTCAATTCAGTAATGTCATTATTTGTCAAGTCATACTTCAATAGAATTCATTTGCCTCCACTCCACGTGTTTAGTGGATTGGAAGATTTCGAAATTTTGGATTGTTAAAGAGGCATATTCCTAGTTAGCTCGTAGTGGGATACCAAATTTAAAAGTTTGTCTATATAATTGTTTGTACAATGTTTTGTCGTTCTTATTACAAGGGACTTCCATGTATACTTGACGAGTGAGTAACAGAACTTTTTTAAAAACAGTTTAAATATTTTATTTGGTTTTACTCACTTTCAGGTAATGCACTGATGATGGCCTAATAGCCGAAAGCGCTTTGCAAATTTAATAAAGTATTTTTTACACGAAGTACAACTTTATTTCTCATTGATGGATACAACCCAAAGAAATCAAAAATTTTGTCACAGGGCACTCGTTTCGCAGATCCTCGGCTACCATGCTTGTAGAAAATGGTGGCGATCTACTATTGGTGAAAGAACTTGGAGGTTGGGACTCCTCTCTTCACCGACAACAAGTTCAAAAACTGTTGCTATAGATGTTAAATCTCTAATCAATAAGATAGACATTTCAAATAATAGCAATTGTCAAATTACTTTTCAAATAAATAATATATATAATAGTTATAATAATATATATAATAGTTTTATTATAATTGTTATTGTAACCAGAATGATGTTTTGAAATAAATATTTGAACACGTGATTTCTTAACGGCCGCCGGCCGTTATAAAATTATAACGGCCGGCGGCCGTTAACACTGACTTTTCAATTGTCATCTGAATACCGTTAAATCAAAATAACAGTATGAGATTACGAAAATAATTTAACACATTAATGCTTTCTACTAGCACATAGGTGGTCAAATCTTGTTTCCAATTATATCAAAATCACGTTTTGGATTTTTTGTCACATAGGAGGTTTCACCGCGGCAACGACGATATGATGTAGTTTTTCACTAAGTTGGAGTTGGCAACACTGCCTGCTTCTGTGAAATCGTAAGACCTGCATTAGCACAATATTTATTTAATTAATTTCATTATATGTTAAAAGAATCGAGAATGTGCCATCAGCGTAGCAAAACATTATTTTAAAAGCAACGGAATATTTACAATTGTAGACTCATTTTCTTCAAGAAAAATGGTAGTTGAGAGAATATTGATACTTTCTGTTTTGTTATCATTGGGAAAATGTGCTAGCATAGTTCATGTTGATTGTAGCATACTTAAATTAGGGCAATATTTGTGTCCTGATCCTAACTATGACCTTATAGATCCCAAAACACAACAAATACGAGGTTGCGGAAAGGATAAAAAGGCAAAAGGTAACAGTTTATATGAAAGCACTCCATAGTTTAAAATAGTTTTGTTCCATCGAATATTTTTGTCAATGCTTTCCATTATTTCAGTCCAATGTATTGCCATCGAGGAAATCAACTGTACCGAAACCAACAATTCAACCTTTTTCAGAGAAATGCCCTGTAAATGGACGTATGTTACTCATATATATATATATATATATATATATATATATATATATATATATATATATATATATATATATATATATATATATATTTATATATATATTTATATATATATATATATATATATATATATATATATATATATATATATATATATATATATATATATATATATATATATATATATATATAAAAATATATAATCAATGTTTCCATATTGATACTTTAATTTAATTAGTCACAATCATTTTAGGAATGGATATTATCTGGATACAGCTCTTTTGTTATCTATTTTTCTGGGAATGTTTGGCTTGGACCGTTTCTATCTTGGTTATCCAGCAATTGGTTTAGCTAAGCTATGTACCCTGGGATTCATGTTTTTAGGACAACTAATTGATATAATTCTTATATCAACACAAGTAGTGGGACCTGCTGATGGCTCAGCATATATTACTCCCTATTATGGACCTACAGTAGAAGTTATTCAGCTTGATAATTCTACATTTCGCCTGAAACAAGATGATTGGTGATTATGGAGGAGTCCCACTCGGTGGGATATGTAATAAGCTGAAGAAATGATGTACTACTGAAAGTTAGTTGAGAGATATATTAAAAAGAAAGGCCAGTTATTAAACTTGTAATTTCAAATTTGTTGGTTAACATAGTATCTGCTATGAGTAAAAGATGTCTGTTAATTTTGCTAAATATTTTTTATTTTCATTAAAAAGACCTGATGAAATGCTATAAAGTTCGAGTGTTGCTTGTAATATAAACTATTACTACTAATTATCCCGAAAAATATGAGTAAATTGGTATTATTGTGGGACATAAACTAAGAATATAAAATTCATTCTTTGCTTTTCTTTTTTAATGTTATATTTCATTTTTATATGTTTAATTGTAAACTAAGAATAATTGATGTAAAAGTGTTACTTATAAAGACATGATTATATTAGATACCAGTCTTACATAGTTTCTATTGCAGCTTTCGGCTCTTATCTGAAAAAGTATTGAAGGAGTATAACCAAAAATAATTCAATTATAGAGAATAAAGTATAAACTTTAAAATAAAAACACTTGGCTTATGTTTCACAATATAAAAAAATCTTTAGATACTGTACTTAGCAGTAATAAAAAGTCGACATGTTTCGAGCTATGAACTCATTATCAAGACTGACTACAGGAGAGTATTGCATCGTAATTTATAAAACAGACAAAAGCAAAGGTGATACCTGAAAATCAATTTGTTCGTTTACAAGGGGTAATTGACTATTATGGGCGGAACTTATTTCAATAATTTCGAGAAGGTCAAGACGTTTACCCTTGTTACCTGAATGTAACAATTTGGTTTTGTTGAAATCCAGGAAGTGATTGAATTTTATACAATGTTCAGAGAAGCCAGTGGTATTTTTGTTTTGTAAAATTGACTTTTTATGTTCTTCAACACGAATATTTATATTCCTTCCTGTCTGTCCAATATAGAAAGCAGGACATTCGTCGCAAAATATTTTGTAAATACCACTGTTTTCTCCGATGTTAGATTTTTCTTTATTATTGACCAAGAATGACTTCAAGTTTCTTTTATTTGTACAAATTGTTTTAACGTTATTTTTCGATAGTCTGTTACAAATTTTGCTACTCAAATTAGGCACATAATTTATTGGGAAGTATTTTTGTTCTTCATTAATAGTTTGCGTGGGGTATATTGAATGCAACAGATACTTTCTTCGTTTTTTCCCAATGAGCTTGTCGATAAGACTTTCATTGTAACCGTTATTGATGGCTAATAATTTAATTGTATTAACTTCAGTTTGAAAATTTGTTTCCGATAATGGAATCGTGAACAACCTATGTATGAACGAATGAAAAGCACTGAGTTTTATTTTAATGTGTTGGTTACTGCAAAAGAAGTAGAAAACGAAAACGGTACCTTGAATTTCTTAGACGTTCAGATTGCTAGGAATTTGAATTCTCTTACTTTCAACATTTATAGAAAACCAACCTTCACAGATACTTTAATTCACAGCGACAGTAACCAACACATTAAAATAAAACTCACTGCTTTTCATTCGTTCATACATAGGTTGTTCACGATTCCATTATCGGAAACAAATTTTCAAACTGAAGTTAATACAATTAAATTATTAGCCATCAATAACGGTTACAATGAAAGTCTTATCGACAAGCTCATTGGGAAAAAACGAAGAAAGTATCTGTTGCATTCAATATACCCCACGCAAACTATTAATGAAGAACAAAAATACTTCCCAATAAATTATGTGCCTAATTTGAGTAGCAAAATTTGTAACAGACTATCGAAAAATAACGTTAAAACAATTTGTACAAATAAAAGAAACTTGAAGTCATTCTTGGTCAATAATAAAGAAAAATCTAACATCGGAGAAAACAGTGGTATTTACAAAATATTTTGCGACGAATGTCCTGCTTTCTATATTGGACAGACAGGAAGGAATATAAATATTCGTGTTGAAGAACATAAAAAGTCAATTTTACAAAACAAAAATACCACTGGCTTCTCTGAACATTGTATAAAATTCAATCACTTCCTGGATTTCAACAAAACCAAATTGTTACATTCAGGTAACAAGGGTAAACGTCTTGACCTTCTCGAAATTATCGAAATAAGTTCCGCCCATAATAGTCAATTACCCCTTGTAAACGAACAAATTGATTTTCAGGTATCACCTTTGCTTTTGTCTGTTTTATAAATTACGGTGCAATACTCTCCTGTAGTCAGTCTTGATAATGAGTTCATAGCTCGAAACATGTCGACTTTTTATTACTGCTAAGTACAGTATCTAAAGATTTTTTTATATTGTGAAACATAAGCCAAGTGTTTTTATTTTAAAGTTTATACTTTATTCTTTATGATGTTTCACCAAGTGATGTGCGAGAATTCAATCTCAGTTAATTCAATTATAATTATTGCTTTTAATGTTATGTACTTCATTGTATAAGAAATTTAAATTGTCATAATTGATTCAATTAATATTATTAACTGCTCATAAAGTGTTATCTACTCATGTTTGTAGTGAATATAGTCATATTGTAGTACTGAATTGATCAGAAGTAATAATTCCAGTAAAAGTTCTCACATTCGAATATGTTACCGCATTTAGGTATATCAATTCTTAAAATGAATTAATTGAAAAACATGTCATAATTTGGAGAAGAATTCGTGAATGTGCCTTGTTTTCTGAAAAGTTTGTGCGGAAATATTCTACAGATTGAATGGAAAGTGTGTAGATGAACGAACTTGTGCATTATTAAAATCATTTTTATGCTAAAAAACTACATTGAACACTGTGGTTTTCCAATACAGTTGGAGTTTTTTGCATCTTATAAAAATTTTATTTATTTAAGTATTTTTGCAGGGAATATATACTCTTCAAATGCTACAGGTGCACTGGAACTACATACTTAAGTATATTATAAATAGTGGAAAATATTTTAGAAGAAAATTTTTTTGTGTTTTCACAATAAAAATCAATAAGTGTCTGGTTCTCCTTGTAGACATGATTTTGGAAGCATAACAGAAGAATAGGCAAAAACTAGTTAAAGAAAGACTGTGAGATAAGTAATCACTGCAGAACAATAACACCGAGCAAAATCATCCAGATGAATCGGAAGGAAATAGAATTAACTAGCTTCTCTAATTAGTGATGAATGAAGACCTAATCAAGAAACGTGATGAAAATCTAAGAGAATAGCTTGAAGCACAAAATAGGTATATAAAGTTTAAAGCATGAAAGTAGAGATACTTTTGGAAATCTTGACGATCATAGTAGGATATTGAATTTAATGAATTGAGTACTATAAAAAGTGATTTTCAACAATTTATCTCAAAACAAATACTTGAAGATCATGACTTATCAATGGAAGAAGTATGGAATTTGTATCATCGAACAGAATTCTCATACTTCCTCTGGTAAGAATCTAAATTTGAATATTTCAGTAAAATAAATAGGCTTGATGAGTAAAATTTTTTGTTAATCAAAGAAATACGAAATTTCTGTTTCTAAATAACTTATTGTGAAGATCTAGGAAACTCATTCTCTTACTGAACTTCAAGGTGAAGTAGGTAATGAAAATTATAATTAATTTATCTGATTGAGAATGCACTTCAAGTGAGTATATCACATAAATTAATTCTGCTAAAGACATTTTAAAAACATTTCCTGAAACTAATTCAGAAGAGTAAAGTTAGATTGAACTAATAATAGTATTATACAAGAAAACTATATTCTAATTGAAATAATTTAACAAAACATGCATTTACTTGTAGAAAATGAGATCTAGAAATTAATCAATGTCAACTCGTGAACCATTTTTTAAACAAAATATCGAGCCCGAATCTCAGACCCCATTAATATACATATTTTAAAATAAGTAGCAAAATAATACTACCGAAAAATCCTATCATTTTTATTTAATCTGAACCAGAAAAAAAAATCTCGTAGAACGAATTAATCTATCTATTCTGTTAGTAATTAGAAATAGTTTGAAGGTAATAGAAACTGTAATTAATATTTACCTATAGTAGGTACACTATTTCTAGCTATAATTGTGTCGATCAATTGAAAATTAATCAAATCCAAGACTGGTTGCTTTTTGAGCTGGCTCAACTTGATCAGAAATTTTTCATTTTCTAGTTAAACTTATTCCACATAGTAATATACTGATCAGTGATTTTTTTGTAGTCCAACTGGAAACAACAAAAACACTATTTACCAGGTAATTCATCATTTTTAGTCTACGAAAATAAATATATGTTCTACATCGTTTGTAGTTCATTGTAGTGAAATATTGAATTACTGTAACGAAAATAGAAGTCCTAATAAAACGTGAAAATCAAGTAGGTTTGAATTTTTTTTCCATTCAACTTTCTACAAACTGTGGAATAAAAACAAAAACACTTTTTTCTGATATTGACGATGTAATATTGATAATTAAAATCGATAATGATTATCCAGTTCAAGTACAAACATTTTTTTTGAAACTAAAAACTGTCTGGAATAAATTCTGTTGGTTATTGGTTGGTGTCACTTAAAGCAGCTGCCTATATTTACAATAGAGTGGCTATTGCTATTACTGCAGTAACTATCGCTGCAACAAAATTTTATTTTACAGTTGTAGGTTGCAGGAGTAGTAAGAGACCAAACACTTTGTTCTGATATTGATGCGACAATATTGATGATTAAAATCGATAATGATTATCCAGTTCAGGTATGAAGTTTTTTTTTGTAGCTACAACTAACTAAAAACTGGAATAAATTAATTCAGAAAAGTCGTCAGAAGGCATAGATTGTTACTGCTGTCAACATTATTAATGTAGATTTACGTACTAGAGATACTAATAATACGCGTAGTAAGAGATTCTATTAAGAGGCTCGGTAGTCTAGCGGTAAGGTTTCTCGTTTGTAAACCGAGGATAGTGCGTTCGAGTCCCCACCTTGCTCTTGGGTGTTGTTTATGTCTCATGAAATTTTAATTTAGTGGTTCAAAGATTTGTATATCTGTTGGGTGATGACTTAGACTCGGAACCTGCGTTAAACTGGTCCCTTGAGATTAAAAAAAAAATTCTATTAAATTTTGTGATCTTCTTCTTTAAGTGCCGTCTTCGTTGCGAAGACAGCAATCATCAAGGCTATATGTATTCGTGATACAGCTGATCGGAATAGCTGATTTGTGGTGCAGTTGAACCAGACTCGCAAATTTCGCAACCAAGAATGGCGTCTCCTCCCCACACTTCTCCGTCCCTGTATTTTTCCCTGCAATATGAGTCGCAGTAAGTGGTATTTTCCTCCCCTCATCACATGTCCCAAATACTGCAGCTTGCGATCTTTTACTGTATGAGTAATCTCTTTATCCTTTCTCATTCTTCTCATGACTTCCAAATTCGTTATTCTATCGGTCCATTTTATCTTCAGCATTCTGCGGTATATCCATAGCTCGAAGGCCTCCAACCTTTTCATTTCTATCCCCTTATGGGTCCATGCCTCTACTCCATAGAACAGTACCGATAGCACATAGCATCTCACCAGCCTGATCTTTAAATCCAGGCTGAGGTCACTGCTGCAAAACGCCCTTTCATTTTCATAAATGTTGCTCTCGCCTGTGCTATCCTGGTTTTGATTTCTTCAGTGCCCTCGTTGTTTTCGTTTACAATGGTACCTAGATATTTATATCTAGGTACCATAACGAAATTTGGTTTTCCGACGCGTCGGAAAACCAAATTTCGGTTGCCAACTCGCAAAATCGGTCTGCAACTACCGGTCGACAATGCGAGTTGCAGTTGTTTTAATGCGTGCAACTCAAAATTGCCGATAAAGGTCGGCAATCATTGGTTGCCAACTCCGGTGTAAACGCGGCTTAATATGATTGACAGCCTCATTCAGAGGAAAAATACAAAATGGCAATTTCAGAAATTTTTCCACTCATATCCGAAAAAAGTAGAGTATTTAACAGTTTAACATACTTGGGCAAAACTTCCGAAAACCTGAAATTGTTTTTTCAAAAACAAAATTTCAAAATTTCATATAAAACCAATAATAGCATTGCAAAATTGATTGAAAACAACAAATCAAAAATTCATAGAGATGAACGCACTTGGTGTTTATAAACTCGACTGTAACGATTTTGAAAAATTCTATATAGGACGTACAATTAGAAATTTCAAAACTCGAATACACGAACACCAACGTAGCTATATTAAGCAGAAACCTGATTCTAATTATGCGTGCCATCTTATTCAAGAAAACCATACCTTTAATCACAATTATAATATATTACAATTTGAAAATAGTCTCCATAAAACCAACTGTTGGGAATCCCTATACATCAATAAATATTAAAATTCCAGAAATTTAGTTAACGATCAGATTGAAGTAAACCCTTCTCCTCTCCTTAATCTGTTCAATGTAGGTACCTACTAATGGCTCTTAATGAATTGCTTATTGTTATATAGTTTCTCTAGGAACCCCTCTGTTATATTCAATTTTCGTATAAATAGATTGTTTTGTAATACCATAGTTTAGTACGAGATGAAGTCAATGTTATGACGAAACGCGTTTACTCAATAGATTTTTATTTCAACCTGTGAAAAGTTAGTTTTTTTATTTCTTTATAAAGTTATGAATATGAACTTCCACCAAGTAAATGCCAATTCCATTCAATAATTCATTTTTAGTTAACGAATATGAATGTTATATATTCGACATCGTTTGTAGTTCAATGTAGTAGACTTTTTATTACAGTAGAGAAAATATAAGTCCTAATATAAAATCAAGTATTGGTTGTATTGATTGTTTTGTAATACCATAGTATAGTACGAGATGAAGTCAATGTTATGACGAAAAGGGTTTACTCAATAGATTTTTATTTCAACCTGTGAAAAGTTAGTTTTTTCATTTCTTTATAAAGTTATGAAAAAATGAATTACCTGGTAAATAGTGTTTTTCATATTTTCTATAGTTTAAATTTGGACTACAAAAAATCAAACTCACTATACATATAATATTACTATATGTAGTAAGTTTAACTAGAAATTTAAACATTTCTGATCAAGTCGGGTCCAGGTTAAGGCAGTTTAACTTTGGTAGAATGGTTTCTATATCTACTACGTAGAGTAGGCAACATGAAAGGCAAGGTTAAGTGTTCCTTTAGGGTGACAACGCACGAGCCGCCAACCGCCGCGGTTGGCGGTCGAGCGGTAGCGCGGTCGAGCGCGGATTGCTCTTGCGGTGGCCGTCGCGGTTTGTTGATCGCTAGTCGTCATGAAAGTGTCCGCGGTAGTAGCTCTAGCCATTTGGCAAATTTAAATTCTATCTAAAAAACGAAACAAACGCCGTTGCAATGCAAAATATTGGATTCACCCTCTGCTTCAACAAAGAAGTAGTAAAGGAGCATTCGTAATTCTCTATAGAGAATTGAGAAGCTTCGAAGACAAATTTTTCAATTATACCAGTATGTCAACGTCGTCTTTCGGTGAATTACTGAACAAAATTGAAAAGGAAATTACCGGAGTGACTAAAAATATCAAATTTACTACAAATGTTAAATTAATAATGAAGGGAAACCGCGGGATATTGCGGTCTCGTGCGTGGTATGCCATTCAAGTCTGTACAAATCGACAACCGCAAGACCGCGCGGTTGCCGCGTTCGCCGCGCCCGATGTCGACTACCGCCAGAGCTGTGACGAGCACTGAAGAATAGTGCTTCGAGCACTAAGCACTTGAAAAAAAAGGCTCCCGGTCTCGAGCACTAAGCACTTATTTTTACAAAAGGCTTGCGATTACTAAGCACTTTGTGAAAGTAATTTGACATTTCGAGCACTAAGCCCTAAGTACTTTTTTAGGAATTGTTGAAATTGAGGTTATTTTAATCGGTAAAAAAATTATAAGCTGGCATATGAGTATGAGATTATTGACGGGTGGGAAGAGATGCACAGGATGTTACAAATTCGATGCTCACTATGAGCTGTTACAGAACTATACAGGGTGTTTCATTGGTAAATGGACATATCTACGACAACCTGAGCTAGAGCTATCCTAGGCGAGTCCAAAAAATCGATATATGATAGGTCTAATCAATTCCATTACCGAGTTTATGCACCAAAAATTTCAATTCCTCATAACTTTTGAACCAACCAGTATAGTCGGTTGATATTTGGAACGTATGATTCACTTCCACAGGTCGACCTATTTATATTTAAATTTCCAGAAAATTCCAGGTCCGTATTTGAAAATTATGGGACTTCTTCCAAGCGGAGATTCGACGCCCTGTATATTAAAATTTTGGGATTTGATTGAGATATTTGAAAAGAGCAGACAATTTTCAATGGGGTTCAGTAGATTTCATTGTCCCGCACGTCATTTTGCTCGAAGAGAGGTTTAGGGAAAGATCCAATTGAATATTGGAATTCCACTAAATTCTCAGAAAAATTGTACATTGTACGGAGGGGGACTTACGTCCCTCGGGATTGAAATCTGTTGCCCTCTGTAGTTAACATCCTTATAACTCCCTTGATACATAAATAACTATAAGCATAGGCATTTTCACACGCCATTTTTGATCAATTTCATAAAGATCATAGATACATTTAAATTTAAATGATACAGAAACAAGATATGCTTCTGTAATCTGTGACCTACGAACATTGATATTAGCTTAATGACACAGATTTTATTGAAAATAGGATAAAAAGGACCTGTGTAGAATCTTAGTATTAGTATTTAATCACCTAAGTGATGATTAATATATCGAATAGGAGAAACCCTTATGGAAAGCAGAGTATTGAAAGATTCAATATTTCATATTAAAAATCCCATGCTTATTATTCATATTTCATCAGAATATAGGTACTGAAAAAACTATTCGGTTTAGATAGCTGAGTTCCATGCCCATAAAAAAATCCAAAATTTTTATTCAATGTATTGACTACATACAAGTAACATATAAGCAATGGTGTACAACTCATCAAAATGAAAAAAAATTCAAACATCCCCATTAGCTTTTAATTCAACTAATGTTTCGAAGTTCCTGTCACTCAGAGCATGACGTCTTGGTGAATTTACTATAGACGCAAAAGGAAACAGTCTTTCAACAGGAGCACTTGATGGAAGGGGGGTGTTGTATTTTATAAATAATTTTTTTATAGACTCGATACTAACGTGAGATGTTTATCACTGAAATGATATCAACTCACGATCATAGCGCCGCCGCATACGCATATGCGTGTTACGACAAGTTTGGCTCAGGGCTTAGTGCTTAGTAATCCGCAGAAGTGCTTGGGAGCACTTCAGTGCTCGGGAGCACTGAAGTGGGATTACTAAGCACAAAGCCTTTTGTTGAAGGACTTCAATTACTAAGCCCTAAGCACTGCTTTTGAAAAGGGCTCGGAAGCACAGTGCTCGGGAGCACAAAAAGGCTCCGAGTGCTTTCACGAGCACAAAGCACAGCTGTGACTACCGCCCAACCGCGCGGTTACGCAGCTGCCCGTGCGTTGTCTACCATATATTCCTGTATAAATTGACAACCGCCGCGGTTGGCGGCTCGTGCGTGGTCCTACTTAATGTTTAACCCTCTCGGTCACGAATTAAAACTATTGGAGCGAAAAATCTGAAATTTACTGTAATGCAACTTATGATTTTTAGAAAATTTTTGATGTTAAATTCAGATTTTGAAAATGCTCTATGACATGTCCCCAATTGAGGACATCATGAGCTGATGGAGGGAAAAAAAATTCAGAAATATTTTAAAAATAGTAAATTATCAATATGTTCCATTGTTTATTTCATTAAATATATTCATATTATTTTTGCGTCCATTTTCGAAGTACTGAAGTGTATAAAATTTAACTTTTGCAAAATAAAAATAAAAGTGCTGTTTTATTCACCCAGATGTTGCATTTACCTCTAGTTCACAATGTCCTCAAACTAGTACGCCACACTTTCAAAAATCGCTGATTACAATATGCACAAAAATCACCTACCGCAATTGCTTTGGAACAAGTCTACACTTATTTTGAACGTAAACAAACAGTTTTCAAACACATGCTCTAACGAATATAGCCAACCAAAAAAATAAACAGTAGAGCGCTACACTGCTGTCATAGCAACCCTACGGAAACCTATATTTCAAATGCATGAATATTTTTTTATTAGCTTGTAGATGGCAGCATATATATTCATTTGGAAGAATATGATGTCCACAACTGAGGACAATATGACAGAGAAGTAAGAGCAAGCGGTACTTCATAGGAAAAAATCCAAAGTAGGTTGTCCTCAACTGAGGACAAGGTGAGCGAGAGGGTTAAGTGGTTTATTGAAGCTTTTCCATTGTATTAAAAAACTGGTTCTAGGTTTATATTGTCCCCCTTTGGATGGTACTATTATTTATATTGATTAGTGTTGGGTAGGACATGACATGAAAATGAGTTTGTAAGAGTAGCCTCTTTTTTGTACTGAGCCAGTACAATACAACAATGTCCCACTTCAAATGACGCGAAGCGTACTGAAGCTCGGCGATATGTTTGAAGTTACGCTTGAAGACTACGAATATGACATTTGATTTTATTGCAGTACAATAGTTACAGTCTGAATTCTGATTGATGATATATTAATAATCAGTACCGCAAAGTGATATGAAACGATTAGCATAGTGAATATTGTTTGTAAGTAGGTAAATAAAAATATAAACAAATATATTTTGAAGGATATAATAAAAAAGCTAGGGTTAGGATATTCAAAAGCAAAACAGTCGCTTCAATACGTGCCTCATAGGATATTTCCTTATCGCTCGACGAGACTCGAAAAGCAATAATGCAATAAATTTGTAGCATGCGTCTCACTTCCTCTTTGTCTTCATCCTATAGTTTTACGGAGACGGAAAGTAAGTAGCGCCTAGCGCGACACCCGCGTCATAAAATTTGAAGCAGTACAAAATGAAAAGTTGAGCCGCTCTTACATTTTTGACGTCACGTACAGGACAAATGTACTGCCTCTTGTATGTCCTACTCAACACTAATATTGATGAGTTGTTTTACTTCTGAAAAACACAATATGTACAGGCTGTCCCATTTTCGATGTCCTTACGGGATAAATCGCTTATTTTTAAAGATAGAGATTTGCAGTTTTGCGAACGTTGGCGACTTTTTTGTGAATCTCACGATAGCGCAAACAAAATTTTCATAGCTTGCTTCGTTTTTGAGATACAGGGCGAAGTTGAAAATATTGCATTTTGGCCCCCCTCCTGTTTCACAGCTGTCTTTCAACTAATAGGAAGAGTATAAACTGTCTTTTATACACTTTTTTACGTAGAATCCAGTGGCGTAGTCAGATTTTCGAAATGAGCTGTCATTGTTTAGATATAACCCAATGTTATAGTTTTTCAAATGGAACACTCTGTATATTTTTCCATATTCAAAACACAAATGCTTTGCGCTTTTCAAAAATGTATAATACTTATATAAGATTTTAAGTATTCGCTTTGTATTTAGATAATTTCCTTTTTTTATGTCAAGTCAAGACAAATATCACTTTAATAGATCGTTCGGCGCAATAAACAAAAATATCACTTCCATTTGTATAGCGTAAAACGAAAAGTTTTCATTATAAAAATAGTGTTTAATATAAGTTATTAAACAATCTGATAAAACAATGAATTTAAACTAATTGAACACTATTTATCGACTATATACGCTCTGGACCTAATTAATAGGTGGCTATGAAAAAACTGCAAGTGCAGAATATTTATAGTTCCTGTCAAATTGTACAATGGCGAATGATAATCCAGTATATCAAAATTACGAAAAATTAGATATGGTTGGGATATATCACTTACCAAGTGGGTTTGAATCTAAATCAAGCGATGGACCTGTATTTTGAAAGGTATTTACTATCACCCAGTTACTGGGCGTCAGCTAGATAATAAGATAAGAATTTTAAGTTTCCATTTTCGGATCTTTTGAAAAGCCTAGGCCAGAAAGTTATAGGAAAGAAAATGCCGAAAATAATGAAATTAGTGACCTGACAAAGGTAAAAGAGAACAAAACTACTTGCAGAGAAATTGAAGATTCGGTTTGCATTCCAAGAGTTTCGAAGAAAAAAAAAAAAAAAATATATATATATATATATATATATATATATATATATATATATATATATATATATATATATATATATATATATATATATGATGTATAGCTTGAGATATGATTGGTGCATATATAAGTGTATATATATATATATATATATATATATATACACTTATATATGCACCATACATATCTCAAGCTATACATCATCTGCACCCAGGTCAAACTGAGAAGAGTATTGAGTTAGTAGGTGGTATATCAGAAGAAGAATATTTTCAACAGAAAAATAATAGACCTTTGTTTTGTAGCAGTGTTACATATAAGTTTCTATTTTTGTTTTAATAATCATTAATTGCATCTCTGTTTAGTAACTTACATTCAAAAATATTTTTTTAATGAATATCATTCTAACCTATATAGGTAAATGAAATTGTTGTTTTTGTTTATTGCGCCGAACGATCTATGAAAGTGATATTTGTCTTGACATAAAAAAAAGAAATTATCTGCATACAGGGCTAATACTTAGAATTTTATATAAGTATTATATATTTTTGAAAAGCGCAAAACATTTGTGTTTTGAATATGGAAAAATATACAGAGTGTTCCATTAAAAAAATTATAACATTGGGTTATATCTAAACAACGACAGCTCATTTCGAAAATCTGACTACGCCACTGCATTCTACATAAGAAAGTGTATAAAAGACAGTTTTTACTTTTCCTATAAATCAAAAGACAGCTGTGAAACAGGAGGGGGGCCAAAATGCAATATTTTCAACTTCACCCTGTATCTCAAAAATGAAGCAAGCTATGAAAATTTTGTTCACGGTATCGTGAGATTCACAAAAAAGTAGCCAACGTTCGCGAAAACCGCAAATCTCTATCTTTAAAAATAAGCGAGTTACTCCGTAAGGACATCGAAAATGGGACAGCCTGTATATATATATATATATATATATATATATATATATATATATATATTATATATAAATATATTATATTTATATATATATATATA
Source organism: Cynegetis impunctata (assembly GCA_030704885.1). Taxonomy (NCBI): domain Eukaryota; kingdom Metazoa; phylum Arthropoda; class Insecta; order Coleoptera; family Coccinellidae; genus Cynegetis; species Cynegetis impunctata. Next base: position 216,286 of record JARQZK010000090.1, read on the forward strand.
TATATATATATATATATATATATATGCAGTATAAAACAGTCACTGCTAACATTTATAATTTACTTAATATAATTTACTAAATAAAAATTTATGTTAACTCTCATATATATAAATTATTAACATGTCAATCTTCAATTCTCCAAATTTTCCTGAAACAATGTTTCTTTTGATTGTATAAGTTGAGTATGGGTCTGAATAATACAACGGCTGGTTAACAACTGATCTATTTAACAATATCACAGATAGTTGGTTTAGTACCTACATTATTATAATACAGTACGCTCATGTTGGGCTGTGGGGGTATATTTAAATATAATAATTAATAATAATATTATTTATTAATAAATAATAATTTTTTTTAAATTAATTAATATTTTATTTTATTCATTTTGAACAATTTAATTTTTTATTTTAAGTTCAATATTTTTATAAATGTTTGTACATTTTTATTTTAACATTAATTTAATTTAAGAACAATAAACTTATACACCTTTATAAATCCAATACATTTGGTTTTTTAATAACTCTTTCGCTTCTTGTTGTTTTGTAATCATTTATCTCTACTTCAGAATTTTCATTAAAGGATAAGCTATCATCACTCTCTAGTTTCTCATTATTTGTGTTATCTACTTCATCCCCCTCCTTAAATTAATTATTACTATTATTTATTGATTCATTAAAACTTTCCAACGTTTCATTTTCACTACTAACACTATTTTGATTATTTTCTTCCATATCAGTGCTATTCAAGGATTGTTCCGACTCGTTTGCAGTTTCTTGTGAACCTCATTGTACATTTAGAAATCGTCTGTTTCTTACAAGTTCTGAACCATACCCAAATTTCACTTCATAAGATCTAATTCCTACTTGTTTTACAATTTTACCTTTTTTCCAATCACCTTTTGCTTTGGTTTGAATTCTTACAAATTTATTATTTTCTATTATTGATATTCTATATTTCCTATCATAATACATTTTCTCTTTTAATTGAAACTGTAGATAGATGCAGACTGATTAGAAAGATTGAAGGCGTAGGTATTGATGGAAGAGCACTAAACTGGATCATGAATTATCTGAGCAATAGACGTCAAAGGTTGAAACTCGATGAAGTTTATTCAGATGGAATGCTTAATGATATAGGAGTACCCCAAGGGTCTATTTTGGGACCATTGTTATTCCTAATATATTTAAATGACATTGTAACCATAGTAGAAGAATGTAAAATTCACTTATTTGCCGACGACACCTTACTGTACTTCAGTAGTAAAGATGTACATAAGTGTGTTGATACTATGAACGCTGGTCTTGAAAGGGTGTATAGATATTGCTGCGCAAATCTGCTGAAAGTGAACGTAAATAAGACAAAATGGATGTTATTGGGGAAACATAGAGATCATAATAATGAAAAGATTGAATGACAGTGATATAGAAAACATGAACAAATTCGTGTACTTGGGTGTGACTATCGACAGTAAATTAAAATTCAAGAAAATGGCTGACCAGATGATCAAAACAGTGGCTTACAAGGTCAACTATTTAAGAAGATGTTCCCCATATATCAGCCAGTGGTCTAAATTATTGGTATACAACTCCATAATCCTTCCACATTTAAGTTATTGTTCTACCATTCTATTTTTTCTCAATCAAAATGAAATAAACAGACTGCAAAAGATGCAGAATCGTGCTATGCGAATAATCTTACAATGTTCGAGGATGACACCGATAGCAAATATGTTGCAAACCCTTAAATGGCTACCAGTGAAGAAACTCTTCGAGTACCTAGCACTGATCTTTATTTTTAAAGTCAAAATTGGACGTTCGCCTATATATCTACAAAATAAATTAACTTATGTGGCTGACATACATGAGTATAATACAAGAAACGGAAACAACATGAAGGTTGAAAAATATAAGAAGAATAGTACATATAATTCATTATTTTATAAAGGACTAGATTGTTTTAATGACCTCCCACAGGGAATTAAAGAGAGTGGTTCGATAGGTACATTCAGGAGACGATTGAAGGATTACTTGTTGAAAAATTGATATGTTGTTGTGTACTTGTGACTTTATTGTGTAACTTTTTGTCTATATGTGTGTATTTTTGGTCGGGCTGTTTCTATTTTTTTCATGTTAATTTAATTTTATTTATAGTGTGACAATGTATTTACTATTGTAAATAAATTAGTTTTTCAACTAAATAAAGAGATATATATATATATATATATATATATATATATATATATATATATATATATATATATATATATATATATATATATATATATATATATATATATCCCCCCCCCCACCCCCCCCCCCCCCCACCCCCCCCCCCCCCCACCCCCCCCCCCCCCCACCCCCCCCCCCCCCCACCCCCCCCCCCCCCCACCCCCCCCAGCTTGCCCCCTATCGAAGCCTTCTATAACAAATTAAATTTCGAGCAAGTGTCAGAGGAGGACTACTTGCATGCACAACAAGTGTGGTTTACTTTTAGCTGTCAGACCCTGTGTGATTATTTGAATTTATACATGAGAACTGATATACTGCTCCTGGCTGATGTTTTTGAAAATTTCTGAACCACATCTCATAAAGAGTATGGTCTAGATCCAGCCTGGTACTATACGTTGCCAGGCTATACATGGGATGCAATGCTGAAATTCACACAATGTCATCTTCAGATTCTCAAAGATGTTGATATGCTTCTATTGATCGAAAAAGGCATTCGTGGCGGTATTAGCCAATGTTCAAATCGATACAGTAAAGCCAACAACAAATATATGAAAGATTTTAATTCCAAAGAACTTGTAACATTCTTATTATACTGGGACTTTAACAACTTATATGGTTGGGCTATGAGTCAGTATCTGCCATATGACGGATTTGAATGGGTAACAGATACCAACATTGATGTCACTCAGATAGCAGATGACGCATCTGACGGGTTCATTTTGGAGGTAGATTTAGAATATCCTCGGGTGCTGCATGACTCACATAAAGATCTGCCTTTTTGTCCTGAAACGCGTGTACCTCCAGGTGCAAAACTTTCCAAATTATTAACAACTTTATACAACAAAGAAAAGTATATTATACATTACCGAAATCTGAAGCAGGCATTGAAGAATGGGTTGAAATTAACAAAAATTCATCGGGTTCTAAAATTTAAACAGTCAGCGTGGTTGAAGGCCTACATTGACAAAAATACTCAGCTTAGAACTGGCGCAAGAAATGAGTTTGAGAAAAACTTATTCAAACTCATGAACAATGCGGTCTTTGGTAAAACAATCGAGAATTTGAGAAAGCATAGGGTTGTCGAACTGGTGAATAAGTGGGAAGGGCGTTATGGGGCTGCAAGTTACATTTCTAAACCAAACTTTAAGAGTCGAACCATCTTTGATGAGGAACAAAATCTCGTCGCTATTGAAATGGGGAAAGTGGATATATTATTCAACAAACCACTCTATATTGGTATGGCGATATTAGACATATCAAAGCTATGCCTATATGACTTTCATTATGACTATATGTCACCCAAATTCGACAACATCAAACTGAACTATGTAGATACAGATTCTCTTACATATGAGATCACTGAGCAAGACCCCTATGAGTTTATAAAACGTGATTGTAATGAGCATTTCGATACCTCTGATTACCCGAATCCAAACGTTTATGGAATTCCCCAAGTAAACAAAAAGGTAGTAGGAAAACTTAAGGACGAAAATTCTGGTAAGATAATGACCGAGTTCGTTGGCTTGAGATCCAAAATGTATTCATTTCAAGTTGAAGGGGAAAAATGCGTTAAAAAATCAAAAGGTGTGAAAACTAATATCGTTAAAAAAGTCATCACGTTTGATGACTATAAAATGTGTCTATTTGAAAACATAGATAAAACTGTAACCCAACGTAATATCATGTCCTACTCTCATAATGTATTCAGCATCGAGCAGAACAAAATAGCCCTGAGAAACGAAGACAACAAACGCTATATACTACCAAATAACCACTACACACTGCCATGGGGGCATTATAGTATTGAATAATAGAATATAGTATTGAATAAATATTTTTAATGAATATACTATGTGTTCATTATTGTACTGGTGTTGTAAATATATATCAGTCAGAATATGATTACGATATATTTGATATACATGATCACACTGTAAAATATTGAAGATTCATATGTGATTCGGGTCATGAAGTTAGTGATATTTATTATGCATTTTTATCTATATACAGAGAGAGAGAGAGAGAGAGAGAGAGCTTTATATAATAGAAATTTTTTAACCTTATGTATACGGATTTGTATATAGCTATGTTAACAGAATGAAATTATTTCATTTGAACCTTATGTATATGTTGTTGTTTTCTATATAAATAGAATAAAATTATTTCGCTTCATCTATTTTGACGTAATAAAATGATTATAAACTATTTCGTTCTTTATTTCTCATATACTTCTGATATAATAGAAAGGTTTTACTTACTTCGTTTTGAACTAAATCATCGTAAAACATGTAACGAACAAATTAAATTATAGATGAAGCACTTACCTAATGATTGATTTTTGAATATGCTATGTATGTTATTTCATACAATATGTTTTTCATTAAATATTTTTAATGTACTATACTTGAATATAAATAACTTTATCAATTCACATAAGTGTGAATTATAAAGAATTCAAACCGATGTATTGTTGGTTGCATGAATCAATGGTCATGTGAATATATTAACGTAATTCCCGATATGATATCTCAACCGATCCGTTAACGGACCCGTTGTGAACGGACCTGTTGTGAACGGACCCGTTAACGGACCTGTTGTGAACGGACCCGTTAACGGACCCGTTGTGAATGGACCCGTTGGGGAACCAACCCGTTAACGGACCCGTTGTGAATGGACCCGTTGGGGTCCTGGTTGAAAATGAGGTTGTTGGAAATCGTAGTCGTTGTAACGCATGCTTGTTGAACAATTTAGTCGTTGGTAAACAGATAATGTTCTCTCTAATAACAATGAAATAAAGGTAATTGGATATCCAACTCTCCGAAGATGGCCGCCACGATTCTCCGAAGGAGCCCCAATTCCTTTATATCAAATAATTTCAGTCCTCTGGGCCCCCATTTATTTTAACATGCTAACTATTCAAGATATCAAAAAATTAACGAAGCAAAACTAATATAAATTATGCGAGACACTTTTAAATATAACAGTTTGAATATAACATCGCAATATTCGGCGATTGAAAAATGTATAAACCGAACTCAGATAAAATCGCCCTACTTCGATGATATCATATTGGTTGTCTTTAGCCTGAAAATATGATTATTATAATTTGAATTTTTTAAAAGAGCAGTGAACACTATGAACTCCTACTATAACAGGTTCGATCCTCGAGCTGGATTTTTTAATTTTGAAAATTTTTTTTTTAAAGCTTGGTAAAGCAGTGAACATAGTGTTGAACTCCTAGTATTTCTAGTATCGATCCTTGCGCTCGATTTTTTAATTTAACATTTTTTTAGCTTGGTAGAGCCATGGACTCCTAATATAGATACACTGGGTTCAAATCTAAATGCGGATTTCTTTAGTATGAATATTTAAGCTTGATACTGTTGAACTGATATATAGGTTCGATCCTCGCGTTGGATTTTTTAATTAGAAATTTTTTTTAAGCTTGGTAGAGCCATGGACTCCTAATATGACAGGTTCAATTCTACATGGGGATTTCTTTAGTATGAATATTTAAGCTTGATAGTGTTGAACTGATATATAGGTTCGATCTTCGCGTTGGATTTTTTAATTAGAAATTTTGTTTCAAGCTTGGTAGAGCCATGGACTCCTTATATAGAGGTTCAAACCCCGAGCTCGATTTCTTCAATTTGAAACTTTTTTTAAGCTTGGTAGAGCAGGGAACATAGTTTTGAACTCCTAATATAGATATACTGGGTTCAATTCTACATGCGGATTTCTCTAGTATTATTATTTTTTTTTTAATGCTTGATAGTGTTGGACTTCTGATATACTGGGTTCGATCCCTGCGCTGGACTTTTTAATTTGAATTTTTTTTAAAGCTTGGTGGTGTTGGACTTCTGATATATAGGTTCGATCCTCGCGTTGGATTTTTTAATTTGAAATTTTTTTTTAACTTGGTAGAGCCATGGACTCCTAATATGACAGGTTCAATTCTACAGGGGGATTTCTTTAGTATGAATTTTTTGAATATTGAATACAATTACCCTCTGTTGAGAAGGTTCCGAGGGATTCCTGAACCGTGATCTGTAAGTCAGCTAACGAAAAATGAAACATTAATATTTGTATAAGAGTCTCAAGGGCCCCCATGAAGACTCCATATATTCCTATATATCGAACTCAGTCGTCTGAGCCTGCCCGAAGACACCTGGAGGCTCCCATTTACAATTTCAGTCTTCTAGGCCCCCATGGTTATTCTCATAGCCTCGCGCATCCACCATCTTGGAGTTAAAACATAGAACTGTCAAATTTCATTTTGAATCATAGATATCTTAGAGCATCGATCTGTCATACGTAATCCCATCTGTCATTCGTTACGGTCAAATGTCATCTTGAACCATAGATATCTCAGAGCATAGAACTGTCATACGTCAAACATTCAAATTTGAATGCTATTGAAACGCCCTCTGTTGGCAAGATTTTGAATGATGAGAATATAATGATCTGTCATCTTGGAACGCCATCTGGTGGTCAGGTTCCTAATGACGATAATACAGTGATCTGTAAGAACGTGATCTGTTAGAACGCCCTCTGGTGGCCAGGTTCTTAATTACGATAATACAGTGGTCCGCCATCTTGAAACGCCATCTTGGAACGCCATCTGTTGGTCAGGTTCCAAATTACGATAATATTGTGGTCCGTCATATTGAAACGTCATCTTGGAACGCCATCTGTTGGTCAAGTTCCAAATTACGATAATACTGTGGTCAGCCATCTTGAAACGCCATCTTGGAACGCCATCTGTTGGTCAAGTTCCAAATTACGATAATACTGTGGTCAGCCATCTTGAAACGCCATCTTGGAACGCCATCTGTTGGTCAGGTTCCAAAGTACGATAATACCGTGGTCCGCCATCTTGGAAAATGGCCGACGTTCGCAAAATGGCCGACTTCCCGTCCAGATTTCGCGCATGCGCAGAAATGACATTGTTGTTTGAATTTCCCGCCACAAAATGGACGACTTCCGGTGCAGAAGCCCCATAGTATATCTACTTATAGCATTTATTTTCTCTTCATCAGGAGAAACACCTTTTTCGCAAATCATATGGCTCATATATTTTACCTCATTTAAACCAAATTTACATTTTTTCCTATTAAATTTAATGTTGATTTGTTTTGCTAACTCTAATACTTTTTTTAGAGTTTGGTTATGTTCCTTTTTATTTTCACCGGAAATTATACAATCATCAATAAAGAAATTGCAATTTTCAACCTCACCAAAGATTTCCTGCATTCTTTGCTGGTAAACCTCTAATGCACTGGATATTCCATATGGCATGCGCAAATAACGATACCTACCAAAACAAGTCGCGAACGTACAAAGTTTTCAACTCTCTTCGTCAAGAGGTTTTTGTAAAAAACTTTGTGTCACATACTAAAAACTTTACAATTCGCAAGCTTACTTGTCAACTCCTCAAGAGTAGGTAGTTGAAAATATCTACGTTTAATTACTGCATTTAAATCATTAGGATCTAAACAATTACGAATGCAGGAATCTAATTTTCTAACTAAAACTACTGGATTAACCCAATCTGGAATTTCATGATCCGCTTTTTCTATAATTTTCTGTTTTTCTAAACTATCTAAAGTATATTTAAGTTTTTCTTCAATTGAAAAAGCATTTCTAGCTAAATGCACAACTGGCTCTACATTTTCTTTTAAATCAATATGATAACTTTTATCTAATAAACCGATTCCCTCAAAATTTTTATACTCATTTCAAATATTTTTCATTTCCAAATCATCACTTATATTTTTCCAGGTACAACTTCATCAATTGTTTGTAATATGTTGAACTCTAAACATGATTTTAAACCCAATATTGGAAAACTATCCAAATTAACCACATGAAACAAAATATTATGCATTGAATTTTTATATAAAACCTTTTAAAAATACTGACCAATGACAGGTAGTATATTTTTAGTATAACTAAATAATTTTAATTTTGACTTATCTAATATGTTTTTATTAAAATTTATTTTATTTAAAATATTTACCGGAATTATATTTGCTCCAGCACCTGAATCTACCTTAAATTTAATTTTTTTATCATTTATAATCATGTCCACAACCCATTCTTCCTCCGAATTTTCTTTACTTGTTGTTGCTTCTTGTTTATTACCAGTGGTACCTTCGCCTGTTTCCTTTGCATTCAGATAACCTACATAAACAAATTCATCATCGTTATAATCATTTAAATTAAAATCATTATTACTATCAACAACATTAACATTTTTATTGACTCTAAAATAATTTTTAAAATTTTTAAAATTCTTTTGATTACACATTTTAGCATAGTAATTATTTTTACCACATAAAATACATTGCTTGCCATCAGCTGGGCGTTTACTTTTGTTGCTACGATGTACCTAATCCACATTTATAACACACAAACACTTTACTTACTCTACCGGAACGATACATATTATTACCCACACTCCTTGAGCTGTTACCATTGTTGCCATCATATTTTCTTTTCTTATAACTTGTATACTTGCTTTTACTCGCATCGTCAACTTGTGCTGCTGCCAAGGTTGCGGCATTGTTACTTATCATTTGTTCATTCATTACCTTGGAATTTGATATCGTATTTTCAAATATTAAACACTGATTAACACATTCTTCTGAACTTATACCATCTTTTTCCAATAGCTTTTATCTTAAACGATTATTTTTTATTCCACAAATCATTACATCTCTGATTAAGCTGTTTTGTAAATTACCAAATTCACACGATAATGCACGGTTTTTTATTTCAGTTATAAATTGTTCTAAAGACTGACCTTGTTGTTTATTTGTTAAAAATCGATGCCTCTCATAAGTTACTTTTTTTAAGCGTAAAATGTTCTTCAAATTTTTTCAATAAAACACCAATCTTATTTTTTTCTGCATCCGTGAAGGTAAATGTATTAATAAATGTATTATCACAAATTAAATGTAATAATTGAGCACACTGCACTGCCTCACGTACGTATTAAATTTTTGGGACCAGAATTTCCAATTCTCGGCTAAATTTCCCTCATGAACCATAGGAGAAATACCCATGAAATCCATTTTTAACTCCAATTTTCACCAAAATATCACTTTATATTTATTAAATATTACGTATTAATTAATAAATTAATCAATTTGTTTAAAATTAAACTAAGATTAATTAAATATTACAAGATTAATTGTAATTTTTAGAACGTAGTTTCACACTTTCGATCACTGCGGCTGCGCCATGTATAAGTCTGAATAATACAACGGCTGGTTAACAACTGATCTAACAATATCACAGATAGTTGGTTTAGTACATTACTAGTGAGAGGCTCCCCCGCCTATTAAATAGATCCGTAAAAACTATAGATCGATGAAAATATAGTTTCCCGAACCACGATGAGTGCAAAGCCCGTCCCTGCCTCTGTCGAACGGGCGCGCCATCTGCTCACTGTCAATCTGTAGTTCGTGAGGAATCGGCTAGATACTACGACCTCATTGGGCCTCGCCGTGCCGAAACTTCTCGATAGAACTCAACCCGTCCAACTATCGGCTCCAAAGGCGGTCACGTGAATTCGAGTCCATGTGACGCGAAAATAGTTCTTAAGCGTCGGGAATGCTGCCGTTTTAGCGGATTTCGGAAAAACGTCAAACTTTAAACGTTCGATATCGAAAATCGGCGTCTCGGATCGAGGCGAGACGTAGCCTAAGCACTACGGAAATGACGTGGGCGATCGACGGGGCCCTTCGGGCCCCGCGATTCGGGGCCAATCTCCTTATCTCGGCTTCATAAGTTTGCCAAAATGCGGCCTTCAGCCGCCTGCATTTTGGGAAGTCGAATTTGGCAAACCAATTATTTATTTAGTATTAGTATTATATATAATTAGGAATATATACGAAACAGCAACTGCATGTGTAAGACTCCATGACAATACAAACAAATTTAAAATAGAACGAGGTGTCCGGCAGGGTGACCCGATATCGCCAAAGTTATTCACGACTTTGCTAGAATACGTGTGTAAGCGAATAAATTTGGACAACATGGGAATAAACATAAACGGAGAAGATCTGAATCATCTAAAATTTGCAGATGATATTGTTTTAATATCAGACAGCATTGACAAAGCCACGCAAATGTTGGAAAGACTTCAACAAACCTCAGAAATGGCTGGATTGAAGATAAATATTTCGAAGACCCAATTTATGACCAATCTTGTGGCAAGCAGAAAAATCTCCATGATAGGCGCGGAAATTGAACAAGTCACCTCATATAAATATCTCGGTCATGAACTCCGGATAGACCGAGACAATCAAATAACTGAGATCCAAAGAAGAATAGGTCTGGCATGGGCGGTATTTGGTAACCTCAAAGATATATTCAAATCGGAAATTCCTATAAGCCTCAAAAGAAAAGCATTTAACCAATGCGTTTTGCCAGTGATGACATATGGAGCAGAGACACTCACTTTAACTAAGAAGATAGTACACAAAATCCAAGTAACGCAGCGAGCTATGGAGAGGTCAATGTTGAGCGTCAGTCTTAGGGATCGTATCCCAAACAATGAAGTCAGGAGAAGGTCCGGTGTTGCGGATGCCATAGGGAAAATCACTACATTGAAATGGAACTGGGCTGGACACATTGCAAGGATGACAGATAATTGATGGACCAGAAGAATCTTCGAATGGAGACCGATAAATGAGGCCTACCGAAGCAGGGGACGCCCGCCAACAAGATGGACCGATGACTTAAAACGCATCTCACCGAACTGGAAGCAGTCGGCGCAAAACCGCTATGAGTGGGACAGATTACGAGAGGCTTATGTCCAGCAGTGGACGCAATTGGGCTTATGATGATGATGATGATTATATATTATAATACAGTACGCTCATGTGGCGCTGTGGCGGTATATTTAAATATATCACATTGATCACACGTATATGACCTACATTATCATACATAAAACTTTATTTCTATACAAGCCGTATCAATCATATACGTGTGACACTTCTAAACATGTTCAGATACTGTTGAATGTGTTCTGTATAATGAACGAACCATTAGTGCATGTAAAATTGATCGAAAACACGTGATTGATGTGACTATTTCTTTTATAATTTCTTGAAGTGAAACTTCTTATGCGGCGATTCGATAATTTGTAAGTAGACAAGAATTTAGGGTGACATTTTAAGGACGCACACGTTTAGGCATAGTAACGTCGAATGGAGGAATTATGAAGATGAAAATAAGCAATAAAAAAATATTTGCAATTAAAATTATTAAAATGTTTTACTTTCACATGAAACTATAGTTTACAATTTACAAACACGAATATTTCTGCTTTTGATATACTGTTTGTTGACGCAGAAACTGTAGGTAAACTAGAAAAACTATAAACGCTGAACAAACAAAAGCAGCATACTCGATATATCTAACTAATGGATTCCAACTAACGCTGAAGAAATGAAAAAATTTTTTGACCTTTTTATGAGGTTGGGGTTAGTGTGAATGCTTACTCATGATATGATATCACTCCATACATTTACTTTCTGTGGGTGTTGCGTATGTGCTTCCACCATCCAATGCGGATTTTCTCGGCTCCAAAACCTGCAATTCTGTCGGTTCACTGTTCCGTTCAGTGAAAACGTGGCTTCATCCGAAAAAACAATTTTTTTGATGAATTGCGGATTCTGGTTCAACTCATCTTGCATAATTTCACAAAACTGATTCCGTCGATCATGATCACCTTTGTTTAAATGATGCAGCTGAATTTTATACGGGTGATATTTTTCTGCCTTCAAAATGCGTAAAGCAGTCTTCTGAGAAATGTTATTATGTTCCGCTAACTGTCGTGAAGTACTGTGAGGATTTTCTTCAATTTCCACCAAGACATTCAGTTTTGCGTCTTCAGAGGTTCTGGAATATGTCTAACATGTCTGTACTCCGTGAATTTGCTTCCAATTTTACTGATCGTTGACCTTGTGATTGGGCTTTCTGGATATTTGGCGCTAAAAATATCACAAAACTCAACAATTTTTTAACCTACACTATAAGAAAGTTGAATTTTACCAGAAATTTACGGAGGCGAGAAAGTATACCTTTTCTCGGCTAGGCGGAAACTGCTGAAATGACGACTCCTTTAATAGAAAATATAGCAGACGTAAGGGCAACAGCTTCAACTACTTCCTTCTCTGAACAAGTACTGTTATCAAATTTATCCAAGCAAGGAATCTCTTTTGTTAACTGTACTATACATAATCCGATTTTTAATGTCACTTTAAAAAATAATGACTCATAGTTATGAATTTCATATTATAAAATAAAACTTTTATAGAAAAAATCTTACCAACAATTATTTTGTAGGATAAAAAATCATGTGTAAACCATGGCAGTAAAGTGATTTTTCAGGCCTCAAGAAGTGGCCAGACTCGGCTGCGCCTCGCCTGTCCATATCTTCTTTCGGCCTGAAAAATGCCACTTTACCGCCTAGGTATACAATATACTATTATTTTCAAACGTACAATAATAACGTCATTTCTCGATTGACAGGATCATCGAAAAGTTCTATTTCTCCGCCAATGAGGAGAAGTGTTGCTATGCAACACTTTTCCGGCCGGCGGCAGGAAAAGTGTTACTATGCAAAAGATGAATTGGTAACCATGAACAAAAAATTCTCCAATTCAAACGTCATTTTCACTTTCAACCACTTCACACCAGGTTTTTTCAAGTGTTTTGAACATTATTCTCTGTTTAACTGATAACATGTTAAGAACATGCAACATTTTTGAAATTGGTGTATATCTATTGCAATCTAATATGTACCGCATTGCTCTATTCTGAATAACCTGTAATATCTGCATACTGCCCTGATCGATATTAAACAAAATTGTCGAACAAAACTCCAAGTGCGGTGCAATAATTGCATGGTAAATAAGGAGCTTAACCTGCATGCTCAAAGATTTACGAACCCTGCCCAAAAATCCCACTTTCTTAGCGAATTTGGAAGTAATGTACCTTGCATGGTTTCTGAAACTTAAAGTTTCGCCGAACAAAACTCCCAAGTATTTCATCTCGTGCACACGCTCTAGGTTTACATCATTAATCGTGACATTCCTTTCGGTATCCATTTTTCCTAGTATGTGCTTCGTTCCAAGAATCATGTACTTACTCTTATTATAATTAATACATAAATCATTATCACTCAGCCATGTGAAAATTCTAAAGAAATCAGAAACAACCCCTTCGAACATAGTGTCAATATTATCACCCATTATGTACAACATTGTATCATCAGCAAACAAATGAACCTGACAATTATCAACCACACCGACAATATCATTTATATACAATAGGAATAGCAAAGGACCCAGTACAGTTTCTTGAGGGACCCCAAAATCATTTATAATATCAGATGAAATATAGTTTTTATATCTACCGTTTTGCTTTCTGTGGGTGAGGTAAGACTCAAACCATTTCAACACAATACCACATAGCCCTATTTTATTTAACTTTTTTAGGAGTAGCTTTCTATTTATTGTCTCGAAAGCTTTACGAAAGTCTATGAATACCACCAACACATAACTGCCGCGATCTATGGCCCTCATCCAATCGTCACATATACCTATCACAGCAGATTCACATGAGTCACCAGACTGATTTGATACAATCACGTTAAACATATCACAATATTTGGTCGGATACATATATATATATATATATATATATATATATATATATATATATATATATATATATATATATATATATATATATATATATATATATATATGTGTGTGTGTGTACTGAATTGAACTTTTTTCATTATGTTGAAATTTATTCAGGTAAATCTGAGATTCGTTAACAAAATTACGGGTTAGATGCAAAAATCTGCGATGATCTATAATAAGGGATTCTGGATGAAAGTACAACTTATGTGTACTTCTACTACTCGCTAGCAGTGGCATTTCTTCAGGTTACCAGCACTTTAAACGCTAGTAAGATGTTTTTGCATAGGGAAGTTCAAAAAAACTAAAAAACACGCTTTAATAGAAAAGCAAACTAAAAAGTAGAAAATAATTTTCAATAAATTTTAATTGAGAATAGTATGATTAACAAAAAATTTATTTCATTGTAGAAAAGCGTGGGATGCTTTTTAAGATTTCCACAGTGACTCTACTTTTACCAATATCTGTCATTAAAATATTATAACAATTAACTCCAAGCACCCCACGTTTTTCTACAATGAAATACAGACAAGGATGAAATCATGTCCCAGAAGTGTGGGGTGAGGGCATATCTATCAACCATTTGTTACACCTACCTCCAAGGATATGGAATTCGATAATAATCCGAAACATAAAAATTTCTGCTCCCTCAGAAATAAAACTGGAGAGCTGGAAATGTTTTTGAAAAGTCTTGATAGGGGATATGATGGTGTATGGTTTACAGAACACTTTTTTTTGAAACAGAAAGAATTAACAATTTTGTTGCCAAGGGTGGCTGTGCAAGAAAAGACCATCTCCAAGTAATTATGAACGATAATATCGACGCAAAATCCCCGAAATTACATTATAAAGGAATCTGTTGAAATGAAATGTAAGATAGATGCTATCGAAATAAAATGCCTGAACCTAGACATAATATCAATGTACAGACCCCCTGGGGAAAATTTTAATGTGTTTGTAAATATTGTAAACTGTGTATTAGATGAAGTATGTAACAAGGGTCAAGTGTGATTTTAAATGGAGATTTAAATATTAATTTTGAAGTAAATTTTTATGAAAAATCAACTTTTGATATATTGAAAATTCATAATTTTACACAACAAATTTTTGATAATACTAGACAGGAGGCCTGTTCAGATAACATATTTATTAATTTTTGTCAAAAAAGGGTAATAAAAGCATATGTGTTACAAACAAATGTCTCCGGCCATGAGGCTATGTAAATAGATTTTAAAGCTAATAATATAACCCAAATAAATCAACTAACTCATACTTATCAACCAATTACCCAATTGCGATTGAACTTGATTTATAACTATCAAGTACATATAAGTCTTTTCTAGATAATGATGATTCTGCTTATGAGAAGTGTAATACATGTCTCAATATGTCTCAATAGTTAACAGGTTTAATAAGAAATTAATAGATCTAAGGGAACAACTAAGAAATCTAATTGAGTTAAATAAATTCTCTAATAGTCATATTAGATATTATATGACTATCAGTGAACTATCTCACGATAGTCGGAGATTGCCACTGCTAGAAGGAGATACCGAAAAGCAATAAATGATGCCAAAAGAAATGCTAATTCAAATTTTATCCACAATGTAAACAATCCAATTAAGGTGGCTTGGCAGGTCATAAATGACCATACTTTGAAAAATGAATAAATCGAAGACCATGGCTTAACGGCTGATGAATTTAACAGAATTTTTGCAGCATAGCTAAAGATGTGTATTTCTTGAATATGCGTGTGAAGCCAATGGAAGGATTTGCTTTCAGAGAGACCAGTTTTGTGGAAAAAAAATGAAGATTTGTTTAACCTAAATGCACAGATTATAAGAATGAGCTGATTTTCCTGATGACAAACATAATTAACCTAAGTATACAAGCGGGTGTGCATATTCGGATTTCTCTGACACATTAGCCGATCGGAATAATTCAGGTGCTGCGAATCGCAGACCTGTAAAGTATCGACGTATTAGTTTAATCCGTCGGCGATTTACATAAGTACCTACATCTTTTCGCTGTAAGTCAGATTATTTCGAGAAGTACCTTGAGCTGTGATATACGTCGAGATCGGTGCACACGAATTGCGGTCGATTTTGCGAGTGACTGAATTGTGGTCAAAATTTTTGTGCCTACCTGAGGAGTCCTAATCTCCAACCGAACTGCGGTTAGAAACTAATTTAGGGGCAAGAGGGTAAATTGAAAGTAAAAATGTAAATTCTAATTTTTATAAAGATATATATAATATACAAAACATATAGAAATTATGCAATACTACAGACGTACATCTACATGCATATACATCATAAAACTACTTCACTAAACTTATAACTAACACATTTTACAAAATTATACCTACTAATATCTTTTTTATTGTACTGACATATTTTGTTGTTAATAAACTCTTGTTTATCTAATACATTTTTTCGCACAAATCTCGTTTTATTATCAATAACAGAATTTATTTTAATGTAAGTATCTGTTTGAATGCTTTTTAACGTTTCTATAAAAAGATTAATGTTGGGGTGCGGAGAGCTGCAGGTTCTGCTAAATTTTGAATGAAAAGATTCGCAAGCGTTTGTTGTCCGGTAAATGCTTCCGGTACAGTCCACCCAATAGACTGGTGGAAATTTCGAATCTTCATCGATGTAAGTTTCCACTAAATAATCGACAAATTTGTCAATTCTATCGTCTCCAGTAGGTTTATCTGACATAAAATCTTCTACAAAACAATCTCCTACTTCCTCTGGTGAAAGAAAAGTTAATCCAAAGACGTGATTTAGCCATTGTCCTATTTCGGAATCTATGTTCTTATATTCTGAACTTAAACCAAGATTTTGTATTTTGGGCCACCTAATAATAATTCAAAACAATAACTATTACCATATTTCTGGTTAATTGCCTGATACATGATATGTATAGAGATTTAAGATAAAAAGATTAACCATCCAAGAACCCCCGGGACGTAGGGCTTGACTGCAATTCAGTCATCGAAAACAACCACCTAAGTACCCTTCTACCCAGTGGCGTAGATAGGGGGGGGATCAAGGGGATCAATCCTCCCCATGAGCCTACGATAATTATAATTGGTAGAACAAAATGAAGGTCTTCGTCTCTATGTACGTATTTAAGTACCTTTACATGAAATTTACTGAGCACTAGCACCTCTTTTGGCATTATGTATGTGCAATTATAAAATCACCTAGATATGTTTTTGTGACGGCTGTGCAATTGAGTATTGTATAATTTCCGCGCTTCGAACAGGCCGACCAATCAGGAATGGACATAATTTTAACATTATAAAGTACCTACTTAGTAGGTTTGAGCATATATTATTCAATGTTGAATTAGTTATTTAATCGGTCACTATGAGCAAAAAAGTTTTCAAAAAGTTCAAATGGCTCTAATGGAAAATTTTTATTTCGAGGAAGAAGTCATCCAAAATCTCCACGCACTTCTCTTTCTAAATTGTATACTTACTATACTTACTATTAAAAAAAAGTACTCGAGCTTTTGTTTAAGTGCGAGGAGGTTTTGGTTGACTTCTTCCTTTGTACATAAAATTTTCCATTTCAGCCGTTTAAGCTCTTTCAAACACGTTTTTTTGGTCCTAGTGATCGATTAAATTCCTGTTTACATTCGAGGAGCGTGACTTCTGCTCATAGAAGATTTTCAATCAATATTTAATATTTCGAATATTTTTTAATATGGAGTAGGTATCAAAATATGAGCTCCTTAAAAAATAGGACTAAATTTTGGCTTTGATTATCAATTTAATTACTCCATAATATTTTAAAGTTAATAAAAATTGTCTAGTTAGTAAAAATTTTTTTGCGATGGCGTATAATCGATTTATGGACTTCTACATCATGGATCTTGGAAAAATATTTACAAATCATGAGAATACAGTCTAGTTTACAAGTGCTTTTTTGTTCAACTTTTTCCATCAGTCTCGGAAGAATATGAGCCAGGTGTCATTCGATTCGGAATAGCATGTAGAAAGTTTTTGAAAAAAAATTGAGTTCCGTTCGCGAAAAAGTGATAAACAAATTACTCAAAGAAAGAGAAAATGGTTTGTTTTATCAAATATCTCAAAAACTAATTGATATTTTTGATATCTAAATAAAGACACAAAAAAAGAGGAAATTTCCTATAAAAACTACCGGAACTATAAGATAAATATTTATAATTTTCTCAGAGGGGTAAATATACGGCCGAAAATAGGTAATCTGGCTTGCGAAAGTCACGCCCATTCGGGACACTTCAACAATTAACATTATTTAACTATATTTAATATGAAAATTAAGGAATAAAAAATTTCAGGTTCTTACTGGATACGTAAATGAACAATAATCCAGCGACAACAATTTACTCAGTTGCGAAATTAAACACTATAATAAACAACGCATTTATTTATAAAACGTTTTGAACAATAGGAGATGAACATTGAAAACAACCATTTCCATGTAGCTTCCGATAATAAAAAACGGACCATTAAAATTATTTAAAAAATTTCATTTCGATTTTGCTAAACTAACTACGTAAATTGTTAATAAAAACTGAAAAATTGAAATTTTTTCAACAGGGATTTACTTTAAGAGTTCCAAGAATGAAAAAATCTCAGATCTATACTTGAACATTTCTCACAATTTTCATGTTCAGGCACCAAAAAATTGTTAAGTAACTATTGTATAACTAATAGAAGAATTTTTATTATCCCCGGATTATTGTCCATTCGCCGATTCAGTAACTTTTCATATTTAATATGGTTAAATAATGTTTATTGTTTAAGTGTCTTAAATGGGCGTGACTTGCCCATACCAAGTTACCCCTTTCAAGCCGAATTTTTTATCTCTCTGAGAAACTTATGAATATTGATTCTACAGTTCCGGAAGTTGAGTTATTCTTTTGGGAAATTTCTTCTTCTTTTTGAATCTTTCTTCAGATTTCAAAAATCTTCCTTTTTTTCAGTAGGTATATTGTTTATAGCTTTCACAATTTTTGCTTGCGAATTTTTAATTTACTCAAAAAATATCTACATACTACTCCAAATCGAATGACACTTTGCTTTTATTTTTACGAAACTGCTGAAAAAAGTTGAACAAAAAACACTTCTTGACTAGACTATTTTTATTAACTCCAGGGACTTACGGTTTAACGCCGTTTCCGAACGGCCAATGGGTTTGAATCTAAGTCATTACCCAACAGATTAATTTTTGAACCACTAAATTCCGGACATACACAACACCTAAGAGCAAAGTGGGAGTCGAACCCACAATCCTTTGTTTACAAGCGATACACCTCACCGCTGGGCTACCGAGGCCTCCTTGACTAGACTGAATATATTAAAAAGATTGTCGGTGTTTTTCAAGCATGATTTATACGAAATTGACAAAGCAGCTGATGTTCTCGTTAGTTGAAAGTGTGGAATATTTACTTCGTCAAGGCGATGTTAAGCCAAAAAAAATTGTTTCTACTTATTTTCTACTACATGAAAGATTATTTTTATCAACACAAATAGAACTTTAGACGAAAATCTTATGGAATTTTAGATAGTCATATCCCCCCCATCGCAAAAGGCTATCTACACCACCTGTTTCAAATTTTGACCGCAATTCGTGTGTCTCCGTCGAGATAAAGTAAATATTACATATTAAAGCTAAATTAATAAAATGAATTCAAAAACATTACCGAATATGTATTACAAAGAGACACCATCTAACACAATTATATTACAAATAACGCGCATTGGAAGAAAGTTACGTCAATTTAAAAGTACAGTTAGAAAAGCACCCCGTTCCTTAGCATATGTGTTGAAAATAATGTGAGTTTAGGAGAGAATAGGTCCAAAAAATTATTACCCAATATTTTGCTCTTTTCCATATTTATTTAGCCCATTTTGTTACGGATTTTTCTGTTTATTTTCAATATTAGTTATTTATTATTATTTATATTATCAGTTAATTATTTCTAAATTAAAAAGTTCGTACTTGATAATAACTTCATTTAGAGCAATATTTTTCTGTAACTCACTGAACCTTAATAAATATCACAAGTTTTTATTGTTATAACGCATTCTTCATAATGGCTTTATATTTTGTGCACAGGCATTCCAAAAAGTCTGAGTATGATGATATTAGCCCGTACTTACTGCGACTTTTTGTGCATGCATAATGTATATTACATTTAGTTAACAATGATATCTACACAGTGGCGTAGATAGCTTTTTGCGATGGGGGGGGGGATATGACTTAGTGCAAAATTGTATAAATTTTTCTTCTAAATTTCTATTCTTGTTGATAAAAATAATCTTTCATGTAGATAGTACAAAATAAGCAGAAAAATTGAATTAAATTGCAAAAAATTCAAATTATTTGAATTGGAAAAAAATTATCAAGAATTAGTGAAAAATTGAATTATATTAAATTGGATATATAAATCATTGAACATATTCTTGGGAAAATTAGAGAAGAAAATCTAGTTGTCGGCGTTTTTCGACATTCATGACTTCGTCAGCTGTGATTCCAATGTCACGATGAATTGCCAGAGCAGCCAAACCTTTCAAAAACAAAAGATTAGACAAACATAAGTTTTCAATTTGCAATGAATTTTATATATTCAGAAGGGTCCTGACAAGTCCTTCTTTTATCGTGCATCTTTGAATCGTTTCTATTCGCTTCAAACGTTGATACCGGCAGCATAGCTAATATTCTGAACAACATATTGATATTCGAAAAAAAAATTTCTAGGCAATCATCAAGCTCTATTATTGAATTTTTAGGCTTAACATCGCCTTTACGAATTAAATATTTCTTCCACACTTTCAAGTTACGAGAACAGCAGGTGTGGCAGTAAAAAAATTTGGATGAAACTCATCAGTTTTGATGAATTTATCAACTGCTTTGTCAATTTCGTATAAATCATGCTTGAAAAACATCGAAAATCTTTCTAACATATTTAGTCTAGTCAAAAAGTGCTTTTTTGTTCAACTTTTTTCAGCAGTCTCGGAAAAATATGAGCAAAGTGTCACTCGATTCGGAATAGCATAATAGACGTTTTTTGAGAAAATTGTGAAAGTAAACAATATACTGACAAAAAAGGGGTTTGGGTCTTTGCCAATATGTCAAAAATTAATAGAGATTCTTGAAATCTGAAGAAAGATTCGAAAAGAAGAGGAAATTTCCCAAAAAAAAGACACAACTACTGGAACTGTAGGATCAATATTCATAGTTTTTTCAGATAGGTAAAAATATGACCGAAAACGGGTAATTTGGTTTGGGCAAGTCACGCCCATTTAGGACACTTCAACAATTATTTTTCCATATTAAATATGAAAATTAAGGAATGAAAAATTCAGACAGTTACTAAATCGGTGAATGAGCAATAATCCAGGGATAATAGCGATATTTGAGTTAGTTATGCAATAGTTAATTAACAATTTTTTGGTACTTGAACATGAAAATTGTAAGTGTGATAACTATTCACTATGGATCTGAAAACATTTTTCATTCTTGGAGCTATTATTATAAGGCTTCAGAGTAAATCCCCATTGAAAAAATTTCAATTTTTCAGTTGTTTATTGACAATTTACGTAGGTATAGTTTTGCAAAATCAAAATTAATTTTTTTTTATTATTTTAATGATGCGTTTTTTATTATCGGAAGCTACATGGAAATGGTTTTTTCAATATTTATCTCCTACTGTTTAAAAAATTGTTATAAACTAATGCGTTGTTTATAATAGAATCAAGAAAAGAAAGTTATGATTAATTAAAGTGCGTAAATTGTTGATAAAAAACTGAAAAATTAAATTTTTTTTAAAAGTAATCTATTCTGCATTTTTTTGAAACTAGCTCCAAGAAAGAAAAAAAGTATCAGATCTATAGTTTAACAGTTATTACACTTGCAATGTTCTTGTTCAAGCAGCAAAAAACTATTGCATAACCAATTGAAAAATCGCGATAAAAATGTTTTGTCACTGGATTATTGTTCATTTACCTATCCAGTAAGAACCTGAAATTTTTCATTCCTTAATTTAATATTTAATATAGTTGAACAATGTTTATTGTTAAAGTGTCCCAAATGGACGCTACTTTCGCAAGCCAGTCTACCCGTTGTCGGCCATATTTTTACTATGAGAAAACTATAAATATTAATCCTACAGTTCCGGGAGACTTTCTTTTAGAAAATTTCCTCTTTTTGTATATGTATTTAGATATCAACAATATCAATTAGTTTTTGAGATAATTTTTTTTTTCAGTAGATTGATTATAACTTTTACAATTTTCAAGAACAGAACTTAAATTTTTTCAAAAAATATCTTCATGCTCTTTCGAATCGAATGACACTTTGTTCATATTTTTCCGAGACTCAAGAACAAAATTGAACAAAAAAAGCACTTGTTAACTGGACAATATTCTCATGATTAGTAAATCTTTCTCCAAGTCCAGAAATGGATTGAACGCTATCACAGAAAATTTTTATTTACTTCAAAATGTTATGGAGTAATTAAATTGTCAAAGCCAAAAGTTACTCATATTTTGATACCTACTCTACCTCAAAAAATATTCGAAATATTAAATAGTGATTGAAAATATTCTATGTAAACAGAAATTTAATCAGTCACTAGGAACAAAAAACGTGTGTGACATGGAAAATTTTATTTACCAAGGAAGAAGTCAATCAAAATTTCTTCGCATTTCTTTTCTTTCCAAATTTTTTTCTATTTATACTATTAAACAAAAGTGCTCGTGTTTAAGATATAATACTACACTATTAAACAAAAGCTCGAGCAGTTTTGTTTAATAGTAAGTACAGTATACAATTTATAAAGAGAAGAAGTTCTAGGTGATTTAGGTTGACTTCTTCCATTCGAAATAAAAATTTGCTATTAGACCCATTTGAACTCTTTTAAACACGTTTTTTGCTCAAAGTGACCGATTAAATTTACTAATTGAACATTGAATAGAATATGCTCAAAACTACTAGTTACTTCACCCAAAATTAGAAAAACGATTCAATTTCTTGATTACTTATGTTGTAATTATAAGTAGATATTGCACACACAATTGCACAATCGTCACGAAAACATATCTAGATGATTTTCATATAATCGCACATACATAATACCAAAAGAGGTGCTAGTGCATAATAAATTTCATGTATACTTAAATACGTAGATACGAAGACTTTTATTCAATTCTATTATAATTTTTGAAGGCTCATGGGGGGAGATTGATCCCCTTGACCCCCCCTATCTACGCCACTGTATCTACACATACTTGCGGCATGGTATTTTGTAAATTCCCGACGGATTAACCTAATACGTAGGTACTTTACCAGTTTGTGATTCGCAGCACCCGAAATGTTTCGAGCGGCTAATGTAAAATTATCTAAAGCAGGGTTTCTCAAAGTGGGGTATGCCAACCATTCGACGACAGGGGGTTCGCGACAAGATTTACGTAATGGTTGCTTGAAGAGTGGCAGGCGCGCGCGAGCACGCCTCGCCGTCCTCCCCAGCCCTCAATTACAAAATAATTATTACGCGATTCAAGATGATGAATCAACAGATGTAGGTGGATTACTGAATTTACTTGGGTTTGCTTGATATGTGTATAAAAATATATGTAAAGAAGATTTTTTTATTTGGCGAGACCTTGGAGTCTACGACGAAAGGAGAAGATATGTTTAACACTATTAATGATTTTATTTGGAAAAGTGCATTGGTATATCCACTGACGGTTCAAAGGCCATGACAGAAAGGATATCTGGACATATCTAGGATTGAAAATCTTGCTCCTGAGGTCAAAGGTATTAATTGTGCATTGCACAGAGAAGCTTTTGCGAGCAAGAAAATACCTAATGATTTAAAAACAACACTTTCAGAGGTCGTAAAAATAATTCGCGTCCGCTAAAATCAAGACTTTTCGCATTATTATGCCGAGACATGGATAGTAAAAATGTTAATTTTCAAACGAACAATAATAACGCCATTTATCGATTGACAGGATCATCGAAAAGTTCTATTTCTCCGCCAAGGAGGAGAAGTGTTACTATGCAAAAGAAAAATTGGTAACCATGAACAAAAAATTGAACAAAAAAAGCACTTGTTAACTGGACTATATTCTCATGATTAGTAAATCTTTCTCCAAGTCCAGAAATGGATTGAACGCTATCACAGAAAATTTTTATTTACTTCAAAATATTATGGAGTAATTAAATTGTCAAAGCCAAAAGTTACTCATATTTTGATACCTACTCTACCTCAAAAAATATTCGAAATATTAAATAGTGATTGAAAATATTCTATGTAAACAGAAATTTAATCAGTCACTAGGAACAAAAAACGTGTGTGACATGGAAAATTTTATTTACCAAGGAAGAAGTCAATCAAAATTTCTTCGCATTTCTTTTCTTTCCAAATTTTTTTCTATTTATACTATTAAACAAAAGTGCTCGTGTTTAAGATATAATACTACACTATTAAACAAAAGCTCGAGCAGTTTTGTTTAATAGTAAGTACAGTATACAATTTATAAAGAGAAGAAGTTCTAGGTGATTTAGGTTGACTTCTTCCATTCGAAATAAAAATTTGCTATTAGACCCATTTGAACTCTTTTAAACACGTTTTTTGCTCAAAGTGACCGATTAAATTTACTAATTGAACATTGAATAGAATATGCTCAAAACTACTAGTTACTTCACCCAAAATTAGAAAAACGATTCAATTTCTTGATTACTTATGTTGTAATTATAAGTAGATATTGCACACACAATTGCACAATCGCCACGAAAACATATCTAGATGATTTTCATATAATCGCACATACATAATACCAAAAGAGGTGCTAGTGCATAATAAATTTCATGTATACTTAAATACGTAGATACGAAGACTTTTATTCAATTCTATTATAATTTTTGAAGGCTCATGGGGGGAGATTGATCCCCTTGACCCCCCCCTATCTACGCCACTGTATCTACACATACTTGCGGCATGGTATTTTGTAAATTCCCGACGGATTAACCTAATACGTAGGTACTTTACCAGTTTGTGATTCGCAGCACCCGAAATGTTTCGAGCGGCTAATGTAAAATTATCTAAAGCAGGGTTTCTCAAAGTGGGGTATGCCAACCATTCGACGACAGGGGGTTCGCGACAAGATTTACGTAATGGTTGCTTGAAGAGTGGCAGGCGCGCGCGAGCACGCCTCGCCGTCCTCCCCAGCCCTCAATTACAAAATAATTATTACGCGATTCAAGATGATGAATCAACAGATGTAGGTGGATTACTGAATTTACTTGGGTTTGCTTGATATGTGTATAAAAATATATGTAAAGAAGATTTTTTTATTTGGCGAGACCTTGGAGTCTACGACGAAAGGAGAAGATATGTTTAACACTATTAATGATTTTATTTGGAAAAGTGCATTGGTATATCCACTGACGGTGCAAAGGCCATGACAGAAAGGATATCTGGACATGTCTAGGATTGAAAATCTTGCTCCTGAGGTCAAAGGTATTAATTGTGCATTGCACAGAGAAGCTTTTGCGAGCAAGAAAATACCTAATGATTTAAAAACAACACTTTCAGAGGTCGTAAAAATAATTCGCGTCCGCTAAAATCAAGACTTTTCGCATTATTATGCCGAGACATGGATAGTAAAAATGTTAATTTTCAAACGAACAATAATAACGCCATTTATCGATTGACAGGATCATCGAAAAGTTCTATTTCTCCGCCAAGGAGGAGAAGTGTTACTATGCAAAAGAAAAATTGGTAACCATGAACAAAAAATTCTCCAATTCAAACGTCATTTTTATTCGTTAGAGTTACATTGAACGTTCAATTGGTCATTGTTGCATTTTGAAAATTGAAACCATGTAATAATGAACAGGTAGGATTCTGTTCAAAAGCTGATGCCTCAATAGAGTAATCCGAGTAATCTCCAGTCTCGCTTGCCGTCGTATTCACTGCTTTCCCAGGGCGATGTTGCTTCCTCGGTGGTCTGGTCTCGAATGTTGAGGGATGAATTGACTGGCGCACGGTATTTATGATCTCGCCTGGGGCGGAGATTGTAACAATGCTGATTGGTTGGCGTTGTTGAAGGTGCTGGCATTAGCTCCGCCCCCACGGTCGAAGATTCGAGGTTTAGTAGGCTTATGCCCGAAAATCCAAAGAACAGAAGTGTTTTTAGTGGGTATGCGACTGTTGCATTTTCAGCAGTTGAATCCCACACAGGCCGGGTTAGCAACCGGTATCGCATTTGAAGTTTTCACGTCGATAGAAAAAAAAATCCATTGCTCTTTCGAGACCAGACCACCGAAGGAACAGCGTGAATTCGACGGCAAGCGAGACTGAAGACGACGAGGAGTGAAGTCAGAACTAGATGGGCAGAGAGATGTTTGTCCATCAGACACGTTCTTCATCAGTTCGCTAGTAAGGAGCAGCGCCCAACAGAGAATCGGCACGTTTCACCGAAGAATTGACCTGGAATGGAGCAAACATACTTTCAGTCGACAGAGAATGCCACGGGCAGTCGTAGATACCATTATTGGAGAAAAAAATTGAATAGTAGAATTTAAGCCTGTAGCAGGAAATGAATGTTATGAAAGAATTCCACGAGGTAAATAAAAGTATGAACATAGATAATAACATAGAATATAGTTGCGAAGAATTCGAAAATATAATGAACAAGGGTGCACAATTGCTGGAAAGGAGAAAAAGTGAAAAGCACAAGACGTGGTATGATGGGGAATGTAGGAATGCTATATTGAAGAGAGATAAAGCCAAGCCAGAATTAAGATGATGAGAGAGAAAAAGTTTAGAAAATAAGGAGCAATATGAAAAATATCGAAAATAAGTGAAGAACATCTGCAGGAAAAAGAAAAGGCAAATTATAGAGCAAAAACTCGAACAAATGGAGAACTCATATAGAAATAAATAAATGAGACAATTCTACCAAATCTTAAGAAAAGAAACGAAAAAGAGCACTCAAGAAAAATTGTTATTTTGTACAAGACAAACAAGGGAATTCAGTGGGAGGTAACAAATTGCGAAAATCACAGAGGAATTGCCCACATGTTTTCATTCTAAAACAAATAGTTGATAATAGTGTGGATCAGAACTTGCACTTTCAGGCTATTAAGAAAATGGAAGAACAATGAAAGCTAATAAGGCTACAAATAACTATCAGAAACGGATTACAAGGTAATAATTGATAAAAACGTATGAGAAAGTTTCGGATTTACAAGAGGTTCAAGGCAAGTGGACCCCCTATCAACAATCCTGTTCAATATAGTTTCAGACTCTGCCCTGGAGGAAAGTAAAATACAATCAAATGGAATAATATATTCTCAGAAAATACAAGTTATGGCTTACGCTGACGATATTGTAGTACTTGCAAGAACAAAAGGAGATTAAGAATAAATGAAGAGAAAACAAAATTCATGGTAGTCGACAAAACAGAAAATAACTTCGACGGTCTTAAAAAAAATAACAATAACAGATAATGGTAGAGAGGAAGATGAAATACAAGAGAGGATAGCGAAAGGTGCGAAAGGACTGTTTTATATCTCGAAATCTAAAACTATTTTAAGGAATGTAAATAAAAGAGTATATAAAACAATAATTAGGCCTGTGGTTATTTACGGCTGTGAAACATGGAAATTAAATCTAAAAGAAAGACAGTCGTTAGAAATATTCGAAAGGAAAGTTTTGAGGAGGATATATGGCGGTAAGAAGGTGGGGGAAGTTTGGGAAAGGAAAACAAATGAAGAATCTGTAAGTAACATAGTGAGAGCACAAAGGATGACGTGATTGGGGCATATAGCTAGATTAGTATATTAGTGTATATATATATATATATATATATATATATATATATATATATATATATATATATATATATATATATATATATATATATATGTATATAATATATATATATATATATATATATTTATATATATAAGTATATATATATATATATATATATATATATATATATATATATATATATATATATATATATATATATATATGTATATAAATATATATATATATATATATATATATATATATATATATATATATATATATATATATATATATATATATATATATATATATATAATATATCTTTATTTCCCGAAATTGTTTCATTTCATAGATAGCAACAATACAATAAAGAAAACAAGTCAAAATCAATAATTAAATTCGTTTACAAAAAGCTGAAAATTCGCCAACATCATACGGCTCCATATCCAAAATAAATTCATAAATATTCTGTCTAAATTTGTTATACCTTAGATCAAAAGTCTTAAATCTCCTAGGAAACAAGTTATATAGTCTCATACAATTATAAAGTGTTCCCGTTTCAGTGAGGGAAAGGCTATGCACAGGATACAGAAAGGGTTCAATTCTTCGTGTTCTATTTTTATTCAGGTATTCTTCAAAATATAGCATATTCCTATACATGAAAACTAATGATTTGAAAATATAGATACCACAGACAGTCAACAACCCATTCTTCCTAAAAACACCCCGGCAAGAATCTCTGTAACCCATGCCCAGCATAACCCTCACTGCACGCTTCTGGGAAACAAAAACCTGACGAAGCATCGGACTCGCCCCCCAGAAAATGATGCCATAACTAAGAAGCGAGTAGAAGTTAGAAAAATATACAATCTTTAATGTCTGTATCTATTTGTTTTTTCAACATATTCATGGAGTATATTACCGAATTTAGTCTCCCCTTCAGAAAATCAATATGCGCATAAAACTTCAAACTACTATCAATATGTATACCAAGAAATTTAACAGACTGACTTACATTGATCTTAACATTATTGTACAATAGTTCTTTAGGATACACCCTATTATTTCTAACGGTTACAAAAAAAATACATTCAGTTTTATCCTTATTGAGAATCAAACCATTTTGATCACACCTTTCATTCATATCATCCATAGACTTGCTAAAGATTTCCTCAGAAAAGTTTATGTCTTTAGCAGTTATTAATATGTTTAAGTTATCGCATACATCAATGGTGCTCGTGTAGAATCAGTAAAGATTGTCGGTAGATCATTTACAAATACAACAAATAGAAAAGGTCCAAGAATGCTACCCTGAGTAACTCCTAGCTGTAAGGTCCTTTCAGGAGATAAGAAATCACCATTTTGGGTATTGATAAGAACCTTTTGTTTTCTATTAGTTAAATAGCTTTCAATAAGTTTGAGCTGATTATCTCTAATACCATATATGTCTAATTTATGAAGTAAAAGCTTATGATCGACACAATCGAAAGCTTTAGAGAGGTCTAACAGTACAGTTAATGGAATTTCACCTTTGTCAAGAGTTTTTAGTATAGCGCTAACAAGCTCGAAAATTGCCGACTCAGTACTTTTATCTTTCACGAAACCGTGCTGATTTATAGTGAATACTTTAAATTTAGAGAAAAACTTCTTGAATCTGTTTACTAGAATCTTTTCAAAAACTTTTGAAAAAGAAGATAAAAGACTTATAGGTCTACATCTACTCATATCGTTTTCAGAACCCTTGCCCTTAAATAATGGTTTGACAATGGCAATTTTCAGTTCATCGGGAAATATCCCATATTTGAAAGACTGATTAATAACATGACAGAGAGGCGATACGATGTGTACAATACAATCTTTTATAACTTTGATAGGAATAATGTCATGACCACATAATTTTTTACTTTTTAGTTGTCTAACAGTTGCTAAAACTTCAGATTCATTCACAAACATGAAAAATGATTTCTCTAGTTTCCTATTAATTTTTTCTTATGGAATTCTCGAGATAAGTTGGGTGCAATATTCACAAAATAATTATTAAATTCTCCAGCTAACCTTGAGAGATCCTCTGAGGCGTTGAAAGTAGATGTTTTTTCTCTTTACCAGATAAGTTTTTGATAACATTCCAAACTGCCTTAGATTTATCCTTTGAGGCCCTAATTTTCTGACCAAAAAACTTTTGCTTTGCTTTTGTAATGGCAAGATCATGAACTTTTTTCAAATTTTTATAATGTTCTAGAACAGTAGGAACTGCCCTAGACATCATGAACATTATATCTAGCTGTTCCTTCAAAGTTTTAACTTCTGTGTTTGCATGACAAAAACTCTTAATATTCGTATCATAATTTATTAATTTTTCAGGAAAATTTAACTTAAAGAGTGAATTGAAATGTTCAGAGAAATTGCCCCACATTCGATTTACGTCATCAGATGATGTGTTGAAGACATCATCCAATTTTTGGATAGCCAGAGTTTCATTGAATTTTTTTAAAGTAAAACCATTTATGAGTGTTACCCTTACCTTTTCACGAGTTTTATTTTGACCTGTATCAGATAGTTTAATTGATTGGCCCATATGATCTGAAAGATGCGCCTGGAATACGGATGTTTCAAATTTTGCAATATTAGTTAATATGTTATCAATACACGATGCCGAAAAAGCTGTGACTCGTGTAGGTTTTTTGATTCCCACCATAGCACCATAACTGTGAACCAAGTCTAAAAATTCATGAGTTTCCTTACATTCATGTAAAATATTAATGTTAAAGTCACCAACTATCATAAATTTACAATTTTCTGCAACCAATTTATCAAAAATAATGTTAAGTTTATAAAGAAATAAAAAACTAACTTTTCACAGGTTGAAATAAAAATCTATTGAGTAAACGCGTTTCGTCATAACATTGACTTCATCTCGTACTGTTATGACGAAACGCGTTTACTCAATAGATTTTTATTTCAACCTGTGAAAAGTTAGTTTTTTATTTCTTTATAAAGTTATGAATATGAACTTTCACCAAGTAAATGCCAATTTCATTCAATAATGTTAAGTCTTTTAAAAAATAAATTAACATCAGAGAGAGGAGGAGTGCCCGGTCTATAAATACAGATAATAAGAATTTTTGTACTATCAGTCATAACCTGAACACCACAGCACTCTATGACATTCGTGATACTTAGTTTTTCAAAATCACTCCTCATTTTACAATTTAACGAATCTTTACAGTATATTGCACTACCACCATGATGCCCACTTACTCTACAGAAACTGGAAGACAAACGATATCCAGGTATTTGGTAGGCCTGAAGCTCCTCCTTACTCTTCCAATGTTCTGTCAATGTTACTACTTCAGGCTGCTCTTCTTCTATAAAAGTTAATAACCTCAAGAAGGATGGCCCAATGGATTGTATATTTTGATGTACGAGAGTGAAATTGCTTTTAAGTTCGTCCTTTGTTCTGACAGGAGCAATCCTATTTTCTTCCTTTATGCTTTCGAAAGGACAAGGAACTAGGACTGCATGTTTCCCGTCCTCCTCATTCCAAAAAAATTACGAAAATAAAATTCTCGTAATACGACTCCCTCCGGCCAAAAATTCTCGTTAAAAATTCTTTCAAACAATTCGTTGTTAGGAATTCCTATGGAAAAACCTCTATACAATTACTGTTGTCAATTTCCCTCAAATATTCTTTCACTTTTTCTTCAAGAACATCTTTCCCAGCAATTTTGCCTACATATATCCATTTTTTTCTTGGCACACCTTGTAGACTAGCATTTTCGATATAAGGTTTAGTTCCTGTGCAAACTAAATTACGATTTTTAAATTTCCTCTGGACTGTTTTTTTTTGCATTCGCTCTTCTCATCAATGTGAGAAATCCTTTGCTTTTCCTTCATACTCTTTGTTATGTTAGAGTTTTCAGTGGAATTTTGAATTTTTCCAACTGTTGAAAGATTGACAAATTTGCTTGCCAGTACTGCCGATGAAGATATGTTAGGTTTCATGCGCATAGATTCCTGACGTTCGCTCTGCTTAACATCTACCTCTGACTGGAAACGAGTCACATTCGATGGCATGTTGTTGACAACTGGTTGTTTATCAACAAACGCATCGACTTTAGTTTTTTTTTTCATCATTGATATCTTGTCGTGTATTTATTCTGTTTTTTTTTAACCATAATAATTTGATATTGGTTTACCTTCTAAGTTTCGTATTTTATCCAACAATAATTCATTATTTTGTAGAAAAATACTGTTTTTGCTCTCAACTTCGGCGAGAATATTTTCTAAATATTCATTCTTTAATTTAAGTATTTGAATAACTACCTGCGGATCTTTAGTAGCACAGTCGCCATCAGTGATAATACTATCCACCATCTTCTTTTCAGCCAGTAGTTTTTCCCTGAGCGGCTCGGTACAAACATGAAGGGTGAAATAATCCACCACACTTTATACACCTTGCAAAGAAAACTTTCTTGTTACAATATTCACATAAAGTTTCTTGTTTCCCGTTTGATTTCGCACTTTTATCGCTACGATTGTCAGACACGTCTTCATCGTCCGCCATCATAACTCCATATATATATATATATATATATATATATATATATATATATATATATATATATATATATATATATATATATATATATATATATATATATATATATATATATAGTTATATGTGTTAGATAGGTTACCCGATGTTTAGATGATGAAATGCTGGAAAATTTAGGAACATAAAAACATATAAATTGATCACATCTTTTCCATTTAATTTAAGTATTCAAAAAATAAAGATGATACATTGAAACATATTGCAAAGAAAAAATTAATTAAATATCTATATAAAAGTAGAAAAATCTATTTAAAAAAATCAAATATGTTTCACTTAAGAATCATCTACTGAATGAAATTAAAGCGATATGTGTTAAATTTTAAATATATATATATATATATATATATATATATATATATATATATATATATATATATATATATATATATATATATATATATATATATATATATATATATATATATATATATATATATATGTATATATTTCGAGAAGTTCAAGAGGACAGTGAATCAGTGTAGTCATCATCAACGTTAAAACATGATATTTTGAAAAGAAATATTCAAGTAATTTTTTCTATAAGTAGTTATTCGATCCATTAACTAAATAGTATGATGAATAAAGTAAACGGACAGGCTCATTTTCTCGATATGAAGAATCTCTTGTTTAAATAAATCATATATTACTGCCATGATGAAAATTATTTTCTTAACTTCTATTATTGATACATAAACAGATGAATCTCCCTTCAAGAAAACTTTTTAAACTTTATTGTCTCCGCCGTTACTTGTCACAGGTGAAGATCAGTATAAGAGCGGAACACATATTGAAAAAATAAATGATTTTTGTAAAATTAACAAAAAATATAAATATATAAATATGCAATATATAAAATATATGGTTTATTTACATGCTTAGTTAACATATTGAACCACTGAAAATATCTTTATGGTTCGAAAATTAAATCATATCATCTAATAACAGATCATTAACTTCACAATATAAAATAAAAAATTCAGTAAATCCGATTATCAAATGAAACTAAACCTCAAATTTGACTTCATAAGTTCAATATAAAGCCTTTAAAAATGCCTTAAAAATATATTATATTTACCACTGTCCATCGAGTTTCTTGAATACAAAAACAATATTGAATAAGCATAAAGTGATAATAATTAACTTTCAAATTATTCCTCGTCTGAGTTTCCTAGTTTTTGAGAGCTGAGCATCGTAAAATAATCATTTTTACTAATATTAGTTCCTAGCGAAACTGAGATTCAAATATAATATAAGTATTTGATCCAATGTAACAATTATTGTATTGTAAAATGATTAAATAAGAAATTCATTAACGTCATTATTTGTGTCATTTGTTGTTATTTGTGTTACTTCTGAATTCAGTGCCGGATTTAGAAGTGTGGAGGCCATGGGATAACAAACGAGTGGAAGTCACTTATTATCATCCAAATGGACTTAACGATTGTGTCAACGAGCCGTTACGTTAATTCATAGCCTATAGGTTTCGGTTTCGATTTACGATGGAGGTAGATTTTATTTAGACAAAAAAATAAGTGTTCCTCTTGTCGGAACTGAATTATCTATTTTTATAACGTCATTATAGCTCGACGTTGAGGGCCAGTAGTACACGAATTTTTAACAAAGTTTTTCTTTGAAGTTTCCTTACAAGCATTTGTAGGCATAATGAAATACTTTCGTCTAGTCTAGACTAACGCCAAAAAACAATGGTAACTTTCGTTAGTTTCTTATGGTATTATTAGACACGAATTCGGCTTTTCCGTAAAATTTATTGAGTAAGCAACATGATTGTTACAATGTAATTAATTTTTTACTGTTACCAGTAGGTATTTGTTCTTTTTTGGTAATTACTACAATCCATAATGAAAATAATTCAAAATAAAAGAATTGGTCTGCAGCCCTAGTTATCTCCTCTCAAATCCGACCTTTTATATGTATGTAGGTTTATATATTTATATACCTGTCAATTTTTTTTCACTACTATCAATATTTGTTCTTTCTTTTTATGGTAATTACTGCAATTCATAATGAAAATAATTCAAAATAAGATATCGTGACTGCAGCCCTAGTTGAATCTGGCCCTCTACGTGTGTGTGTGTGAGTATATATATATATATATATATATATATATATATATATATATATATATATATATATATATATATATATATATATATATATATATATATACAGGGTGCCCAGATGATGGGACATATCGGGGAACATATCGACAAAGGTGAGGCCTAGGGTTTGGAAAAAAAGCAATAGAAATAAAGAGGGCAAGATAAATGGCTGGAAATTATTATTTTGAAGTTCGTAATTGCTATGAATAAACATAAAACTCAATCTATATCGGGGAGTTAGAGGATGAGCTATTTAAATTTGAAAGCATCATTTGATAGCTAGGATGAATATTTTGTTCGACATTTTTCGTATCTGTTATAAGGGACGAAGAAAGCAATGCATTTTTCAATATAATAGATTTTAATATCTCCTGAACCATTCAACTGATATGAATATTCTTTGTTTCATGAAGGATCATCATAACATCATAAAAAGTATATATTTCAATCGGATCAAGTTACAGTGGCGAAACAAAATTCACATATCCTTGGTAACTGCTACATTGAAAGATCTTTCTTATTCGGTTTTTTTTTTGTTTGGAAAAAATTAGTCATTCAACAACGCTAAACACGTTAAAATACGCGAAATTATAATTTATTATTCAGACTCCAGTTTTATCGAGGTTTATTTTATTCTATTCGCACAAGAGTGCATAGTAGAAGAACTTGAATTATAATAATCACAATTGAATCATAAGTATAAGAAGCAAAGCACCCCTGGAATGATTAGTACCATTGACATCATCAGTTAGATTAGGTATACGAACATTAGGAACCTCTCCACTAGCTCTAAGTTGACCGAAATCGATTAAATAAATTATTGACATTTGAAGAAATTTGACAGAATTATAGTCTGAGAGCTAGCGAACCATCCGACTAACCCGTTTTCCACAAAGCTAGAAAATTTTAAAATGATGTTTTATTATTGGCCAATTAAGAAAGAAGCATCTTGGCAGGCATCTCGCAGTTGCATCATCTTCCCTCAGATTTTTGAAAATGCCAAAACAAAATTTTTTTTAATATACTCCGACAAGGTTGTCATCAGGAAACTAATTCATAACCTGCAAGTATGTGTTGGAGAATTGCATAGTTGTCATCGGGATAGTAATTCATAACCTACTACAAGGCTAAAAATGTTCTTTCACTGTTTAAAGAGTATATGCAAACAGCCGGAATATTCTAGCGGTTGCTAGAATATTAAAATTGGTGGATTGCGGAAAACTTGGATTTGAGATGTCAAATCCTAAATTTCTGAACTGTGTACAGGGGAGAACCAAAAATAGACATTTTGATCAAGAGTAAACTATTCTTATTTTCGACATTATTAAAAAAATTTAGTTAGAAAAGTTGTTTAAATTTAAAAACAATACTCAGATTTTAATTTAGTCACCTACGTAAAAAAAAACAGAATATGTCATTTGATAATTTTGTGCATGAACAATGAAATATTTAGCTAGGGAAAGCAGATATGTGGAAATTCAATGATTTAGTAATTAATAATTCAAGTTTCTGAACGTTTTTGTAATTTAGTTTTTATTTATGTTCAATACTCACACATGTAAATTAGGAGTATCCTTTAAGGTAACAACGCTACGATTAAAGTAATCGTGAACAGATTTGTATCGCTTAATTGTTTAGCATTAATTCTTTTAATCAATTATTATTTGTCATTAAACCAAACTGATAGTTACTATGGACATACATAGAGTGAAATATCAAATTTGCACCAAAAAACTTGTTAAAATTTGAAATTTTTTCAACAAACATCGATATACTAGCTCAAATGATAAATTGGACTAAATTTCACATTGAAATATTACTATAATAATATGAGGTGTATATGAGATTCCATAAATAAAACATCAGTACCTGATGATATAGTTGACAAATGTGATGTAGGTACAATTTTTGTGATTGCCTCTTCGTGATTCATACAGGACAAATTATCATTATAAATCGAAATAACTGAAATGCTTTTAACTACATAATTATGACAATGCTTATAATTTACATCGACTACTGTATTCCCTGTTTAATTAAAAATTCGAATTGATTTAATTTTCTACCAAAACTTCTCTCCATCATTCCTCCATCATTTTCTACGAAATGAAAACAGAAATATAAATTATTATATTACAGTCTCAGAACAGATTATACCGATAGATTTCGCTAAAGAACTAAAAAATATATCTTTTAAACATAGAATTTTTAATTGGACATCGGATGAAACATGAAACGATTCATTAGGAATACAGTTATCAATGTAAATTGTAAGCAATGTCCTAATTATGTAGTAAAAAACAATTCAGTTACCTCGATTATTAATGATAATTTGTCCTGTATAAATCACGTACACAAAAATTGTACATCACATTTGCCAAGTCAATGAAGAGAATCTGAATATCTTAATAAAATATAATGCTCTAATATATGGACCATTTATCTAGTAACCCATTGCACATTTTCATGGAATACAGTGCTGAAAATTAAAAAAAGATCGTGAGCAGCAGACCTACTTCGCTAAGGTCGTAATGAATCGCGTCGAGATGCGATTCTTACGGATTGAATTATATTTTGACAAATCAACTGAGAGAGTAGACTCAATTAAAAAATAATTTATTTTATAAAGAAAAATTTGGGAAGTGCATCTTGGTTGAAACCAACGAAGGAACGTTCCTGAACATCAACTCAATCCAAGTATCAGATTTCAAACCTCTATTGTAAAAAAAAAACGTGAAGTGCATCTCGTCACAGATCTAGATGCAATTTGAACGAAATAGTCACCACAAAATGCAGCATGTTTGAGAAAAATAGTTGAAACACACAATGGATCATATTTCAACATAAACACAATGAACATATCAAACTTCATCCTCTAACTCTGCAGAAGCTGTGAAGTTTGACAATTTAGCAAAAACCACGAATGAACAAGAAATATCTACGTAAAAATGGCGGCGGTTGGAAAAGTTTAACCAAATTGTCTTTTTGCAACTAAAACAATTCTAGGTACCTAATTTCAGATTATTTGACTCTATTGGAGCCGCTGGAGATGCCAATATGTACCGAAAAAGAAAATAAATATATATATATATATATATATATATATATATATATATATATATATATATATATATATATATATATATATATACATATATATATATATATATATATATATATATATATATATATATATATATATATATATATATATATATATATATATATATATATATATATATATATATATGTATATATATATCAGCATGAAAAATATTTCGAAAATTATGGTCTAGGAAGTCTAAAACGGATAAAAAAACTATTTCCGCACCTGACTGCTTTCCTTCGATACACTGCAATAGTAAGTATTCTCGGGGAAAATACGACTGAAAAGATACGTTGCGATAAGCGAACTTCATATCAAACTTGGCAGATGATTATCATTAAGTTTACTAGGATTTCATGCACTGGTTGTGACTATAATCCATCATTTTTCAAAAAAGGAAAAAAAGGCCTTTTTTAATTCTTAAGAAAAATTTGAATATAAAGAAGCTTTCAAAAAACTTGTAAGTCCTTATATAATAGTGCGCTGAAGAGAAGTTTTTCCGATTATTGAAAAATTTGTCTGTCAAATGTACGGCAGCAAAGGAGTTAACAAGCATCCGGATCCGAATCGCAGACACATTTTGTACGGACCGCGAGAACACAGCAACTTGCACTACAGAGTACGTAATTTAATACAAATATTTTTCCCGCATATATATATATATATATATATATATATATATATATATATATATATATATATATATATATATATATATATATATATATATATATATATAAATATATATATATATATATATATATATATATAATATATATATATATATATATATATATATATATATATATATATATATATATATATATATATATATATATATATATATATATATATATATATATATATATATATATATATATACACCTTAGGCACCTCCCTCGTATGACTGTAGTTATATTTCGATGTGAAATTTAATCCAATTTATTATTCAAACTAGTATATCGATGTGTTTGAATTTTAACTAGTTTTTGATGCAAATTAGATGTTTTACGCTGTATATATGTCCATAGTAACTATCAGTAGGTATAATTTAATGAGAAGAAATAATTGATTAAATTAATCAATGCAAAAAATTTAAGATACAAATCTGTTAGTTTACGATCACTTTAATCATATTACCAAATTACAAAAACGTTCAGAAAATTGAATTATCAATCACTAAACACTTGAATTTCCACATGTCTGTTCTTCGCTGAATATTTCATTGTTCGTGCACAAAATTGTTTATTGACATATTCTAAAGAAATTGATTTTTGTTTTGTTTTTTTTTGCATGACTATGATTTCAAATCTGAAATCTGTTTTCAAATTTAAACAACTTTTCTAAATAAACTTTTAAAATAGGTAATGTCGAAAATAAGAGAAGTTCACTCTTGATCAAAATGTCTATTTTTTGTTCTTTCCTGTACGATGGTGCCAAACTTCTTGAAACTTACTGTATACTTGTCTGGCAGACACCTGCAACCGCTAGAACATTCGAGCTGTTGCTCGAATACTCTTCAAACAATTGAAAGAACATGCCCTCGAAAATGGGGACTTGTGGGAGTAGGATGAATTACTATCCCGATGACAACTTTGCTATTGTCGAAATAGGTTGTTTAAATGTTTTTCACACCTAAACATATGTAAATTACAATCTATTGAAATTGTAGAATTGTGGGTGTATAACTTTAAAAAATCATCTCTCAAATTTTTTTTTGCTTTGTGAGAAACTACTTAATTTGAATTCTTTCAGAGTACCTATCCTTCATGATAGATTAAGAAAAAAGCTGATGAAGTGCATATTATATTATTTTGTGTTTACCTGGTGATTATCTTTTAATACTTCATAATTAATATATATATATATATATATATATATATATATATATATATATATATATATATATATATATATATATATTTTGTATATATTTTTTTTGCTTTGTATCTCAGTTTCACAATTTTAAGTTCAAAATTACATTTAAATTAATTTCATCTTTTTGGAAAGTTGAAAAGCCCTAATACTGAAAGTTGAAAAATATATATTATTATTGTTTGAAATTATAACATCCGTTGTCTCTACATATTACGGTCGCTCCTTTGCTGCACTGCCTTCTAGAAAAGTGCTTTATCAGTTTTTACTAGTGATCAATGTTAGATACAGGATAAGATAATTGTTTTTTTCAATCTCAGCTCCTCATTATCAGCATTATAGTTTTTAATAATATAAATATCCTGACTATTTCGAGTATGTCGTATTCTTTTTCTACATTCTCAAACCTTTCAGGCACTTTTTTACGTTGTATAGCCAGCCCTTTTCTGGTCAGAGATCTGTTCGATGTCGTTCCCACCTAGCATCATCCGATTCGTGGGTAATATAGCGAGCACCTATCTGGTTTTCTAACACTCGCAGGTCACACCAAGTTTGATAATCCTTGAAAAAAATCATTATTGAAGTAAGAATGCAAGATCATAGTGTTTCATATAAATTTGAATATTCTAGAATCCACTTGTAAACAACAAAATGAGAAGTTAAACTCAACTCCTGCATTAAATGTCTCATTGATTTGTCTAGCGAGTTGAATAATCTATTAAATTCTCTCATAGATGGTAATATTCAGGGGGTCCTGAGTTTTCACAATTTGATAAGTTATCCCCGAATAAATTTTGTAGCCATTGAATACTAAATTTGTAACATTACCGCTAGACTTGAACACTGGCAAGCGCTTTCGATCACAAGGATTTCGAGCAACGTGATTGACCAATGCTATAGTGCAGATCGAAATATCTTCCAATTTAGTGAGTGTTGTGTTCTGTCTGTGACAAATTCAAGATGAATATTTAAGCAAAGATACGAGATGATAATATTACCATTTGAAAAAATCTAGTAGAGTCGATTTAAAATAACATGTTTATTATTTTTTCATTTTCGTTTAGCTTTTTGAATGTTTATTCTACTAAAATCAAGAGATATCACTCATCTTTCTCATGATGACACTAGCTACATATGTATAACCACAATATTTCGATTTCATGAAAAAACTGAGGCATAGTTAGCTATAGCGTATAAACGTGTGCATCAAAATATTCAAGTCCCTAGCAAATAGGAGATTTGTTTTACTACATACAAATCAATTTTTGAAGATCAATGCCAACTTGTATTTTAGCGCAGTTGAAGAGATTGAGAAGTTATCATGATGATAGCTTACCTGCAACCAAACGTGCTGTGAAGATTTGTCAACGGTAAACCTTTTTCGTTGTTTTACTTGAAGTAGATTGTTTATCAAATCAATGGCTGAAATGAAGGTTTTAGTTACAGTAACATTTTATAAATCAATAAAACACTAACCGTCAGATGAAATTTCCTTCCACGGATTAGGAGGATACATAAATGCAGCGTTTTGTATCTGTTCGTTAATATCTTCATCTTCATTAAATGGAAATGTGCCACTCAAACTAACATACACTATAACCCCAACACTCCACATGTCGAGAGACCTATTGTAACCCTTATTCCTCAACACTTCTGGAGCTATAAATTTTTCCATTAGCATAAACAAAACAAAAGTTTTTATTGAACTTACCAAGGTATGCTGGTGTTCCTACTACAGATCTTCGAAATGATTTTTCTCCAATGATTCTAGCAAAGCCAAAATCACATAGTTTCACTTGGGGAAATTCGGCATTTGAACTTAGAAGCACGTTTTCTGGTTTCAAATCACAATGTACTATGTTTTTACTATGTAGATGTTTCAAAGCTATTAGAATCTGAAAAAGGCATATTCAAAAAATTAATATCAGCCCTGTAACTCTCACTCACTTGAGTAATTAAGAATTTGGTAACTCTCTCTGTCAGTCTTCCATTTTCATGGGACAGAATCATTTCCAGCATATCACCCTTTAATTTTTCCATCACAACAAAAATTCTTTCCGGCGTCTCGAACATTCGTTCTAAATTTACAACACCTGGGTGTGATAAGTTCTGCAAAATCGATACTTCGTTTTTCAGCTGAGCCTCTTGTTTTGTAGGGAACCTCAGTTTATCTATCACCTACATCATGAAAAACGATGAGCATAATTTATAGTGACAGTATTATAATAAGTGTTACATTTTTCTGAAAAGTGACTCAATATAATTTATTTTCGAAATAGTAATCATGTTTCACCATGTGACAAGCTGACAATTAAAAATTCAGTATCAAAACAAGTGTTCTACGTATTGGGATCTGACATGTCAGCTGGCGAACTCTGGCGGCCAGATGGATAAAGTTTTTATTTCCAACGTCAACATATGCAATTGCATGACAATTTTTTGATTTCTTACAAATGAGGTTGCAAAAGGTGTATAATGGAAAGTGTTAATTTTGCAGAACGTAGAATCAGCTAGTCTGGAGAGTGTTGTTGCGTGAAAAAATTATTTTGGAGAAGAGGAATAGGTTGATTTATTGAAGGTATGGAAAATCAATCTGACAAAGAATCACACAACTCTTAGAATGACGGTGTGTTCTTTGCATTTAACAAAAGAAAACTACATTCTTCTAGGTAATTAAGTCCTATGATTGACACTTAGATTAGTTCCCTTTACTAATGAAAATTCCAGAAGCTGCAGCCAAAACATTCAAAATTGTTGGATCTATGTTGCCTGGAAATTTATTGGTATTATTAGAAGAAATTTTTACAGTGATATGTGGTACAATAAATATGTCTTCTGCGATCTTACAAGATGACAAATTCATGGAAGATTAAGTGAAATGAGTAACATTATAACAATTATGTATATGATGCTGATTAAATTGAAGTTAGTTATAACAAGAATACACACGGAATGAAAAAGTTTTTGTTTGTATATTCATTATTAATGCATCCTGAGTTGCATTATAGTTGATGGTATTTTATTATGAAAACCACATTTGATTATATGAACATTATGATTTTCCACTGAATTCCTGTATACTACTAAATAAATATTTTTCGTGAAATTTTGATTATATTTTGCCCAAAGTTCTTCAGAAATAATTATTTTTCAGAGTGAGAGGATCTTCAATAAATAGTTTTGAAATATGTTTATTGATAATAATGCAGCTAATGCAGATAAAAGCTGGAATTAATAGTTTCATATCACTTGAAGAAATACAGTTGTTTTTGACTAGGTACTTTACACTTCAAATTGAATCAAATCAAAATAGATAAGTAAAAAGCAAGTTCACGATACCAGGCCTCGAATTCTCTTAATTTTTCCTACATTGTTTTATGAATTTGGATCTTTCCAGCCTATATTTTCGCTGGAGTAAATTTTCACCTACATAAAGCTTTACACTTTCACTCGAAACTAACATTGTTATGGAAAAAACTCAAGAAAATTTCAAATCTCTCATATAATTTGTGTTGAAAGTTGATTTTGAGACGCCATGTTTTGACGTTATCACCTGAGCTCCGCCTCCATGTCAGATCCCAATATCATAATACGCCGTTATCATAACATCAAAAATTGGAAGGAACAAAAAAATATACTTTATGTCTAAAATGGATGTTGATCTCGAAAGCTTAAATCATTGTTGGAAGTCTACCAACAATGAAAAATAGTAATGTATTCATTTCAAAATTACGTAGGTACCAGATAAATATTCAAAATATAAAGAAGTAATGTTTCAGATTAAGAAAATTCACTTCAAAACATAAAAAATTCGAAGTGCATCGCCTCGGGATGCAATTCGAAGTGCAACGTTTCAATAGCAAATTGTAATAAAAATTAGAAAACAATTTAATTCTCTGGAAAGAAAAAAAAATCGCTCAGTGCATCGGGTACTGAAGAACCATGTTTTAATAGCAAACAGTAGTAACCATTAGAAAATATTTCATTTTATTGAAAAAAATTCTAAAGAACCACGCTTTAATAGCAAACCCTAATAAACATTAGAAAATAATTTATTTTATTCAAAAAAAAGAGGACGATGAAAAGAGTTGAAACACATTAAGAATTGAATTTCAACATAAACTCAATCTGCGTACCAAATTTCAAATCTTTAACTGAATCTGCAGATGCTGTAGGGTTGAGCAAAATTTTAGAAACCGCGAAAAAAAAAGAAGTATCTACGTAAAAATGTCGATGGTTGGAAAAATTTACCCAAATGTTGATGATTTAGTTCTGCTTTGAAAAGATCCCCACATACAAAATTCAATTTCATTTAGTTCGATAGGTGCCGCTGGAGATGCCAATATGTATATTATATCAGACATCAAACAAATTTCCTCAATCCTGCTGCAGTTAGCAAGAGACTTTATAGTAAAGTAAATAGAGACACAAAAATGGCATTTACTAAAAAAAAATACTTAATGGCTGAAATTTTGAGGGGGTGTTCGGGGGCATGTCCTGAGTCTAAAACTGAGTTTTCGTATTCGAGGGGGTGGGGGAAGATACAACCCCCGGTCTATATGGGGGTGAGTTCGTTTTAATTCTATATCTCCGTTGCTGTTGCCCGTACAGTCAAGTCCAAGAGATCATATTTGTAGGAAATTGAATTATCTATCCAATGATAATCGAGGTCATAGGTCACTTAGGTCAATCACAATTGCCGGTCAAAGGCCAAAAGTGAAGGGAGGTTTTTCATCTTTCGCGAATACCGTGAAACCGGTAAGTTTTTTCGCATACTGCTTGAATACCATTTCAAAGTACTTGAAGTTACCTACAAAATGAGCTCTCGAACACCACTAAATTAATGATCGAGACACTTCAAATCATCAAACAGTACACGGCAATACACACACATACATGACAGAGC
Source organism: Cynegetis impunctata (assembly GCA_030704885.1). NCBI lineage: Eukaryota > Metazoa > Arthropoda > Insecta > Coleoptera > Coccinellidae > Cynegetis > Cynegetis impunctata. The sequence goes on from JARQZK010000090.1 coordinate 260,690, forward strand.
ACTGAACATTCAAAAGTTGGGGTTTTTATAGGGTTTTAGTGAGTAGGAGTCTCACACTATTCGGCAAGGGCAGACCTTGTCGTTTGTCCTTGATGGATTTCCCGTTTTCCCTTGAAAAAAAAATGAAAAAAAATCAAGAATGATATACCGAGAGATGGCTGATTTGCAGACCGTCTAAGGGGCAGTTTATACTTGTCGATTTTTGAAAGAACTTACTGAAACCTGCCTAAGAAATGTTTAGCCAAGTTCATTTTCTGTATATAGACTACTGAAGAGCCCAAGAATGATATACCGAGAGATGGTTGATTTGCAGGCCGTCTAAGGGGCAGTTTATACTTCTCGATTTTTGAAAAAACTTACTGAAACCTCCCTCAGAAATGTTTAGCCAAGTTCATTTTCTGTATATAGACTACTGAAGAGCCCAAAAATGATATACCAAGATATGGTTGATTTGCAAGCCGTCTAAGGGACAGTTTATACTTGTCGATTTTTAAAAAAACTTACTGAAACCTCCCTCAGAAATGTTTAGCGAAGTTCATTTTCTGTATATAGACTTCTGAAGAGCCCAAGAATTATATACCGAGAGATGGTTGATTTGCAGGCCATCTAAGGGGTAGTTTATACTTGTCGATTTTTGAAAAAACTTACTGAAACCTCCCTCAGAAATGTTTAGCCAAGTTCATTTTCTGTATATAGACTACTGAAGAGCCCAAAAATGATATACCGAGATATGGTTGATTTGCAAGCCGTCTAAGGGGCAGTTTATACTTGTCAATTTTTGAAAAACCTTACTGAAACCTCCCTCAGAAATGTTTAGTTCATTTTCTGTATATAGACTACTAAAAAGTCCAAGAATGATATACCGATTTGCAAAAAGTTTTCTAAGTATTTAATAAAATCAAACAATCAAAATAAAACAACAGATTTGGAACGTTTATATTATTCATAAAATATGAAGAACAAATAAAATAAAACTACATAGCGCATTCCAAATAAAATTGCTCTCTACCCTAAGCGGATGTATGTGTGATTATATTCAGGAGAAATGCAAAACGTTGAAAATGATCTATATCTTCCTGCGTTTTCTCATCGATGTATCTTTCACACTTCACCCATCAAAATGGAAACGATGCTCTACTCAGCCTATATGTCAAAAGAATATAAAGAATTTGCGGAAAAAACTTTTTAATAACAAAAAATAAATAAAATCTAAAATAAAATACATAAAACAAAATAAATTCTTCACTTACCTCAGAACTAGGTCAAAATAAATATACCATCTAGATGGTGACTGATAATATATGAGATAAATATTTGAGAAGAACATGGAGTATAGTACATGTGAAAAAAAGTATGTTTCAAAAAGTGAATCCAAATCAACCACAATGAAACCACCTAGAAGTTTTTCATCATTTACGGTAGCTATTCATGATTGATAATTTTGTAGAATGAACCAACTATACAGGGTGAGTAAACAGGATTCCAGTGGTCAATTCCTCCGTTGTGAATCACTATTCTAATTTTTTATATTTTTTTTTGCTGAAAGGACCATCGAAGACCATCTTCCAAAATTGTTTTCATTCATACATGGTGCATCATTAAAGCGTGGCTAACCAGAGTTATTTTTTTCAGTTGGGATATCTGGTATATTTTAACATATTTGGATGAGGATTATTGTTACAAATCCAGTGATACCAGGTTTGATGGGTCTACGTCAAACGTTTGCGAAGATATGGTCAAGTAACTGTTCCATATGCACAATGTGTGTGACTGAGACTACACAATTTTCGGGATCTTGACTAGTCTTCGTTCTACTCATTGGGCATATGAAACAGTTATTTGACCATATCTTCGCATCCGTTTGACGTAGACCCATCAAACCTGGTATCACTAGATTCGTTATGATACCTCTGGTTAGCTACGCTTTAATGATGCACAAGGTAAGAATGAAAAAAAATTTGGAAGATTGTTTTAGATGATTCCTACGGCTGATAAAATATAAAAAATTAGAATAGGGAGTTTAACGGAGAAATTGACCACGAGAATGCTGTTGACTCACCCTGAATAATGTTGTTTCAAAATGCGTGACCACACCTCATATTTCTTCTCCTGGATCATTTTATTCAATGCTGTAAAAAATGATCGATTATGATAAATCGTTAAATTGAGAATAAAACGCTTCAGATCAACAGAAAAAACTATGAGAGTTTAATTTGAATAATCAAAATTAGTGGTTGTTGCTTTCGAGTGATTTGACATAGGTTAATCTGGATTTGGATGTCGATTCGGATTCACAATGTTGAACATGTCATTACACAAAAGCGAAATAAGTACAAGATAATGTTGAATATGACATGGGTAAAATGCAGAGGAAGGCAAACACCTAAAAAAATTCTGCCAATTTCATATCGAGAGATCAACTAAAAACCGCCTCAGAGAACTCTGAAAAGTTCAGAAATTGCTAATACGAAAAAATATGAAAAGCGTAATACTGGACCAATTTTTATGCGGTAGCTGTAGGTGAATCTTATTGAGATAATATTGCATTGATACAATCTACAGAGATCGCAAATTCCGTGTTTCGTTTTCTCATCGATCGTTAGTAAACATTTTATTTCATCTTTCTTCAAAAGTCATTTTTGATGGGTCGATCTTCGACACAATCTACAAATGAAATTATCTTCACTATACATAGGTGTCCACAAAAAAAGCAGATAGAATTTGTAGGCGAACTACTTGACAGTAACAACCATTTGAGATTGTCTCTATACCCATAAATATCTACATAACCAAGCAAATTCTGATCCTCTACCAATTTAGAGAAGAATAATATAACAAATACACCACAGTTGTAGCTATCCTCCTGAATGATATGATCAAGTACTTCTTCGGACCAACAATTACGAGTGATTCCTTTTTTTCCAAGAAATTCATGATTTTTTGACAGTAAAATGCGATTTTATTGTTTTCTCCACCTAGTGGATCGATGAAAGTGAATTATTTTTTTTAGCTTGATTGAAATAAAATGGCTATTTCTAGCTACAGGCAATATCACATTATTTTTATCGAATGTCACACTTCGAAGTTCCGATACATTTTCGTTATTGATTATTATAGTTGCTTTCTCGACTGAGATTATTTGAAACTTATTATGATTGAGTAGATTGGTCGATGATAAAAACTGCTTAAGCACTGCTTTTGCGAAAGAGTGGAAAATTCTTCAATGAAAATTTCCTTTACTGGAAAATCAGATGCATTATTTATCGATACAATGTAGTTATGACACGTCTTCAAAGGCTTATAGTATTCAATATAGGAAACTATTCCATTGGGTAGTAATTTGATGTCTTTCAATGTCCTTCATTTCCTGTCCTCAATAGATGAGTAACTATTTTCTGGACATACAATTCAAGAAAGGAGAAAAAAATAATAGAAATATTTCAATTTGTTCAGCATAGCGTCCCAAAATAATGAGTATCTAGTTATTCTAAATATTTTCAAACCTTGATGCGTGTATATGACTAAATCACACCAGGTGCGATTTGAAATTTCTTACATACCTTGGATTTGGTAGTGATACGAATGTGTCGGAGATATTGCATTTTGCTCTCTATTCAAAAAATCAAATTTGTAATCGAATGGGCTGATATTTTTTGCTGAGAATGGGCATTTGATTTCTATTATACCATCATCGTCGATAAGTCCATCAGGAGATGCACCTAGAAATGGACATTGGAGGTGTACCATTAATCCTGTTGTTTGAACATTTCTACGTGTTTTTTGGACGTATGAATTTCGAGCAACTTCTTCAAATTGTATCCCATGAGATACGGGTTTCGGATTTCCTTGTCATTCAAAATAGACTCGACAATATTTCAATAAGAGCTGTCGGTCCTCACTTTGCAAACTCGACCAAAAAGGGATGCGGTAACTCTCATTTTTCTATGGTGTCTCTATAAATCACACAATTGTTGCTGTTTTGTGGAATGGCCTAATTCATCTCTCTCTCTCTCTCTCTCTCTCTCGTGTGGTCATTTCAAGTGAATATAAAAATTCATCACACTTTTCAACAAGCTTCATCTTTTCATCCTGATTGTGGCAGGTTTCGGAGGTTCGTTGTGAGATATCATTAAATTCATCCGGTAGCTCTAGTGTATATATTTTTAAATAACGAGCATTGAAATGTGTACCAGTGTTTTTTTTTGTTTTCGACACCATATTTCTTGTGACGATTTTTCGTCAGAATAGTCAATTTCGCCAATCTTGGTTAATCGAGATTTTCCTATTTTCAAATCTGCTTCAATTTTCAAAGCCAAACTGTCTTCGCTCAATTTTCTAATGAAATGAGAGCATCTCAGATTTCTTTCACCTTTTAGTTTATTATTTTTCAATTGTGAAAAAAAAATTTCTACGACATAGTTACTCAGAGGAGTAGCATCATCTAAAACTAAACAACTCCATAAAGGACAGTATGGTAAATATTTGTTGATAATCAACTTCAAGAAATTCATGTTAAACATTTCGTTCAAATTACCATCCTTTTTCAACGAACTCATGTCATATTGAGAATGCAAATTTAGAAACCTCTTATAAAAAGGGCTAGACCGGAACATGGCATCGTCATTTTCAATTTCATTTTCTAGATGCATCTCATATTGTTCTTCGTATCTATCGTCTGGTATTGTTTTATTCTTAATCAGTTTGTTGATATTTGATTTTGCATGTTCTACCTCAGAAGTATGAAACTTACTACTCACTATTATTGTTATATTTATAACAAATTGGTCGAACTTTTCCAGCGAATCGATTAATATTGCAAGCGCCATAATATCTTTCAAACAGTTCTTCTGTGTTTCATTGTCACACACTGTATTCACATCTTTTGATATCATCTTCATCCAATGTGCTCAGCATTAATGTATTCCAATCAAAGATAATTCAGACAGAACTTGTTTTGATTCCAATATTTGGTAGCATTTTTCTAAATATTCTAACAGAGTACACCTAATGAATGCTTTGCAGGCAGCGTGCAAGCTGGCAAATGAAAAATCTGTTACTATAATTGAAAATGCAGGCCAGTATTGATTAGCCTCGCAAAAGTATCGAAAATCATGCAATATTTTGAATACGGAATTTGAATCATGAACCGCAGAAATCATCGAGAACACTGGGTTAATTCTTTTGCTGCTATGAATTCTAACTACAGCAGTGTAAAAATAAATTCTCTTTACTTTTTGCAGAGGTATTCTTACCAAAGTACCTGTTGCGTCGAAATGAATAATTGGTAAAACTCCATTTGAACGCTGTGCTTTCAATACAGATAATTGTTCTGAACTATAAAATTTAACGTTAAAAGGAACACACACTTCTTTGATATATTCAGAGTGATCACGTTGCATTTTGATAACATCAATTAGATCGTCTTTATCCCGATCTAGCTGTGAAACTTCCTCCCATCTAATGCGTCTTAAAGTAGAGTCAGATTTGATATTTTGTAAGTTTTTACCTTCCTGTAAAATTCGATTAATGGATTCTAAGAGTGACATTTTCTTGACATCGAATGCCTCATCATTTAAAAGTTTTTTTTTGAAAATAGCTCTCTCGGAACCCCTAACAGTGCTAGTAAGTAAATTTGTATGTATGCTATCCCAAGATGAGCTATACACAACACTTTTGTCAGCGAGGAATATACATATTTTGAATAATTTGCAGTCATAGTTGTTATGTTTACATTGTGCAACAATCGTATACGCATTTCGTTTTTTAGACCACTTGGTGTATTTGGGTATGATACAGCACACATTATTCACGTATTTTTTTATTCTATTATTAATGTAATAAGGATAGTGTTTCTTATTGAGTTTTCCATTGTCCAAGATAAACCTACATCAATGTGATTCAATTTGAAACGAACCTTCCAAATACGAGCAAACTTTTTTCTTCCTCTTCTCGATCCCTATCTCCACCCCTGCCATTTCACCTTCGATGGCTAAATTTTTGGCAAGCACCGGAAGCACTTGAGAACACTCACTAATAGCAGACAAATTCATAAGTTCTTTTGGAACACTGAAGTCACGAGGGGTGAAATCATTTTTCGAAATTTCAATCGAAGTTTTTTTTCACTCTCCAGAGAGTCCAAAGAGGTAGACTTCTTATCTGTTTTTTCGGGAGATTTTTTACAATTCGCTACTTCCTCATGGTTGGTGTTAACAACAATATTTCCTGTCACTAAATTTGTTACCCCACATAGTTTAGGAGAAACAAATTCTCTAGATATTTCGAACGAAACCGAATCACTACCAAATGGATTTGAATTTTGCTCCTCCACTTCTCCCCTATCTTCTATGATTTCTCTCTTGGGTGATACATAATTCATTTCTCTGAAATCCAGCAATGTAACATTTTTACCAGATTGATACGAATCTCGACTACTAATTTGTTCCATGTCTTCCATGATTGAATTCTCAGAGGTCTCAGTATTAACTTTATCATTATTAGAGTCGAGAGGTGATTCTGTTCTACACATGTGCATACAGACATTGAATATGTATTTTCGATTTTTTTCAGAATTTTTTTTCTTCAACTTTTCGCATAATGTCTTATAAATAGAATGGAGATTTCTCCAACATGGGCATACTCTATTTCGATAATTTTTATCGTACGAGTCCAATAATTCTGTTAGTCTTTGATGATCATTCGATTTTCTTGAATACATCCCGACGCAATGGAATTTTTTGAAATTGACGTCTCTTTCGATTATTCTCTGTAATAATATCACAAGAGCATCGAAAATTATCGATTATACTACCGAGTCACGAGACGTATTTTGCGAAACACCACGAGAGCGCAGCTCGAATGGTGTTTTAAAAAAATACGCCGAGTGACGAGGTCAGTATAATCGATTATTTTCGATTGCTCGAGTGGTATTCGTTACGATTATATAACGAATAAAAAAATATTAATTTTTTTTGACAAACGTCAAAACACCGTGAATATGAAAATATATATACATTTTGACACGAGGCGAAACACCAAAACGATTATATCACGTCGTCAAGGGTATATTCACTTATCTATACTACGTCGTTATGCAAAATTCACGGATTCTATTGGCTTATTCATACATGAGTTATATAATCATAATTATACTTTTGAAAGCATACTTTGTTCCATCTACATTGTGCTTCATTTCCTTGAGTATGTATCACAAATATGTCTTGTAATAATTCTGATGTAGGAAAATATTTCTTCAATATATTTGAAATAATGTTGTATGCTTCCTCTTTCCTAATATATTTCGCACCCATTTTATTTGTTTTGTATTTTACCTACCGCAACATTAACTATAGATATCAAAATAACTTATTCGACACACCGAACAACTACGACTAGAAGATGAACTCTAAGCTTCGCTCCTTGCTCATATAGTGCCAGACAGTGCTATCGCGTAGAGTGCAGCTGTTACTTAAAGGAGGGGATAATCATTTTACGATAGGCTTAAACCACCCACTCCTTAACAACGTTGCCAAGTGTACCCAGTTCGTGTTTCGAGGGTTATTCGAAATGAAATTCAGAGACACGTTGTTTTACGTATGTGTTGCCCTTACTCCTTGCTCTAGGCTCTTTCTTGTGGTTTGTGAGTTCGAAATCGTTTTTATTTTTTCATCTATTTAAATTTTAATTTGTTTTTAAAATGAATAAGGATTTAGTGGACCATTTGCGGATAATTCATTAGATGATATTTCATAGACTCGGAGAAATCTTACAGGTTTCTGGACAAAAATGTTTATTATTAATTTACTAACAATGCCGACGTTTCAATGCTACTTGCATCTTTTTCAAGGCTGAAATGAACAATTTAAATCACAAAACAATACATGGATTGGCAAATGCAAAATTCTTACCTAGTTAACAAATCTAAAAAACAAATAGTTTGAAATACATAGTTAGCATGAACACATAGTTCTCAACAACATTCATGAAATTAAAGTCTACTAACACTGTCATAAAATATGGGAAACAAACGGCGTGGCATCAATACAACGAATGCGCAAGTATGCATACAGATGTCCCCTCTCGGTTAACAATTGTGATCGGAAATCCAATATCGTGAACAAAGCATTCTGCACTCTTGCATTTGTCAAAATTAAAATACATTCAGTAACAAACCACTACACAGGGCACAACTAAAACTGGTAACGAACAATCAACAGATCCACAAAACACAATGATGCGGGTTCCAACAGCGGTCACGAAAAATTGAAATTCAGTATATTATTATATATGATAGACAAATTGTCTACATCTTCTCTAAAATTAACAGTCTTATTCTGTTTAATATGTATCATTTCACTAATGTTACGCTTGTGAGAATTCTTCTCCCTGTCCATGATTACAACCCCATCAAAATTAAAGTAATGTCCTTCCTTAAATGTATGGGCCGCTAGGGCTGTTTTTTGTTGATAATGTGCATTTTTCGAGTCATTTTTATGCTGTCTTATTCTTTCTTTTGAATACTGTCTTGTTTGTCCTATATAGTTTTTATCACAGTGGAGACAAGGAATTCTGTAAATCACGTGCGATAGTAGGTCTTTAGGTGTTTTTTGTTTTAAATTCGTGTAAAAACAATTTGTCGTTCTTAGATAGTAAAACGCCAATCGGTAGTTCAAACCTTTGAAAATTTTTTCAATTTTCTGTGATAAACCTTTTATGTATGGAAACCTACAATATTTCAATTCGAGAGAGTCTGTGGACTTTTTTCTTTTTGAAACTATTTCATTTAGTTTTCCGTTTAATATTCTTTTAATTAAATTAATGGGATAATTATTTTCTAGTAAGATTGTTCTAACAATTTCCAAATTTTGTCTATGAAACTTACTGTTGCTTAGTGATAAAGCTCTTTTTTTCAAATTCAATATAATGTTGACCTTCTGCTGTGTGCTATGTTGTGAAGAGTAGTTAATTATTCTATTTGAGTTAGTAGGCTTCATATACCAATTTGAAATCAGTTTGTTTCCTTCTCTAATAATCAGTAAATCAAGGAACGGGACTGAGTTATTAGTCTCTCTCTCTACAGTGAAATTAATTTTGTTGTGGTATGAATTGAATGTAAGGAGTACTCGGTCAATTTCACCTTTCGGTATTAACATAATCGTATCATCTACATACAGTTTCAACAACGGAATATGAAAGTCCAATTTACCAACACTCACTGTCAACAATTCATCCATCACTAGGTTGGCCAGAGAAGGACTAGTTGGGGCACCCATTGCAGTACCGTCGACTTGTTTGTAATATTCATCATTAAAAACGAAGTAACCATTATCAAAACACACATGAATTAATTCTAAAAATAAATCTTTTGTCAAATTTGTGAAGTTCTTTATATAATTCCATCTTTTCTTGATAATTTCTATGACTAACTTTCTTGGAATGTTTGTGAACAATGACACAACATCCAGAGAAACTAAAATATAATCTTCCGGAACTACTACCTGATCAATTATATGTACCACCTCAAATGAATTTTTTAAGTTGAATGTTGAAGTTGACAAAACCTTTTCAAAAATGCTGTTTAAATATTTCCCTAACTTGTAACATGGGGAGTCAGTACAATCTACAATAGGTCTAAACATTATTGTTTTTTTGTGTGTTTTTCGTAAACAGTATAATCTAGGAGCGATACCATTGTTAGTCAATAAGTTTTTATAGTCGACGTCAGTTATGAACTCATTAGTCTTCATTTTTTTAATTATTTTATTTAGGTTTGTTTGTAATCCTTTTGTAGGGTCACCAGGTAACTTTGTATATATGTCTTCATGATTCAACATCTTATTTACTTCATTTATGTATTCATCTTTATACATTAAAACCGTTTTATTACCTTTATCTGATTTACAAATTATAATATTAGGATTGTCTGTTAGGAATGTTTTCGTGGCCTTGAGATAATTTCCTAGTGGATTATATTTTTTCTTTTTAAATTTATTTTTGTCTATGAAATTTTGAACGATACCTACAATTTTCGACCTATAATGGTTCTTTCGTTCTTCTGGTAAATCGATGCGACTTAAACATGCTTCAATATCTTTTACTATTGTAGCACTAGGAACAATGGCTGTTGGAAGACTAAACTTTGAACCTAAACTTAATATGATCCTAGCCTCTTCAGATATACTAACATTTGTATAATTAACCAAGTATTTATCAGAACTCTTTATGTTATCAGGAATTGATTGGTCTTTATATAATTCTGAGATCTTTTTTAAATTTTTGTTCTTAATTAAAGAGAAAACAGTGTTGAAACTCTTATTTGCTAAATGGTTAACTTTTCTGAATAATACTATATTGAAATGATTCCTCAATTGTCTCTCGAGCCTAGCAATTGTGTCCCTAATACATTGAAGTTTCCAAATAGTTATCTTTATTTCAATGTTCATGATAGATTTTCTAAACTTATGTAGACACTTATCTACGGTATCGTTCAAAATTTCATAGACAAAAATAAATTTAAAAAGAAAAAATATAATCCACTAGGAAATTATCTCAAGGCCACGAAAACATTCCTAACAGACAATCCTAATATTATAATTTGTAAATCAGATAAAGGTAATAAAACGGTTTTAATGTATAAAGATGAATACATAAATGAAGTAAATAAGATGTTGAATCATGAAGACATATATACAAAGTTACCTGGTGACCCTACAAAAGGATTACAAACAAACCTAAATAAAATAATTAAAAAAATGAAGACTAATGAGTTCATAACTGACGTCGACTATAAAAACTTATTGACTAACAATGGTATCGCTCCTAGATTATACTGTTTACGAAAAACACACAAAAAAACAATAATGTTTAGACCTATTGTAGATTGTACTGACTCCCCATGTTACAAGTTAGGGAAATATTTAAACAGCATTTTTGAAAAGGTTTTGTCAACTTCAACATTCAACTTAAAAAATTCATTTGAGGTGGTACATATAATGATCAGGTAGTAGTTCCGGAAGATTATATTTTTAGTGTCTCTGGATGTTGTGTCATTGTTCACAAAAATTCCAAGAAAGTTAGTCATAGAAATTATCAAGAAAAGATGGAATTATATAAAGAACTTCACAAATTTGACAAAAGATTTATTTTTAGAATTAATTCATGTGTGTTTTGATAATGGTTACTTCGTTTTTAATGATGATGAATATTACAAACAAGTCGACGGTACTGCAATGGGTGCCCCCAACTAGTCCTTCTCTGGCCAACCTAGTGATGGATGAATTGTTGACAGTGAGTGTTGGTAAATTAGACTTTCATATTCCGTTGTTGAAACTGTATGTGGATGATACGATTATGTTAATACCGAAAGGTGAAATTGTCCGGGTACTCCTTACATTTAATTCATACCACAACAAAATTAATTTCACTGTAGAGAGAGAGAGACTAATAACTCAGTCCCGTTCCTTGATTTACTGATTATTAGAGAAGGAAACAAACTGATTTCAAATTGGTATATGAAGCCTACTAACTCAAATAGAATAATTAACTACTCTTCACAACATAGCACACAGCAGAAGGTCAACATTATATTGAATTTGAAAAAAAGAGCTTTATCACTAAGCAACAGTAAGTTTCATAAACAAAATTTGGAAATTGTTAGAACAATCTTACTAGAAAATAATTATCCCATTAATTTAATTAAAAGAATATTAAACGGAAAACTAAATGAAATAGTTTCGAAAAGAAAAAAGTCCACAGACTCTCTCGAATGGAAATATTGTAGGTTTCCATACATAAAAGGTTTATCACAGAAAATTGAAAAAATTTTCAAAGGTTTGAACTACCGATTGGCGTTTTACTATCTAAGAACGACAAATTGTTTTTACACGAATTTAAAACAAAAAACACCTAAAGACCTACTATCGCACGTGATATACAGAATTCCTTGTCTCCACTGTGATAAAAACTATATAGGACAAACAAGACAGTATTTAAAAGAAAGAATAAGACAGCATAAAAATGACTCGAAAAATGCACATTATCAACAAAAAACAGCCCTAGCGGCCCATACATTTAAGGAAGGACATTACTTTAATTTTGATGGGGTTGTAATCATGGACAGGGAGAAGAATTCTCACAAGCGTAACATTAGTGAAATGATACATATTAAACAGAATAAGACTGTTAATTTTAGAGAAGATGTAGACAATTTGTCTATCATATATAATAATATACTGAATTTCAATTTTTCGTGACCGCTGTTGGAACCCGCATCATTGTGTTTTGTGGATCTGTTGATTGTTCGTTACCAGTTTTAGTTGTGCCCTGTGTAGTGGTTTGTTACTGAATGTATTTTAATTTTGACAAATGCAAGAGTGCAGAATGCTTTGTTCACGATATTGGATTTCCGATCACAATTGTTAACCGAGAGGGGACATCTGTATGCATACTTGCGCATTCGTTGTATTGATGCCACGCCGTTTGTTTCCCATATTTTATGACAGTGTTAGTAGACTTTAATTTCATGAATGTTGTTGAGAACTATGTGTTTATGCTAACTATGTATTTCAAACTATTTGTTTTTTAGATTTGTTAACTAGGTAAGAATTTTGCATTTGCCAATCCATGTATTGTTTTGTGATTTAAATTGTTCATTTCAGCCTTGAAAAAGATGCAAGTAGCATTGAAACGTCGGCATTGTTAGTAAATTAATAATAAACATTTTTGTCCAGAAACCTGTAAGATTTCTCCGATATTATGATAATGGACGTTACCACAATAAACAATTTCATAGACTATTTCACTCATTCCATTTTTAGTGAGAAAGTTTCCATAGCTACTCTCGTTTCACAGCGATAAAACATGCATGCCGGCAAAACTTACTATGTTAGTATTTCAGCGACAATTCCACTCATGTATAATAATTCCCATTTGAGAGAACGAAAATCCTAGTTTGCTATCGGATAAATAGGAAGGAACAGAAATGCAAGTGGATAAAAATATCGGATAAATTACGTTACCTTACCAACGCTAGCAATTATTCGTTTAGCAAGCGTTGCATCAGTTTGACAATTGTAAATGTCGAAAACAGGATTTTACAACAAATACCTAATATTCCATTAAATATGTTGAGATTTGGAAATATTTGCGAGGCAGAAATAATAAGGGAGATCGAAAAATCAACTCCTGAAAATACAAAAAAAAGTCATTCTTCCATTTGGAATCAATTTATTGAATTTTGTAAACAACGAAACTTCAATTTGGAAACCGAACAGTCAGTGGAAAATGTGGCAGGAATATTGATGGACTGGGGCTTTAATATGAAGAAACAGAATGGAAAAGATTATAAAGAATACGTGGTGAAAACAATGTGGAACACAACCGCGAAAATGTTGCAAACCATGTATTTCGAAAAGTTTAATGTTACTTTCAACCCTTTCACTGATTTGGCATTTAAGAAATCCCGTGATGCACGTAACTCTAAACGAAAAAACTTACAAGGTAATTTAGAAAAACGTACAAATAGTTCAGTAGCATTAACTAAAAGTGAAATTGTTAAAATGGCATTAATATGGGATGAAAATAGTCCCATAGGTCTTTTAAAAAGATGTTTTCATATAGCTGCATATGAGTTAGCTTGGCGAGGTGGCGAAGCTGCAATTTGTAAAGTACACTATTTTCAAGAAGAAAAATCAAATAAAGGTGATTTAACTGGTCGCATTGAATATAATACAGTTTTTTCCAAAACATGTCAGGGTGGCTCAAACAAGTGCTGCGATAGTAAATGGCTAATAAAAAATATAGAAAACCCTAGCATATGCCCGGTAACATTGTTTTATAAAATATTATTAAATAGACCGAACCATATTACAACTGATAGATTATTTATAACTCCCAATCCGTTTTGGAAAAATAATTCATCAAGAAGCTGGTACAAAAATATTCCTATAGGAGTCAACGAAATTCTTAAGTGGACGAAAATTTCAGCTGGAAAAATTGGACTGGATACACAGAATAAAAAAATTTCTAATCATTCTCATCGCACAAGCGCCGTGTCAACTTTAGCTAAAGCAGGTATTAATGAACAAGAATTAATTAAAATAACTGGACATTCCTCTTCCAACTCTATAAAGCCTTATTTACAACTTGATAATGAGCATCATTCGCATCTTGTAACAAATCTCCGAGATAAAACTTTGGATAATGAATTAGCCACAGTGTCAACAACATCCATGTCAATGTCAAAAATAATAATATCTGCATCAGTAAAGGAGAAATTGTCCACTGAACCAATTGCATATAATAATTGTATTTTTAACAATTGTTCTTTCTAAACATTATTCTTCTAGTTATTGTTATTTTAGTTTGTTGAATAAAGTTTAATAGAATTGAGTTCTCTCTTTTTGTTTCCTTATGTTCATTATGTTAAGTAGGTTATTAGGCTTAAAGGGACCTCGGTCCTCAGCCTTTTCAATGTCTAATAATAACAATAATTCATGGAATTGTCGTACCAAATACCACGCGAGCTCAGATTTAGCAGGATATTTTTTGTGGTTGTTTTCTCATACTTACTTTCATTGGCAATTTAACTCGTTAAATTGCCAATGAAAGTAAGTATTCGAAAACAACGACGAAAAAATATCCGGCTAAATCTGAGCTCTAGTGGTATTACCCCCGACAATATTTTGACATTTCTCACATGAATCGTTATTTCCTTGACTTTCTGAAATGTGACCATATTACTGTTAGACATATTTTCTCGTGAAATAGTCATGTCGAATACCACTCGAGATGAAATTTAAGCAGGTAAAATTTCTCTCTTGTAACATTCAAGTTTGTTGCTTAGACAATTTCGCTCATGACATCTTTTCCAAAATCACTCGCCTGACGGCTCGTGATTTTGATACAAATGTCATTCGCGAAATCGCCTAAGCAACAAACTTTCATATTACAATCGAGAAATTTTTCCGGCAAATTTTCATTTCTAGTGGTATTATATATTATTATAATAATATCATATTATGGAAAATATCAATGATAACTTTGTTAACTCTTATATCAGAATAACATACTATCAGAATACTTGCAAACTTGGGTTTTAGAGATCACTGTTTACAATATTTCATCCAGCTTGGTATCATGCCACTGCCTACTATATACATAATTACAATGCTATTAGAAATACACCAAAATGTTAGCAAATTTCCCAGGCATTCCGATTCACACTATTATAACACAAAATCGGCTGATTTACTGACTATTCCACGACATAGATTACTTATCTGTTAGCTGCAAAAATTCTTTGAATCTCAATCTCTATAACGTCCTTTACAACTCTGTCAAAATATTGGAATTCAACAAATTGATAACTGTGATTAAAACATATCTATTGAGTCATTTTGTTTATATCAATAGTTATGCTTCTGCTAGTTCTTTGTGTATTTATTTTTAAACTTTTGTACCTTTATTGGTGTTTTTCATCTTGATTATCTGTCTTCCACCCATAGACTTATTATCCCAAGGAGACAGAACTGTTTACATTTGAATACGATCAGACATTGCCAAATTCTGGTCCACTGTGAGTTGGTAATGTGGCCGACTGTATTGTGCTGTTTGCAGATATCATGTTATGACAGGAGATTAGTAATTATAAGTTACATGACAATAGCATTTTGATGATTATATAACTCATGTATGAATAAGCCAATAGAATCCGTGAATTTTGCATAAGTACTGCGTATTGATAAGTGAATATACCCTTGACGGCGTGATATAATCGTTTTGGTGTTTCGCCTCGTGTCAAAATGTGAATGTTTTCATATTGACGATGTTTTGACGATTGTCAAAAAAAATTAATATATTTTATTCGTTATATAATCGTAACAAATACCACTCCAGCAATCGAAAATAATCGATTATACTGACCTCGTCAATCGACGTATCTTCTTAAAACACCACTCGAGCTGCGCTCTCGTGGATGTTTCGCAAAATACGTCTCGTGACTCGGAAGTATAATCGATAATTTTCGATGCTCTTGTGATATTATAACTGAATATATGAGGAGTAATACTGCGTCAGTGTTGTCTTATCGGTAAAATATTTCATCTATTGTACCAACTCGAATAATACAATGCAATTTTCGAATATTTTGTCAATGAACTATTCCATTCCATCACATCACAGAGATTCGTAGTTGAAAAGCTACAACGCCGCACCTCATGCATGAATGGTGCTGTGTAGCGGTGTTGCCTTGAATAAGGATTGACTATTCGAGTGTTATTTACTGTATTCTTCGTGATTTTAATTGTTTTTTATGTGAAATTAAGTGTGAATTGTTGTAAAATAGGGTTCGTCAGTGCCAAGTGTGCAAAAAACTAGACTATTTAAACCAAGATGTGTCTTTTCACAAGTAAGTTGGAATACGTATCTTTCCACTACCTGTGGTGTAGATGTAGATGACAAAATGGCGATTTGTTCATCAATAAACAACTGCGAATTTTGTGTCTGCTGCATTTTGATACAATATTAAAGTATTTTTGTTTAAGAATGTATCGTGTTCACTATGTATTGAAAAATTCAAAGCTATTCAGTGTATTTATTGGTATTTCAGGTTTCCGACTGATAGAGATAGGAGAAAAATTTTGGCATCTCTCCTTGGCTGGCAAGAAAATGAGCGTTTTGTGTTATTTTGTTATCTATTGATGTAAATGTAATTGTAATTCATCTGTTTATATATATATATATATATATATATATATATATATATATATATATATATATATATATATATATATATATATATATATATATATATATATATATATATATATATAAGATATCTATATATCTTATCTGTAATGTATTTTTCATATAAATCCAGATGTCTACTGCTAGACAATTTGTATTCTAGATATTCAATATCAATATTAATTTTAGATGTTATACTGTCGATTTTTAGCCAAAACTGTAGTTTTTGAATATTTTCATATTTTATATTTTGTAATTTTTAAATATTATCTTTTATATTCTGAACGGTCAATATTGATTTTAGATTGATATTGTTTTGTGACTTGCCATAAATGTTTTTATGTACATAACATTGTCAAATAAACTAGGTACTCTACTCTACTCTACTCTATGAAGTGTCTTCCTGTATTTTCCTATATGACCACCGATTCCAAAAATGATTTTCATGTAGTTTTCAATGTGATCTACATTTCTGAGTATCTATTTTTCATATTCCACTAATACATGGTCCACCATGATCAATTTAAATGGTGAAATTCAGTTAGTAATATCAAGCAATTGCAGAAAATGACAGTGACTTCAATTGAAACGAAATAATTTTGGCTTTCATTTGAGGAACAAATCGTATCACTTGGTAGTTTTTAAGATTTTACATTAATACTTACATCAATTTTTTACGGTTTTCCGAAAATATAGGCATTTTTTTATTGATGATTTTTCCAAAGAATTGATTTTTCAACGAACCGAGAACGTATCATGACTTTTTAATTGACCGCCCATTGTGAATCTTCAGATAAGCACCAATTTCTATCAGGAATACAATTATTTGTGAAGATAATGGATTTTTTATGCACTCCTCTATTATGTCTGTTGTGCGAAAATTGTGTAGTCTATTCTCACCCAAATTTCAATAAAAAAAACAATTTCGAAACCATAGTAGAAAGCGAGTAGCAATGGCAACTTTTACATATAAATCTATCATAACCTTTATTCGAATCATCTGCAAAACGCGAATTGAGTACACTTGGCAACGCTAAGGGAGGTTTCAGTAACTTTTTTCAAAAATCGACAGGTATAAACTGCCCCTTAGACGGCCTGCAAATCAACTATCTCTCGGTATATAATTCTAGGGCTTTTCAGTAGTCTATATACAGAAAATGAACTTGGCTAAACATTTCTAAGGGAGGTTTCGGTAAGTTTTTTCAAAAATCGACAAGTATAAACTGCCCCTTAGACGGCCTGCAAATCAACCATCTCTCGGTATATCATTCTTGGGCTTTTCAGTAGTCTATATACAGAAAATGAACTTGGCTAAACATTTCTAAGGAAGGTTTCAGTAAGCTTTTTCAAAAATCGACAAGTATAAACTGCCCCTTAAGGGCCCTGTAAACGATCAAATTTGTTTGACAAACTTGTTTGACAAACTTCATGTGTTCTTAAAGCAATGGCATAAACGATCAAACCAAAGATCAAACAAATTTGACAAATTCTTCCTTAGTTACGGTTTTCTCGTTGACATGACGTGACGCGTTCCATGAAAAATGAGCAGTACGGTTTTGAATTTAGTTGTCAAAAATGCCGTCAATCCAATTTTTCATCAAACACTTCAAACACGTGAATTGTTTGACAAACGCATCAAACAAAGCCATAGACTATCAAATAATTTGACAAACACCTAAAATTTGACAAACAAGTTTGATCGTTTACAGGGCGCTTTAGACGGCTTGCAAATGAACCATATCTCGGTATATCATGTTTGGGCTCTTCAGTAGTCTATATACAGAAAATGAACTTGGCTGAACATTTCTGAGGGAGGTTTCAGTAAGTTTTTTCAAAAATCGACAAGTATAAACTGCCCCTTAGATGGCCTGCAAATCAACCATCTCTCGGTATATCATTCTTGGTCTTTTTAGTAGTTTATATACAAAAAATAAACTTGGCTAAACATTTCTAAGGGAGGTTTCAGTAAGTTTTTTCAAAAATCGACAAGTATAAACTGCCCCTTAGACGGCTTGCAAATCAACCATATTTCGGTATATCATTTTTGGGCTCTTCAGTAGTCTATATACAGAAAATGAACTTGGCTTAACATTTCTGAGGGAGGTTTCAGAATGTTTTTTCGAAAATCGACATGTATAAACTGCCCCTTAGACGGCCTGCAAATCAACCATCTCTCGGTATATCATTCTTGGGCTGTTCAGTAGTCTATATACAGAAAATGAACTTAATTCAAATCAAAAACCGAATTTAATTTCACACCCGACGCCACTGGCGAATTGGCTGCTAGATAAAAACAAAAACGGCTGCTGAAACGTGGCCGCTAACTTCACACCAGTTGGAAAGTTATAGTACATACTTAGCGTATCTAATGCCTCATTTATTGGGTAAATCACCCCATCATGTGTGATTTACCATTTTTGTGATATGATTCTATCGTAGTGATATACCTACATCTGTCACTTCTTTGGTTACCTTATTTGCGCCTGCACTTTTTTTAAGAAATGACTTCACGTTGGGAATCACCGATATGTATGTTCTTGTTAACAGCTAAAATTGATTTTAACATAAAAAAAACACTTCGATCACAGGATTGACGACTTGATGGTTCTCGATTTTTTTACCAAGTATGAACACCACCTATCGAATGTATCATATTCTTTTACGTATAGTAGCCTGGACTTAACTGGTAGAAATACTAAGTTTACTGCTTCAGCTGACTTCATCACATCCGCACGAATGTCAGAGGCATCACTAAAATCACTCTCTTTACCCATAATTAAAGCGATATTCTATGAATTCGTGAAAATTATCTGATTACGGTTTTACCTAATATTTGTTCTAATTCTTCCTGCTAGGTATGTATTGCGATTGAATTAAATAATTTTGCTTGATATCACTGTTAATTCTTTCAAAACCTTAATAATAAACGATAATTTCATTATTATATCAAAAGACCAACAAAGTATTGGAAAAAATATGTATACAACTCGAATATAAAGCCTCTGTTTCGTACTTGTGAGGTTTCATAACCCGTTTGCTTTATATTCTTATTATACAAACAACTATTATCGAACATTAATAGCCTGTAATAGCTAGAATATGTGTATAGTCCTAATTTTTTTCATTGCGAAACCTTCGATTTCATTGATTTAAATTGTTGAGCCAAGATAAAGGATTGACACAAAAATTCACTGAAGGTGATTCTATCATCATTGAATCAAGGGAAATTATATTATTTGAACTAACATAACCATAGATTTTTAGTGCCTTAAGAAACAATTCACAAAAGTTCATTAATAGCTTCGTTCGCTCGGATCCAGAATCGATTCCGAACTGGTTCAGAATTAATTCGGGATTGATGCACAGCATGCTCGGTTTTGAACCGGTTTCGAATTATTTTGATCCGCGAACGATTTTAGAAGTAGTTATGGAAATGTCAACTTTCGGTAAATATTTATGCGCATGCGATCAGTTCGGAATCAGATGAGAATTCTTACCGCGAACAGAGCTAATGTTCCTATTTCGTATAAGAAAAAACTGATAATAATGAGATAATATTTTCAGATGTGTAATGGAACATTTTCCTAATGAATACTAAAATACGAATTGTATATTTGAGGTACATACCTTAATTGCTACAGATCGAGCAGTTTTCCTGTGCACACCTCCATAAACTATACCAAATTGACCAGATCCGAGAACTTCATCAGGATAAATTTGATAAATTTGATTCATATCAGTTACTTGATTCTCATCTTCACTGCACTTTTCAAGCTCTTAAAACGAATCATTTGAGGAAAAATCAAACTCACATATAAATGGTCAATATATATACATATATATATATATATATATATATATATATATATATATAAATATATATATATATATATATATATATATATATATACATATATATATATATATATATATATATATATATATATATATATATATATGTAAAGAAAATATAGTTTCTTTAATTCAAATATAGTGCGCTCTGCATGCATTTCATATAATAGAAAAAGTTTCGGACACATTATACAAGATAAAAATAAGTGATAGAAAAATTGATACAAATTTATTTCATGTTACGAAACTTATTCCAGCATCAGAAACACTGGAATGCGCAGATGAAGAAGAATGAAAAAAGTATTGATGAGAATCGTCTTAGCAATTCTCACCCTGAAGGAGGGGAGATGTAAAGAAAATATAGTTTCTTTATTTCAAATATAGTGTGCTCTGCATGTAGCTATATATCCATATAAATTTGTATGAGATCGCTAAACTTCAACTGCAATTGACACATCATTGCCAAACTTGACATATCTATAAATATTAAGTAGATTAATAACTGTGAATAAGGAAGTGATATTAATCCAAACTTGACATATCTATTAATATTAAGTAGATTAATAACTGTGAATAAGGAAGTGATATTAATAGACTAAAATTGTCGTTTCTTTGTTTACGGGTAAGATTGTGTAGTGTAAATAGTCGTTGTAATTAGTGAATAAAATTTAATTTTTGTTTACAGAGAAATAAATTTCGGTTTATTATATATCATCTATCCATAATAATTGTCTATATATATATATATATATATATATATAATAATTATGTATTTATATATAAATATATATATATATATATATATATATATATATATATATATATATATATATATATATATATATATATATATATATATATATATATATATATATATATATATATATATATATATATATATATAAATATATATAAAAATATATATATATATATATATATATATATATATATATATATATATATATATAATCTCTTGATAACTATTAGCAGTAACAGACTCGATTTTATTATTGATTCAACAAGCCTGTTATTGCTAATAGTTATCAAGAGATTAGAAATAGTTCACAGGCAACAACAATTCGAATAAATAATTATATATATATATATATATATATATATATATATACATATATATATATATACATATATATATATATATATATATATATATATATATATATATACAGGGTGTCCCATAAATCAACGTCAAGCCGAAAACTGGCAATAGGCCAGGTCGTGACAGTAACTAGAAAAATATTTTAAAAAATCTTCAAAAATAAATTTCAAAATGTGACACCTTGTGATGATCTTTCAAGTCCTGTGACTACAAATATTAACTTTTCGTCAGTTTTTTTTTGTGACGTTACCATGAATAACCCTTCTGTAAATTACAGTTAAAAATTGAAACATAATTACCTCAGTTTTGAATAAAATGTTAGATTTTTGCCCAACATTGAATTCAAAATGATCACCCAACTTTAACCGCGTGTAGTGTAAAAAAAATGTACTACACTGTTTTGGCAAGTAACTTTAAAAGATAGCGCGTTAAGTCTGGATTCCAAAATGGTATGCCTCTTACTAATTGATACTTCTTAGCTGAGGAAAAAAAGTTATTTGTTAGTTTTAGGTGCCTTTGAAATAAAATTCAGTTGTTGGATTTCTTTAGTTATAATTTTTATTAAATCAGATTTACCAAGTTTATATTAAATGTTGGAACTGTTTACCTTCAGCTGCAATGCAAGCTCTATATTTCTTTAAAAATGATCGCGTAATAAGACGGGCGTATCTTCTCAAGTTGATGTATTCAGCGGCTTCTGCAATTCATTGGCGCAGCTCGTCTTAATTTTTAATTAGTTCAGAGTACACGATATCCTACATCGTACCCCAGTAAAAGAAATCTATGGGGTTTAAATCTGGTGAACTTGCAGGCCACTCCTCTCGGTGCTATTGCAACATCGTTCGACAAAATTGCACTGTCTCTAGGTAGCAGACTTTGTACTCGTCGTACCTACATAGTATGGGCGAAACTCGTTTCTTTTAAATAGGCTATGCAGTACTTTTGGGGGCTCCTATGCTCTATTGAATTCCATGTACTGAGATACTTGGGTCTTCTTCAACTGCTTGCGGGACTTCGGCCTCGTTATTTTTGAATCCATAAAATTTGAAAAGTACATGACCAAGATTTTTTTAAATATTTTTCTAGTAACTGTCACGACCTGGCCTATTGCCAGTTTTCGGCTTGACGTTGATTTATGGGACACCCTGTATATATATATATATATATATAAATATATATATATATATATATATATATATATATATATATATATATATATATATATATATATATATATACCGGGTGACCACGGAAGGTGGCTCGCCCCTATAACTTCCGGTTTCACCGGAAGTGACATAAACTTTCGATTTTTAAATGGGACACCGGGTATATTTTCAGTTTTGTTGTCTCCATATGACATTTAGAATACAACCATATATATATATATATATAACTTTTTGATAATTGTTAGCAATAACAGGCTTGGTGAATCCCAAAAAACTCGATTTTATTGAAAAGTTGACGTTTCGCCACGACATTCGTGGCTTTATCAACTTTTGAAAAATTGAAATTTCTTTGACATTTATTGATTTGAAAAAATTTGAATAGTTAAAAAAGACTACTATGTTTCATCAAAATTTTTCGGCTGTGGCCGTTCTCTGTTATTTTCTACGTGCTATTCAGTCCAATATTAACATTCAAATCTGTTATTATTAGATGGTAAGGGAAACCACAGAAACTTTTACCCATGTAATGTTCGAAATAGGTTCAAATTATTTTGATTTTGAAAAGTCAAAGAATAGGGTACTATTTATCTTTTTTTCAAAAATTTTTCATAACGGCTGTCGCCGTCTTCAGTTATTTATTACGTGCTGTTTAGTCCAATATCAATAGATAGGTCTGTTGATATTATATGGGAAGGGAACCACAGAAATCTTCACCCACGTAATGTACAAAATAGGTTTAAAATATTCGATTGTTGTCTTCAAAAAGACATTACTTGTAATTTTGGAGATCACATGTTCTAAACTATACTTTATTTTTAGAAAAATTGAAAATTCTAGATGTTTAGATTTTGTCTAAGAAGATGAGTTGTTATGGTTAGAGTTTGTTTGTTGAATTATTTTGAGATTCACCAAGCCTGTTATTGCTAACAATTAATTATCAAATACAAATAGTTCACAGGCAACAACAATTGAGATAAATAATTATATATATATATATATATATATATATATATATATATATATATATATATATATATATATATATATAATTATTCATTCGAATTGTTGTTGCCTGTGAACTATTTCTAATCTCTTGATAATTATTAGCAATAACAGGCTTGTTGAATCTCAAAAAACTCGATTTTATTAAAAAGTTGACGTTTCGCCACGACATTCGTGGCTTTATCAAAACTTTTGAAAAAATTGAAATTTCTTAGACATTTATTGATTTGAAAAAATTTGAATAGAAAAAGACTACTATGTTTCACTAAATTTTTTTGGCTGGGGCCGTTCTTTGTTATTTATTACATGCTATTCAGTCAAATATTAACATTCAAATCTGTTATTATTATATGGTAAGGGAAACCACAGAAACCTTTACCCACGTAATGTTCGAAATAGGTTCAAATTATTTTGATTTTGAAAAGTCAAAGAATAGTGTACTATTTATCTTGTTCTCAAAAATTTCTCATTGCGGCTGTGGCCGTCTTCAGTTATTAATTACGTGCTATTTAGTCCAATATCAACAGACAGGTCTGTTGATATTAGATGGGAAGGGAACCACAGAAACCTTCACCCACGCAATGTACAAAATAGGTTTAAAATATTTGATTGTTGTCTCTAAAAAGACATCTGACATTTGTAATTCTGGAGATCACATGTTCTAAACTATACTTCCTTTTTAGAAAAATTGAAAATTCTAGATGTTTAGATTTTGTCTAAGAAGATGAGTTGTTATGGTTAGAGATTGTTTGTTGAATTATTTTGTTTTGATTTATGTTGTTTCTTAGAAACAGATATCAAACATTTGAGTTCAATATACGCAGATTCAATTCTTTAATTTTTCTAAGAAACAACATAAATCAAAACAAAATAATTCAACAAACAAACTCTAACCATAACAGCTCATCTTCTTAGACAAAATCTAGACATCTAGAATTTTCAATTTTTCTAAAGAGAAAGTATAGTTTAGAACATGTGATCTCCAAAATTACAAGTAATGTCTTTTTAAAGGCAACAATCAAATAGTTTAAACCTATTTTGTACATTGCGTGGGTGAAGGTTTCTGTGGTTCCCTTCCCATCTTATATCAATAGACCTGTCTGTTGATATTGGACTAAATAGCACGTAATTAATAACTGAAGACGGCCACAGCTGCAATGAGAAATTTTTGAAAACAAGATAAGTAGTACACTACTCTTTGACTCTTCAAAATCAAAATAATTTGAACCTATTTCGAACATTACGTGGGTAAAAGTTTCTGTGGTTTCCCTTACCATCTAATAATAACAGATTTGAATGTTAATATTGGACTGAATAGCACGTAATAAATAACAAAGAATGGCCACAGCCGAAAAAAATTTTGGTGAAACATAGTAGTCTTTTTCTATTTAAATTTTTTCAAATCAATAAATGTCAAAGAAATTTCAATTTTTTCAAAAGTTTTGATAAAGCCACGAATGTCGTGGCGAAACGTCAACTTTTTGATAAATTCGAGTTTTTTGAGATTCAACAAGCCTGTTATTACTAATATTTATCAAGAGATTATATATATATATATATATATATATATATATATATATATATATATATATATATATATATATATATATATATATATATGTATATTTATATATATATTTATATATACAGGGCTATTCAAATTCGAGTATATGCATGGGGATTTCGATAACGGTTAGAGATAGAGCGATGGTTAAATGGGGGCAAAGTAGCATATTTCAGAGGTCAGTTATATGGATAAAAAAAATCTAATCTAGCTCCTTTAGTTCTGGAGTTATATAGGAAAAATCGAAAATTTCCAAATCCTTTTCTTGCCTATATCTTTTTATTTAATAAATTGTTTTCAAAACAATTCTCACTTTGCCATTGCCACTTTTTGTAGGCTATCTAAATATCTGAATAAAAATTATATACAGGGTGTCGCATAAATAGGGCCACCCTCAACTTTCAATTTTCAAATGCGGACCTGTATTTTTTATTGCATTTTTTTGAATGCCAAGAGTCATGTTTTATATTCACGTAGTATTTTCATCTGAATTACAGAGTGTTCTGGAAATATTGAACTATTACCAGTAAAATTTCAACATTTTTTTAAAAATTCAGCTCTAATTAAAAAAATATCATAGGATAAGGTATAAAATGCCTAGGATTTGGAAGATAATCAACATTATTCGACGAAGAATGTCTTCTTCAAGAATTCAACCACATTTCAGTTCACGCAACCCATGATCAATGTACGAAAATGCGAAATTCTTCCTAATACGTGTATGTGCATATAATCATTGCCCAAACAAAAAAACGTTCGACTGGCAATCTTTATATTACAGAAACCAATTTGGAAATATTTCATTGATACTCACTTTCCGAACTACCTACATTTTTCAGCAAATTTATGGGCATTCTGTTGCTATATACAACAATTATGATTAAACTATTTGAATTCTCATAGTATGCTTTGGAAAATAAATATTTAGTTCACCTCACTTGTCATTATTTTGACAGTTTCTTGGAAATTATCGTTGGTATTTAATGAAAAATCTGATAGTACTGAAAATGGGTTTCCCCATAGAGCAGAAAAGAGATATGATTAACGTTTTCTACAGAAATAATAGGAGCATTCGTCTTTCCGCTTGACATTTTCTTATGGGGTACACTAAAAAATAGAATATATCAAAACGAAATTGAAAATATAGAAGATTTAAGAATTAAATCATGAACGCTTTCGCATCACTACGCCGAAGAGATATTTTCAGAGCGAATAATAACTTAAAAAAACGACTCCGTAAATGTCTGAAACGAGAAGATCGTCAATTCAAACATTTATTTCGATTACGATTACTTATAATGACTTATTTCAATTCTAGATAATAGCTAAACATGTTCTTGTGCGATAAGTTATAAAATATAAAAACCTATATGATCCATAATATGTATCAATGTGATCAATAATGTTTGTGACAGATTATGTTTGTGAGTTCTCAGCAGAATACATACAACAGATCTTCCTCATACTTACTGGGGTGAATCGACATTGGGATCAATAATTATTCTACCAATGCTACATTATGGTAAAGAAATAAAATGTCTCTCGGGAATGTTGATTTTATTCTATGGTTATTCCGAACAAGTAGTGAGACTAGATAATCTGGAAATTCTGAAATTGATTTTTCTTAAGGAATCAATTTGTCTGATTCACCTCTCATTCTCTGATATTATTCAATTAGAGTTGTTATGGAATTAAAAAATGATGAGATATCACTAGTATCAGTTCAATATTCCCAAAACACTGATTTATATAAAAATAAAACGCCAATATGAAACATATATAGGTAGTTCGAAAAGTGAGTAACAATAAGATATTTCCAAATTGGTGTCTGGAGTATGAAGATTTCTATTGGAAGATTATTTTGTTTGGGCATTGATTATATGCACATACATGTACGTACTGAGAAGAATTTCACATTTTCGTACATTGATCATGGGTTGCGTGAACTGAAATGTGGTTGAATTCTTGAAGAAGACATTTTTCGTCGAATAATGTTGATTATCTTCCAAATCCTAGGCATTTTATACCTTATTCTATGATATTTTTTTAATTAGAGCTGAATTTTTAAAAAAATGTTGAAATTTTACTGGTAATAGTTCAATATTTCCAGAACACTCTGTAATTCAGATGAAAATACTACGTCAATATGAAACATGACTCTTGGCATTCAAAAAAATGCAATAAAAAATACAGGTCCGTATTTGAAAATTGAAAGTTGAGGGTGGCCCAATTTATACGACACCCTGTATATAATTTCTATTCAGATATTTAGATAGCCTACAAAAAGTGGCAATGGCAAAGTGACAATTGTTTTCAGAACAACTCATTAAATAGAAAGATATAGGCAAAAAAAGGATTTCGAAATTTTCGATTTTTCCTTATATATTTCCATATATATATATGTATATATATATATATATATATATATATATATATATATATATGTATGTATATATATATATATATATATATATATATATATATATATATATATATATATATATATATATATATATATATATATATATATATATATATATATATATACATACAGGGTGATTCATTAATATGTGTAAATATTTTAACGGGAGGATTTTGAGCTCCAAATATTAAGATCTAACCCAATTTGCTTATACAAAATATTTCTCCTTACTGATTTACAGGGTGTTTTATTTAGATTATTAAAAATGAATTTTGTTTATTATTTTAATGTTGCTTGATATTTCTTTATGATATTTGGCAGTAAGTTAAAGTAGTTTGGGACACATCAAATAATGGTAAAGAAGACTTTCTCGCTATCACCAGTGGCGTACGGCAGGGGCACGGAAAGAGTTCTCGTTTTCTAAATTCTACGCCACTGGCAGAATTGTCATATTAGTATATTTTTTCGATTCTCCAATATTATCTCTGTAAATAAGGCACTCTTTTTTGGTAACGCTAGGGCCACTATTTTTCGAGATATTTAACGTTGAACATATGGCTGCACAATTCTTTCGATTTTTATGTATTACGTAAAATAAACATCATTAGGATTTTTTTTCAATTTATAATGATATTAAGAAACAATTTGAATCAGAACAACTACAAAAATAACCAGCGCTACATAAAAAAAGTTCAAAATAAATATTTAATTATCAAGATCTTCCTTACAATTTTTGAAAGAATATCAAATTTATGAACAAAACTTAGAAACAATTCACAACAAATGTTCAATGTGATCTCCGTTTACCTCAATAAGTTTATCCATTCTTTCGCTAAACGATCTTCGAACTTTGAAAAATATGTATGACTGATCCGCAATAAAATTAGCGGAATATACAATTTGCTGCCATTGTTCCTGGTGAGTATTCATCATTTGAGATATTTTTGTAGTTGTTCTGTTTTAAATTGTTTGTTAATATTATTATAAATTGAAAAAAAATACCTAATAATGTTTATTTTACGTAATACATGCAATCGTATGACAAGAAACACCGACATGACTCGTACATAAAAATCGAAAGAATTGTGCAGCCATATGTTCAACGTTAAATATCTCGAAAAATAGTGGATCTAGCGTTACGAAAAAAGAGTGCCTTATTTACAGAGAAAATATTGGATAATCGAAAAATTATACTAAAATGAACGAAGTTCATTTTTAATAATCTAAATAAAACACCCTGCAAATCAGTAAGGAGAAATATTTTGTATAAGCAAATTGGGTTAGATCTTCATATTTTGAGCTCAAAATTCTTCCGTTAAAAATGAATCACCCTGTATATATATATATATATATACATATATATATATATATATATATATATATATATATATATATATATATATATATATATATATATATATATATATATATATGTTCAGAAAGATTTCCGCGGTCGGAAGTATTTGAAAAACTTGGTTCTCGGAATGAACCGCGTAAAAGATTTGAAAAATCTCGACGCTTCGGCTCATTTTGCGAAGCCATCTTCAGGAGAATTAGAAGGGTAATAATTCAGATACGTGGCCTCAATCTGCCTACTCCACGAATCGAATCAGGAGGAATCGGACACAATACGATTGCGTAGTCTCAACCTGCCTACTCCACTAACCGTACTGCTTCCTGTCAACTCTGAAGTCTCAACCTGCCTACTCTTCAGAGTCAACTGACTGAGTTCAGTTGGCAATAGTATTGTTTCCGATTCCTCCTAATTCGATTCGTGGAGTAGGCAGATTGAGGCCACGTATCTGAATTATTACCCTTCTAATTCTCCTGAAGATGGCTTCGCAAATGGAGCCGAAACGTCGAGATTTTTCAAATCTTTTACGCGGTTCATTCCGAGAACCAAGTTTTTCATATATATATATATATATATATATATATATATATATATATATTATATATATATATATATATATATATATATATATATATATATATATAATATCAGAGGAAGTAGTTGCTGACACGTCAGTAATAAACTAGGATTATTGGGATAGCAGCAAAATTTAAAGAGTACTCTTTAAAGGTTATCCAAGCTTTCGGAAATGTTTATTTCCATCTTCAGGGAGACTAAAATGCTATGAACATGTAAGTATATACACTATAAAATATTTGAGTAACACTTACAACTTTGTTGAGATTGTAAAACGTGATTATAATCATATGTTTGGGCACGAGACCAGTGAACAGAAAAAGGAAAACAATGGAAAATAAGTAAGTAGCTATCTGTATGTTACAGTTTAAGACATTCAATTCTCTATCTAGGACAATGGCTTTTATTTCCGAGGACAGTAACTGTATTAATAAAAGATCTGACATAAGTCATTCAAGTGAGATCTATGCATATTTACCACATTTGGACAAGGAGTCCATTAACATAATTAATGTTGATACCGACAAGTTTGACTTTTTCCAATTTGAATTAAATGTGACACTAGCCACCTGTCTTTGAATACGGTGTGGTGACATATGATATGACAGTGACAGTCTGTCAGATATCTGTCATCCGTTTTAGATTGTCTATCTTTTTTTATCTCTGTAATCGGCCATTTTAATTAGTAATGTTTGTCATAGTCCTAGATAGAGAATTGAATGTCGTAAACTGTAACATACACATAGCTACTTACTTATTTTCCATTGTTTTGCTTTTTCTGTTCACTGGCCTCGTGCCCAAACATATGATTATAATCACGTTTTACATTCTCAACAAAGTTGTAAGTGTTACTCAAATATTTAATAGTGTATGTACTTACATGTTCATAACATTGCAGTCTCCATGAAGATGAAGATAAACATTTCCGAAAGCTTGGATAACCTTTAAAGAGTACTCTTTAAATTTTGCTGCTATCCCCATAATCCTAGTTTATTATTATATATAGATATATATATATAATATATAAATATATATAAATATATATATATATATATAATTTATAATATATATTAAATAATATAAATATATAATATAAAATATATATATATATATAATTAGATATATAAATATATATATATATGTATATATATATATATATATATATACAGAGTGGCGTATCCAGAGATTGAGTTTGGGGGGGGGGGTTAGTGGCAAGTTTTAGGCAGTTGACCTAAACTATTAATAAGATAATCAGCGAAAGCGGGGGAGGGAGGGGTGTCGATTGATCGTAGCTAATCCATGATTCAACTCTTTTATTCTACATGAAAAAAATATAAAATAATTGCGAGGACATGTACATACAATATTCAACATAAAATTTGAAGATATAAAATATACGTCAAAGTTAAGACATAACATATATATAAAACTCAAGAAAAAAATATGAAAACCCAAGAAATAGGCTATTCAAAATTTGAAATAAAAATATCAGAAAGGTTAGGGAATGATATATTTATTATAAATTTAAACATAACCGCTTCTTCTAGCATCAAATATGATTCAAAAATCACAAGACGAAATCAATTCGCCTCTTTCGTCGGAATTCTTTCCATAGTCGTGAGTATGTATAACAAAAGTTCTGAATTTGTATAATTGTCATAATTTGTATTGAAGAATTTGGACCAAACGATGCGGCAACCCGCAACCCCTGCTTATGAATGAGTGAAGCCGAAGCATCGCGCGTAAACACCTATTTACTTATGCAACCACACAAAATTTCGCATGCGATTCACTGATCTAGGTATGATCTATCTATTTTGATAAATTTCGTTTGTTTATTTATTTCTTTTATATGCTACGTGGACTATCAAATAATATGAAAAAAATTTTTTTTATTAGTTTTCGTACAATGTTTGATATATTTTATATTTTCAATTTCATTCGAAGATTTAGTGTTGCAAATTCTCTTCTGGGGGTAATTACCCCCAGTAAAGACCCCCCCCCCTCCCGTGAATACGCCACTGTATGTATATATATATATATATATATATATATCTATATATATATATATATATATATATATATATATATATAAATATATATATATATATATAAATAGATAATATATATATATATATATATATATATATATATATATATATATATATATATATATTTGTATGTATGTATAGGAGAAAGTGGGGAGCATTCGACCATCCCCCCCGATAGTTTGAATCCCCCCATTCAAACACCCTCTGTATACTGGTTAATAATAAAGGTTTCAAGTACGCCCAAGAAATGTGTAACCTATACGTTCTAAGATAGTTTGCGCGCTAGAACTGCGAATCAGTGTTGAGTTTTTGTGCATTTCAAGTGATGAAAGTTAAAACTCGCATAGAAAGAAAGATAATGTTTTTTTACTATGATATTTCATTTATTACGAATATATTGTTAGTTTTGTGAAATTTAACTTATTTGATCTAGAGAAATTAAAAAAATATTTCTCGTATTGTGAAATATCCTAAGTATTTTTTTAAGGCTGGTCTCTATAAGGCCGCGTTATGGGGAGGATTCGAATTGGGAGCATTTGACCGGTGCTGAATACAGACAAAGCGTGAAAGGAGAAGATCTCTTGAGGTGCTGCTTTGAAAGGTAAGGTTAAAAAACCATCAGTGGAAAGACTAATTTAAATGATGACGGTCCATCTGACATTGGTGAGAGTGACAACTAAATTATGTTAGAAGACGACTCTGAGGTCTAGACTGAGAGTATATATACAATTAAATATAAATTTCATATTACTTGAGTTAGCAGTAACAGGTAGTAAGGCTTGCGGAAATGCTGTCTCCCAACTCCTTGCTAAATATGCTCCGACTCCACTAACTGGAGGAGGTGGATTTACTTTATTTCTCTGTAATGCTCCCCACTTTCCTCTATATATATATATATATATATATATATATATATATGTATATATATATATATATATATATATATGTATATATATATAAATAATATATATATATATATATATATATATATATATATATATATATATATATATATATATATAATATATATATATATATATATATATATGTATATATATATATATATATATATATATATAAATATATATATATATATATATATATATATATATATATATATATATATATATATATATATATATATATATATATATATAATATACAGGGTGATTTAGGTAGGCCGTGAAACTTGCAATTTGATAAGCTGTCATAATCGGTCATGACCGTTCTATCTAGAATATTTTTAATCCTTGATCTATACAGGGAATGCCAGAAGTCAGTACCAACTTTCTTATTTTAAATGGAAACCTACATTTTTTTTCACGCTGTTCGATAGGCTTTCTAATTGTGAGTTTGAAAAACCTATATTATGTAGTTTTATCTATTACAGTTTTTGATATATTTTTATTTTAATGAAAACAATTACCGCCGTAGTAGTTAAGGAAATAATTCGTAGTTCACAAACCTTTCTGAAGTAGGAAACGAAATTACTGGAGCAGTTAGCTAGCAGTCTAGGCTAATACCTGATGTGTCATGGATGGCCCCATTCTGTGCCATATGGGCGCAGGCGATTCGAAAGAAAATTGAATTTAAAATTGAGTTTTTTAAGATTTTTTCCATTTTCCATCTTCGAATCAATTTCATTTGAGAATAAGCACAACCCGTTTTCACTTTGACAGAACATCACCTTCTCCTTTACAATTTATTGTCTTTCATTTCCATGGCATACTTCGAAAGCAAGAAATATCTAAGCATTTCTTGATTTTTATTGAATAATTCGATAGGAGTTGAAGTTAGGTATAGGGAAAGCTTGAAAAACTGAATTTTGAATTCAATTTTCTTTCAAATCGTGTCAAAAAAATAATGCCATTTGAAAAAATTGGGTTTTGACAATTTTTTAATTCAACATTTGAAAATCGCCTGCGCCCATATGGTACAGAATGGGGCCATTAATGACATATCAGGTGTTAGCCTAGACTGCCAGCTAACTGCTCCAGAAATTTCGTTTTCCACTTTAGAAAGGTTTGCGAACTACGAACTACAACGGTGGTAATTATTTTCATGAAAATAAAAATATATCAAAAACTGTAATAGATGAAACTACATAATATAGGTTTTAAAAACTCACAATTAGAAGGCCAATCGAACAGTGTGAAAAAAAATGTAGATTTCCATTTCAAATAACAAAGTTGGTTTTAACTTCTGGCATACCTGTATAGCTCAAGGATTAAAAATATTCTAGGTAGAACGGATATGACCGATTATGTCAGCTCACCAAATTGGAAGTTTCGAATCGAACAGCAAGTTGAAAAAACTCTAATGCACGGCCTACGTAAATCACCCTGTATATATATATATATATATATATATATATATATATATATATATATATATATATATATATAGATTATACATACAAGTAAATATAACTTTTATATTACTTGAGTTAGCAGTAACAGGTAGTAAGGCTTGCCGAATTGCTGTTTCCCAACTCCTAGCTAAATATGCTCCGACTCCACTATCTGGAGGAGGTAGATTTACTGTATTTACATCTGGAATATCATGAAGAGGATCTTGACCAACAAAATAGTCAATATTTGCTGTTCTTATTTCAAAACAATGCATTAGATCTGAAATCGAAACTCATCAATATAATACAATTGATATTGACTACACCCTACCTCCATTCTTTTTTCGTGCTGGTTCTATAGCTATTACATCACTGAGTAGTATTTCCTTGTAATATTTGCTTCCTTGTTCAGATTGAAAGAAAACTATCGACTTTGTGTCCAACCGCCAAAAATGCCGTTTTACCTATTTAAATTTGCAATATACAATTTAACAGAAAAGTAGTGAAGAACGTTATTTTCTATCATGAAACACTAACTAATTTGCTTATTTCAAATAATCATTAATGAGCGTCTTTAACTTATTATCTACATAATCAGTAAACAATGAAGGAATGAAAACATTCTCACCATTCTATCTTTATTCGTGAAATGGACTAACCATCCTTCTTTAATGACCTTGGACCCTCTTCGCTTGGTATGTTTCACAGATTGAACTATTCGTTGTAAAGGAATATTGGCACTGGGTGATGAAGAAGTTTTACTCCTAAAAAAGAGGAAAACTGTAAACTAATACACTTAATATTGACTTATTTACTCCCTTCGTATTTCAACTGCAATAATAAATAAACTTACATCGATGGAGTATCAAAATCACAATCTCTAACAGGAATGGTTTCCAGCATGTTCATCCCATTTTCCGTAGCGTAGGTATTGATTGAAGATTCAAAATCATCTTCTACGATTGTAGTGTTACATTGGCTGTCATTACTAGCTAAACTTTCAGCATATTCAAAATTACCTTTAATTAAAATAGACATTACGTACTCTCTCAAATTAGTGAAATATTGAAGATATATTATTCAAGGGATTCTATTTCGAAGTAATTGTTAATATGAATATATTTGACGGAAACACTAACTATTCTTTTTCTGAAATATTAATCTCAACTCTAAAAGTTTTTTACTATCAGAAAAAAGCATTCACTATTGAAAGTAAAATATAAGTATATAATTAAAATATCATTAGATTTTTGCAATATTTATATTTAAATCATAACGATTTTTCGAATATTATTGAACTACTTCCATTATGAGAATCTATGAAAACATTTCATGCATCCAAATGGAGCTTTAGTTTCGAACTCTTTAAGGTGAGCATTGAATAAAAGGATAAATTCATATACAGAGGAGAAATATACCTGTACTATCTCTGGAAAGTTCCCCTACACAGTCCTTGGGTACCTTATCTAAACATTTTTTGTGAGCATTGTAATTGCAGTCTTTACATTGTAATCCCTGCTTAAAAAGTCCCTTCAGAAGTTTTTTGCAATATTGGCACACAGTAGGTCTCGTATATGAATGTAAAACAAATGTGTGTGGAATTCTCACATGATTTTGTGCATCTCTACCCATAATCATAGTAGCATTACTTAAGGAGGGTGATCTACTATGATATATCTAAAAATCGACAAAATTCATAAATTCAATGAAACACAAATGAAAATTTCTCAATATCTTACGAACGTGAAACATGCTCATTGACAACTATCTCATCAAAATTTCGTTTTCATAAACCAAATATCAACTGATTAAACTATATATTATCGTATGAATAGAATAGTATGAGATCCGTTATTAGAAATATATACCCTCGTCTGTTATTTAATGATATTAAAGAAAATACGCTAGATAATGTATAAATTGAAACATCGCAAATAGGGTCCCTAGATAAATCACGTGGCGATGATGTTAAACAATAAAATCTTTAATTGAATTTTTTGGATCAACTTCCCTGATTTGTTATTTATGAAAGTTGGGCATCAGCTGAAAGAATATACCTGCCTACATTCCACTCTGCGCAACTATGGGGATGCCGCTTATGAACAGGTAAGTAAGCGAAATTATTATACCCTCATAAGTTATTTAATCGAATTACATATCAAATGATAGCTTATTTTATTCCTACAACCGTATTAGGTTGCTTTATCAAAAGGTTTGTTGAATCCATGGTTGCCTAGATTGAAGATATTAAATTTTCTGTGCGAGCGTTGAGTGTGAGAGAGGCGTTGCGTACGCAATTCAATTTGACTAACAAAGATGCAGCGAGTTCGTTTTGAAGATTTTTTTTTATCTCAAGTGACCTACAGTTCAACGCCCATTCCGAACGGCCAATGGGATTGAAACTAAGTCACTATCCAACAGTTTATCATATTTAGAAGCTCCAAATTAAATCTACATACACAACACCCAAGAGCAGAGTGGGATTCGAACCCACAATCCTCGGTTTACAAGCGAAACACCTTACCGCTGGGCTACAAAGGCCTGTGTTTTGAAAATAAGTTAGTGTAAATAATAAATACGTTATCTAATTTTTTCCAATCACACATTAATTCATCAGCGACAATACATAGTTATGAAATAATGGGGTTTCCTGTTCAAAATATACGTATTTCAAAAGGATATTGAAATACAAATAAAACATTATTATCAATACATAACTTCATCTATAGAAAATCACAAAACTTGAATTTAGAAAAGTTGTGCCGATGTCACAATCAAATTCTTAAGGTATACGCGCACTTATCGGAAGCGTCGCGAAGAAAATTGTGGATTCTTCGCCCGAGAAGTTTACATTAGTTTCAATGGCAGCCCGCGCACTACGGCGTGGCGAACCGAAGAGGCGCGTCAGCCGACGCGCGAATTCTCTTCGGACCAACTAGGAGCCATTTCTCTTGACGCTCCGCCTCAATACGCGGTGACAGGAGTCGAGAAGATTCAAATATTTCTTGATTCTTGTCTTATTTTTCAGTTGTAGTTCAAAAACCTTTCCCTCTGACATACAGAAATATTTGAAAATTCTTCATCTTGTATAAGGTCATTAAAGAAATGATGAAATTAACTGTAAGTGTCTATATTTTGGTTTATATTAGGAACCCAGCATTTCCTCTTGTTTTTTCTTCTTCTTTCATAGTTACAATTAAACTTAATACTAGAAGATTCTCTTCTGACGAACTGCTCATCGTACCTCACAAGACAACGTACTGCGTTGTTTCAAATGCTGTAATAAATGAAGTTCTCACCGAGCCGTTCGAGAAATGACGCGACGCTTCGGTCAAGTGCGCGGACAGCTAAATGACGCTTCGTCTCGCGACGCTTCCGTTCGCGACGCTTCCGATAAGTGCGCGTGAACCTTTAGTATATCGTCAACTTAAGACGAGTTAAGGGAGTTGATGGGTGGCCTTCCAGCCACGTAGGTTTCAGGTAGCCATTCAACAACCAACCACAATCTTCAGGATTGACTTTAACGCAGCATGCATCGGTTGCATGAAGCCACATCGAATTGATATATATTGTGCGTAAAATTTGTTGTTTAAATGAGATCCATTACGGTGAAAGAAGATTGGAGTCGATGTCTTTAATCTTCTTTGTCTCTGTTCGCTGAATATGTTTTTTGAAACAACTGATACCTAGAGTCA
This sequence comes from Cynegetis impunctata, assembly GCA_030704885.1. Taxonomy (NCBI): domain Eukaryota; kingdom Metazoa; phylum Arthropoda; class Insecta; order Coleoptera; family Coccinellidae; genus Cynegetis; species Cynegetis impunctata. The sequence goes on from JARQZK010000090.1 coordinate 298,579, forward strand.
TTGATATTATAACATTTCTTGGTCTCATGAAAAAGGATAGTAAACTCCTGAACAGGTTGAATTTTTTCTTCGAGGAGTACATCTGTTGGTTCCGTCAATGATATGAATACATCCTGCAAATCCGTTAGTCTAGAAAATATTTTGAGAGGCAACCTTATCAAATGTCTGCGGCATAGATGATCCGATAAGAAAAAAGTAATGAAAACCGTCTATTATTTCAATATCGATACTCATTTGTTGAGTTAAACATACACAGCGGATTTTTATAACAAATAATTTCTAGACGAACGGATTTGCAGGAACCAATAGATCTACTCCTCGAAGAAAAAATTCAACCTGTTCAGGAGTTTACTACCCTTCTTTATGAGATCAAGAAATATTATAATATCAATGCCTCTAGATAACAGCTGTTTCAAAAAACATATTCAGCGAACAGAGACAAAGAAGGTTGAAGGCATCGACTCCAATCTGCTTCCACCGAACCACTTGAACAAAAAATTTTGCGCACAATATATATGCCAATTCGATGTGGCTTCATGCAACCGATGCATCCTGCGTTAAAGTCAATTCTGAAGATTGTGGTTGGTTTTTAGATGGCTACCTGAAATCTACGTGGCTTGAAGGCCACCCATCAACTCCCTTACAAGTTGACGATATACTAAGAGAATCGAGAAAAAAGGAGAACGATGAAGAATTAGAATTTGATTGTGACATCGGCACAAGTTTTCTAAATGTAAATTTTGTAATTTTCTATTGATGAACTTATGTATTGATAATAACGTTGTATTCGTCTTTCACCAGTATTCAATCCGCGCTTACGCGATCGGAAAAATTTCCTTTTGATATACGTATATTTTGAACAGAAAAACCCATTATTTCATAACTATGTATTGTCGCTGCTGAATTAATGTATGATTGAAAAAAAATAGATAACGTATTTATCATTTCCACTAACTAATATTCAAAACAGAAGCCTCTGTAGCCCAGCGGTAAGGTGTATCGCTTGTAAACCGAGGATTGTGGGTTCGACTCCCACTTTGCTCTTGGGTGTTGTGTATGTAGATTTAATTTGGAGCTTCTATATATGATCCCCCCACCCCCCCCCCCCCCCACCCCCCCCCCCCCCCACCCCCCCCCCCCCCCACCCCCCCCCCCCCCCACCCCCCCCCCCCCCCACCCCCCCCCCCCCATCCATCTCTGAGATGCTTTATCTCAGGATCTTGTTCCTGTGCCTCAATTAATTCTTCTGTCGTCCATCCCTGTTTCAAATCGATGGTACATAGTTCTCCTTAAATCGATTATTCCTTCTTTCATTTCAATTTTCTTGCAGTGGCGACATTCTTCCTTGCATGGTCGTCTGGATAAAACAACAGCATTATTATGGATGTTTCCTCCTCGAAGATCTACTTTGCAGTCATATTGTTGCAGTCTTTTTATCCATCTTGCGATTTGGCCCTCTGGAATCTTCATCTGCAATAACCATTTGAGTGCTGCATAATCAGTCCGAACCAAAAATCTCCTTCCATAAAGGTACTTGTGAAAATGCTCTATGGATTTTATCAGAGCTAACAATTCCTTTCAAGTAACGCAATAGTTTCTTCCTGATTTGTTGAAAGTTTTGCAGTAGTATTCGATGACTCTTTCTTCGCCTCCTTGTACTTGTGACGAAACAGACCCAATGCCCATATTGCTAGCATCCGCATCTAGAATAAATAGTACCGAAGTCTGTGGATACGACAAAATAGGGCTCGAGCAAAGTGCAGCTTTAAGTTGTCGAAATGCTGCCTCACACTCTCTTGTCCAGTTGAAGGTGGCTTTATTTTCAGTCAGTTTATGTAATGGTTTAGCTATATCAGCAAACTTATCTACAAATCTCCGATAATAGGTACATAGTCCTAGAAAACTTGTAACCTCATTTTTGTCTTTCGGTCTTGGCCATTCTCTTACTGCTTCGACCTTATCCTCTGATGTATGTATTCCGCTAGATGATATTGTATATCCTAGAAAATGTACCTGATTTTGAAATAGGCTACACTTTTTATAATTTCAAATGAGCATTCCTAAATCTGCTGAAAATTTCTTTCAGATTTTTCAAGTGGTCTTCGAAGGATGCTCCCATAACCACCACATCATCTAGGTATACTAAACAGGTTTTCCAAGTTAATCCTTTTAGAATTAATTCCATGAGTCGTTCAAACGTTGCCGGTGCATTGCATAACCCAAAAGGCATAACATTAAATTGTTACAATCCACTTCCAGTTGAGAAGGCAGTTTTCTCTTTATCATCAGGGTGGATCTTTACTTGCCAGTATCCACTCTTTAGATCTAATGGCGAAAACCACTTCGACCCCGCCAGTGTTGTTAATGTGTCATCTATTCTGGGTAGTGGATAGCTATCTTTCTTGGTAACATCATTAAGTTTCCGATAATCGACACAAAATCTCGTTGTCTTATCCTTCTTAACTAAAACAACAGGTGCTGACCATGGACTTGATGACTCTTCTATGACTCCCTTCTCCTTCATGGATTCGATTAATTCAGCTATTTCTGATTGTTCAGTTAATGGAAGTCTTCGAGGAACTTGTCGTATAGGGTGAGCATTCCCTGTGTCGATCCGGTGGGCAACTAAACCAGTTCCTTCGAGTTATTGGTCTTCAAAGAGGTCGCTTTCTTCGTGGATAAATTTTCGAGCCAATTTTATTTGTTCTAATGATAAATGTTTCCATGAAGTCTCCAATTTAGTGAAATCAACATACTTTTTCTTAGTTTCCTGTATATCAGCTGGTTCCTCACATCGAGCTATCCACGACACTGGTTCCAATGTAGCCACTGTTTTTCCTTCTTCAATATTTAGCTGTTCGTTACTAATATTAGCTACTCTTACAGGGATGTTTCGTTTTGTCAGAGATAAAGTCCTAGCCGTTAAAAATGTACAGTCTAATTTAGGTTCAATGAGTCCAACACACGACCCAGAATCGTGTTCTGGTCTTACATAGATGATAATATGCTCTGAGCAAGCAGGCATCTTATAGGCTTGAATTGTTTTCAGACTTACTTGATTTTCATTGGAGCCATAGTTTGGAATGAATTCCTCATTTCCAATCTTCAAAATTCCAGTATTCTTCTCGTAGACTAATCCATATTTTTTCACAATGTCAATACCCAAAATAAAATCTCATCAGAGATGTCTGCTATAAGAACTTTGTTTGGGATCTGCAATCTTCCCCCAACTTCCAATAAAATCTCAGCTTCTCCACGAATATAGCTCCTTTAACCAGTTGCAGTCTTCAGAGTTATATTGTACCTCATTGGAGTAATTTTAGATATTGGTAATATATCAGGCCAAACTAATGATACTTCAGCGCCGGTATCAACAATTACCTTCACAGGTTGTCCAGAGATTGAGCCATTAACTGATAAGCTTCCACCTGCAATGCCTCTAATGAAAACGGTTCCCCAGTCAGAGTTTGCCCCTTTACTCTGACTGGTGGTAGTTTTCCTGATTCCTCCTAGGTGCTGGCGAGGATGATCTTCCTCTGTTTCTGAAATCATCTCTTCCTCTGTTCACTCTGGAACGACATTCTCTACTAGTGTGTCCATATTTTCCACACGAGTAACATTCACCCTTAAAAGATACTTGGTTCTTTTCAAAGGAAGAAATAAGTTTGTCGAGAGAGCTTTTCGAGCTCTGTGTGTTGCTCGGTTATTACAAGATGTTAGTTTTGCGGTTTCAAATTCCAGAGTCCTCACTGAAGCATCATTTCCTGTTCTAGGTCACAAAATTTTCAGATGTTGAATCAGGTCGGTGTCTTTTAACCCATTAACAAAAGGTTTGACACTCAATTGCTCAAGGATATCATCCGCAGCCATTGGGTAGGCTAACCGAGTCAACTTTTCTACTTCGGCCTGAAATTCTTGAAGTGATTCATTTGCCAATTGATGCCTACCTTCTAATTGGGCCTGGTACAACATTTCTTTATGATCATCTCCATATCTCAACTCTAGGGTTTTTATTAGAGTTATGTAATCTTCCTGCTCTTTTGCTGACAATTTTTGTAACAATTCTGCAGCTTTACCTCTGAGGGACAAAACCAGTTCTACTGCTTTCATTTTATCTGCCAAACCATTAGCTTGAGCTGCTGCTTCAAATTGCCGTTTGAATATTAGCCAGGAAGAATCTCCATCAAAAGTAGGTGGCTTTGAAACTTTCAGTCTGGGAACTTGATTTGACGTTACTTTTGATTCATTTTTTCCCATTGTTGATATTCGCTTTTTTAAGTTATGCATTTGGTCCTCCAGGTCTTCCTTCACATGTACTATTTCACCTCTCAATTTCTCATTATCCTACTTCCTACCTCTGTCGAGATCTTCCAGGATTTTCTGTAATCCTTGTAATTCTTGCTCTCGACGTTTCTGTTCATCTAGTTTTTCTTGCTCTCGACTTTTCTGTTTTTCTAATTTCTCCAGTTCTCGAAATTTCTGTTCTTCCAATTTCTCCTGTTGACGATGTTCGGCGAGTTTTTGCATTAGTTTTTCCATCATCGATTCCATTTTTCTGTTTATTGGCCACTTCTGACACCAGTTGTTACGAATTCGGGTTCGCTAGGATGATTTCCAATAACTAAATTCAATTAATAAACAAATCAGTATTTATTTACAACACAACAGTAATATTTTAAATAACCATACTTTTCCAATAACTGTCACTACTTCAAAACACAGGCTTCGCACTTCTTTTTCACATGGTACTTCACTGTAGACTGTCTCCCGTCTCTTCTATGGTCGCTGTTATATGTATTGTCATTCCTTCGAGAAACTTCCAGAATATTCTAGTCTTCGAATTAAGAGGGCTGTTACTTAAACGTTCATCGAATATTCCAGAACACACAGAGTCGGCTTTAGACATTTTCGTAACACTATATATATATAGATATATATATATATATATATATATATATATATATATATATATATATATATATATATATATATATATATATATATATATATATATATATATATATATATATATTATATATATACAGTGTGGACCACCAGGAACTGCATCGATCGATATCTCAGAAACTGAATGTAGGAAAAATTTGCAATTTTGGAAGATGTCTTGGGGCCTATTCAGCTAAATTTTCATTTATTGGGCGTTTCCGGTTATACCGGAAATAGACCCCAAGTCGCTTATTTCAAATGGGACTTCCTATATATTATTACATTTTTGAATTCTACCCAAGATTCTAGGCAGATTTTATGCATTATGTTATATACCTAAAACTAAGGGTTTATGACATATTTAATTTTTTATGTCAAAAATGACGACTGCAAATCCTGATATAATCATCAATTGTTCCTATAAGGAAGTCCTTATTGCTTACTTTGGGTTGGATTCCTTGTTGAGAAGGACTTGCTCTAATAGATTTTGTATAATATTTGGATAACGAATCATACATGGTGTTCAAAAAATCAGTCTACCTCTACGTCGAACAATTCATGGATTGATGAATACATTTGATTTCGAAAGTGCAAACGAATCGATCTCACGAAAGATCTTAATTGAGATTGAGAAAACTGATGAAAATCAATTTTTAGAATGGAAACACCCCATTTTTCTTATTTTGTAGTATTAAGCATCAAAAATTAAGGTAACTTTGTATAAGGGTATTTATATCTAAAATTTTTAGTTTCGACATATTGCTAATTTTTATATGACGCTTTTGCATTTATTCAACAATAAACAATCAGATCTAGGATAGCCACGATCGTATTTGACATTTCAAATCATTTTAATGCCACCCTAGTTAAATTATACGAACGAAGATTATTTAAACTTATTTATTATTTATTGACAATGTGATAAAGTTATTTCAAGAACATGTGATACATTTGTGACACCATATCCTCAAAAACAGAATCATATTAATTTTGAAGTTGAATTTAGACAACTTTCCCCTGGCTGATCTTCGAAACCTTTTCTATCAACATTATGGGGGACACCTCCACATAATGCCTATTTAGTGAATAATTATCTGGAAAACTTATTTTATGATCAATGGATAGCCAACAATGGACCAAATTTTTGGCCACCTCGCTCCCCAGACCTATCAGTACTCGATTTTTATTTATGGGGAACAGTGAAAAATAACGTATATAACAACGCAGTGACCATACATGAGCCGAGTAAGTACAGCATTTGAAGACCTAAACCACCAGTCAATAAGAAGAGCCACCCATGAACAATTGCGGCTTAAATGCGCAAAATATCTAGAAGTTCAAAGAGACTAATTCGAACATTCACTTGAATAATTTGTTTAACAATTCTATTTCTAGTTTACCATATCAATATTTTCAATGTTAATAACTGGTTTATTTCTGTACATTTTTCCTTTGCGGGTCCAGAGTTCTTCAAGTTTTCTATAATTCGTCTCAGAGTATTTGGTGATTGTTTCTGTTTTTGAGGATATCGTGTCATAAATAAATGTATCTCATGTTCTTGAAATAACTTTATCACTTTGTCCATAAATAATAAATATGTTTGAATAATCTTCGTTTGTATAATTTAACCAGGGTGTCATTACGATGATTTGAAATGTCAAATACGATCGTGGCTATCCAAGAACTAATTGTAAATGAATAAATGCAAAATCGACATATAAAAATATTAAATTGGCAATATTTCGGAAACTAAGAATGTTAGCTATAGATAACCTTGTACAAAATTACCTAAGCTTTTGATGCTTAATACTACAAAATTAGAAAAATGGGGGTTTTCTCAATCTAATTTCAGATCTTATTTCTTGAACATTTTATGATTAGTTATCCAAATATTATACAAAATTTATTGAAGTAAGTCCTTCTCAACAAGGAATCCAACCCAAAGTAAGCAATAAGGGCTTCCTTATAGGAACAATTGATAATTAAATTAGGATTTGCAATCGTCATTTTTGACATAAAAACTTAAATATGTCATAAACGCTTAGACTTAGGTATAGAACATACATAAAATATGCCTAGAATCTTAGGAAGAAATCAAAGTGTAATAATATATAGGGTGTCCCATTTAAAATAAGGGTCTTGGGGTCTATTTCCGGTATGACCGGAAATACCCAATAAATGAGAATATTTTAGCTGAATGGGCCCCAAGATATCTGAACAGTTTCCAAAATTTCAAATTTTTCCTACATTCAGTTTCTGAGATATCGATCGATGCAGTTCCTGGTGGTCCACCCTGTATATATATATATATATATATATATATAACTATATATATATACATATTTCTATATATATATATATATATACATATACATATAAATATATATATATATATTAATATATATATATATATAATATATATATTATATATATATATATATATATATATATATATAAGATATATATATATATATATATATATATATATATATATTAAAAAATTAAATAATAAGAAAACAACTTGTCTAAAAACCACAAAATGAAAATAACTTTTTATTCGACTAGTTTCGCCTGTTACAGCATTATCAAGACTGAATACATAATTGCAAAGACATCGCTTGAAAATATATAAGTATTTCGGTTCGGTACCTGGGGGTGGTAAAATGTAATCAATGGGTCCAAGTTATCAGAGATTTAACAGTGGGGAGTGGTTTAAGTCTAACTGGTCATTAAGAAGAATGAAATTATGGGATTTTTGGATCATGTTTATTTCCATGGCTTCCAGGAAGTTCATTATCATACCTTTATCACAGTAATGAAGAATTTTTGGTTTGAAAGAGGATGAGATGTTATGTTTTTTTGACTCTAGATGTTCCCTAAACGCTGATTGTCCGTTTTTTAGATGTTCTTTTAGCCTGGTTTCAAAACATCTCCCGGTCTGACCTATATATGTTGAATTACATTCTTCACAGTCCATTCTATAAATTCCTGTTCTCTTCATTGGATCGACTTTTGACATTTTGTTATTAAAAATCATTCTATCTAATCTGTTGTGACTCGAAAAAGCAGTATTCAAATTATTATTTTTAAAGAATTGAATGATCTTTGAAGAGGGGATGTGCGTATAAGGGATGCTCACAAACTTTTGTACATTTTTGTTATTGCAGTATGGTCCATATAATTTCAAATTGATAAAATGTTTCTCTTTTTTCGAAATTAAACTATTTATTATTTTTAGTGGAAAATCATTGTTAATACCTATCGAGCGAATCACGTCAATTTCTATCATAAGGTCTTGTTTTGATAAAGGAACCGAAAAAGCTCTGTGAATCATTGAGTTAAGAGCCGCGAGTCGATGGCTAATTGGACTGAAAGAATTATAACTTATGATGGCGTCTGAGAAAGTAGGTTTCCTGAATATTCTATATGAAAATTTATCCTGTTGTTTCGATATTGTTAGGTCGAGAAAATTTAACGAATTATTTTGTTCTGTTTCTACTGTGAACTTGATCTTATCATGTATTGAATTTAGATATGTTATCTAAAAAACGGACAATCAGCGTTTAGGGAACATCTAGAGTCAAAAAACATAACATTTCATCCTCTTTCAAACCAAAAATTCTTCATTACTGTGATAAAGGTATGATAATGAACTTCCTGGAAGCCATGGAAATAAACAAGATCCAAAAATCCCATAATTTCATTCTTCTTAATGACCAGTTAGACGTAAACCACTCCCCACTGTTAAATCTCTGATAACTTGGACCCATTGATTACATTTTACCACCCCCAGGTACCGAACCGAAATACTTATATATTTTCAAGCGATGTCTTTGCAATTATGTATTCAGTCTTGATAATGCTGTAACAGGCGAAACTAGTCGAATAAAAAGTTATTTTCATTTTGTGGTTTTTAGACAAGTTGTTTTCTTATTATTTAATTTTTTAATATAAATATGAACTACCACAGAGTTGATTCATCGTCCATCGAATTTATATATATATATATATATATATATATATATATATATATATATATATATATATATATATATATACTGTTTCGGTCGTATTAAATTCTCGTTAGTATCAAATATCAATCGATTGCAATGGCCAAATTTATGGCCCAACCCTTAGCAGTTCCCACACCTCTACTAAGACAAGCAACAATACCTGGATTATATTTCATTTGCTTCAACCATGTTTAGTAGTTGTCGTCTATATATTCTGGATTAATATTCTCTTTATGTGCTATTTTATTTATGTAGATGTTAATTTACTTACCAATACTGATTTGTACTTGGGTGTTAATCTGTTTGAACAGTAATAAATTACATTAAATAAAAGTGTGGATCAACTTCATCAACCGGAATATCAAACGGAGAATTTTAAAAACATCAAGATAGATGCCATTGTTAACTTTATCAGCTAGCCCTACCAGGAGAATCATATGATCAAATTCTGTTCCTCAGAAAAATTTTTGACAGTTCTAACAACCAATCAAATTTTGTCATTTTGTGTTATTTGAAACAATTTCACCCAATCATGTCAACATAACACTGATAATTGAATTCAGTGCAATAATCAATAACTAAGACAACATGATTCAGTTTTACAACTTCAATCCCAATAAATTTCAAAATGTCACGTTTTGTCAAAAAATTTTCCTCCGACATTGACATATTTCTCATAATTTTATGACAAATTTCTCAAGCTCGTTAGTCCTCAGTATTAGGCTTCGGGCTGTTACCAAGGAACGAGCTTTCGATTGTCATAAAATTATCTCGTCTATTATCAATGTCCTAGGGATATTACTACTGATGACGGAAGGTGGCTCGCCCCTATACCACCTAACTTTTTTGTTTTCGGAGATAATGAAATGAAATTTACAGGATCTGTTTAATGCATAAAACTGCATTTTTTAACAAGTAATTCAACTTCATGCAACTTGTGTGACATAAACTTCCGATTTTTAAATGGTACACCTGGTATATTTTCAATTTTTTGTGTCCATATGACATTTAGAATACAACCATGTATCATTTGCTATTTTTTGTAACCGTTGTTCTATTTTTTTTCGAAATAAATTTTTATTCTAGGTGGCTATAGATGCGTTCAAATAAATAATTGCGGTCCTAAAATGGCCATGTTTACCGTCCTGGAACGTAGATTTGTGGGCATGGCTTCGGACTTATTTTGTTTCTGTTGTGTTGGTCACAGGTTACTCGATGATTTCAAATATTTTAATCTCAATAAGATTCTTCATTTAAAGAAAGTTCTAAGGTTATGGGATTTCAGGTTTTATCGAAAGTTTTCTTTCAACCTAATACCTAGAGTGCGGTATCAAATTAATCGTGATAAAATTATCTTTTTTTTTAACCCGACGAGCCACCATGTTGCCATTTGAAAAAAAATAGTTATGAAAGTTTTAAAATTAAACTTCACATAGATGGAACATTTTGATCGAAAACAGTGGAGTTGTATTTTAACATACATTTTAGGATCGAAGTTAGTTATTTGAACGCATCCATAGCCCTCTAGAATAAAAATTTATTTCGAAAAAAAATAAAAAAACGGTTACAAAAAGTAACATTCGATACATGGTTGTATTCTAAATGTCATATGGAGATAAAAAAACTGAAAATATACCCGATGTCCCATTTAAAAATCGAAAGTTTATGTCACTTCCGGTGAAACCGGAACTTGCATGAAGTTGAGTTAATTGTAAAAAATGCAGTTTTATGCATCAAACCCTCTAAATTTCATTTCATTCTCTCCGAAAACAAAAAAGTTATAGGGGCGAGCCACCTTCCGTGGACACCCGGTATATATATATATATATATATATATATATATATATATATATATATATATATATATATATATATATATATATATATATATATATGACAAAATGTTCCAGAACAAAACAATGGATTGACACATAAAAGAAGTGAAAGAAGATCTTTTTAAAACATAAGTAGAATATACATAAATTGTCAAAATCCAGTTTAAGTTCCTACGTTTTATATGAAACGTACAAAATAATTAAGTTTTGGCCATCATGGTTGAAAGCCATGATGAAGAACTAAATAAGATACAAAAGCTTGGCGAATAATGAGATGGCCGAAATCGGCAGAAAAATTCTAGAAAAATCACTTTCAGCCTAAGAAAGATCCTTTGCGAGGTCCCGAATCTGAGAGTTGCTATTTGTAATATTCTGACACATAGGGATCTGTTTTCTCATGTGATGGATAAAGATGACGACCTTTGAATAGGAGCAATGTAATTTATAAGTTCAATTGAAGTTGTGGACTTCTTATATGGGACAAACTTCACAATCATTAAAACAGCGGATATCATTTGCACAAGAATTACATTAAACTAAGACCGAATAGACGTGCATTAGCTAGTCATGTGTATCTAACTGGGCAAAATATGAATTTCAGTGAGCGAAGAATTTTAATGACGGAGGTGA
>JARQZK010000090.1:315000-350331 GCA_030704885.1 Cynegetis impunctata
TGAAATTTCTTTGACATTTATTGATTTGAAAAATTTGAATAGAAACATACTACTATGTTTCACTAAAATTTTTTCGGCTGTGGCCGTTCTTTGTTATTTATTACGTACTATTCAGTCCAATATTAACATTCAAATTTGTTATTATTAGATGGTAAGGGAAACCACAGAAACCTTTACCCACGTAATGTTGCGGCTGTGGCCGTCTTCAGACGGCCACAGCCGCAATGAGAAATTTGTGAAAAAAAGATAAATAGTACCCTATTATTATTATTCTTTGACTCTTCAAAATCAAAATAATTTGAACCTATTTCGAACATTACGTGGGTAAAGGTTTCTGTGGTTTCCCTTACCATCTAATAATAACAAATTTGAATGTTAATATTGGACTGAATAGCACGTAATAAATAACAAAGAACGGCCACAGCCGAAAAATTTTTAGTGAAACATAGTAGTATGTTTCTATTCAAATTTTTCAAATCAATAAATGTCAAAGAAATTTCAATTTTTTCAAAAGTTTTGATAAAGCCACCAATGTCGTGGCGAAACGTCAACTTTTTAATAAAATCGAGTTTTTTAAGATTCAACAAGCCTGTTATTGCTAATAATTATCAAGAGATTAGAAATAGTTCACAGGCAACAATAATTCGAATAAATAATTATATATATATATATATATATATATATATATATATATATATATATATATATATATATATATATATATATATATATATATATGTATTATATATATATATATATAATATATATATATATATATATATATATATATATATATATATATACTAGGAACTTGGATTTTCTTGGGAATAATGGTTCAACCTAGTAGTTAATACTTCATTTAAATTTTGTTTGTATTATTTTAAACGTTTCGACTAACATATGAAGTCTTCTTCAGCAATTTAGAAATTACTTAAATCTACGGGAAAAAAAGAAAATTGCATTTTTGAATTAAAAGCCTGTGATAATATTGTTTTTTAAGAACTTACCAAAAAAGGAAATCATCATTATGACATTTACACTTAACTAGACTTCTCAAAGGACATGAAAAATATATAAAACCTTGACAATACTTAAAAATAGTATAAAATTGTAAGACACGTTTCATGGGAAACTCCGTTAATTTATCATGTCTATTGTAACTGGAGTCAAACTATTCGGTACGCATGTTTTGCGATTTCATTTGTTCATTATTAATTATGTGTTTTGATTACAATATTTGAAGACTGTTCTTTTTCTTTTCGTATCAAAATTTTTTAAAAGTAGGTTGAAATATATTTGGTTTAGATTTTTTATGTCAGTTTTCTCATTAATAGAGTTTGGATTTTTTATGTGTATTATTTCGAGAAATTCTCTCTTTTTTTATTTAATTCGATAGTCAGAATTTTTGTTTAATTGAAATTAAATTTGTGTTTTTTTCCTCTTCATGATTTGTGAGAGCAGTTCTATTTCTCTTGTCGTAATGGTGGCCATTTAGGCGGTTATGAAGGTATTGCGATGTTTGCCCAATATATACACTGGGACAATTTGTACTTATTGTATGTATTTCATATATAGTATTGATTTTTTTGTTTTTTGGTGTTTTACTTTTAAGTTAGCTAAAAAATTTTTGAAGTGTTTTATAATTTCTATGACATAGCGTGATTTTGTGTTTTTTGAAAAATTACTGAAAACTTTCGGACAGTTTTTTGATATATGGTAGTGACATATAATGGTCATTATTTTGATTATTGCTATTGGGTATTATGCTGTGTTGGTTTTCTTTCTCATTTTGTTTTTGTTTTCTAGATTTTATTATTGAATTCATTAACTTTTTTGGGTAGCTAGATTTGACGAATTTTTTTTTTACTTTTTGAATTGATTTTTTTTGGACGGTGGATCGCTGAGAATTAATGCTCTGTCAGTTAGTCTGACTATTAGTGACTATATTGGGATCATCCATATCCAGTGTAATAGCACAAATGACCCTAGAAGACTTAGAAGAAACCATCATTCCCAAATTGGATATTAATCTACCGTTCTTCTATCGATATGTGGATGATATCATTACCGCAATACCAGCCGATAAATGCGAACAATTTCTGAATTCATTCAACAGTTTCAACAACAAATTACTATTTACTTTTGAAATTGAAACCAATCAAAAATTAAATTTCTTGGATATGACACTTCACCATAAAAACAATATTATTATGACAGAATGGTATACAAAAAAGAAATGGTCGGGAAGATACTTAAACTTTCACTCCCAGCATCCTCTGTAACAAAAAAAATCAGTAATAGTCGGACTAACTGACAGAGCATTAATTCTCAGCGACCCACCATACAAAAAAAAAGGCAATTCAAAAATTAAAAAAATTTTAGTCAAAATTAGCTACCCAAAAAAGTTAATAAATTCAATAATAAAATCTAGAAAACAAAAACAAAGTCAGAATGAAAACCAACACAGCATAATACCCAGTAACAATAATCAAAATAATGACCATTATATGTCACTACCATCATATATCAAGAAACTGTCCGAAGGTTTTCAGTAATTTTTCAAAAAACACAAAATCACGGTATGTCATAGAAATTATAATACACTGAAAATTTTTTTCAGCTAACTTAAATGTAAAACACCAAAAAACAAAAAAAGCAATACTATATATGAAATACCATGTACAAATTGCCCCAGTGTATATATTGGGCAAACATCGCAATAACTTCATAACCGCCTAAATGGCCACCATTACGACAAAAGAAATAGAACTGCTTTGACAAATCACGAAGAGGAAAAAAAACACAAATTTAATTTCGATGAAACAAAAATTCTGACTACCGAATTAAATAAAAAAAAAGAGAATTTCTCGAAATGGTACACATACAAAAATCCAAACTCTATTAATGAGAAAACTGACATAAAAAATCTAAACCAAATAAATTTCAACCTACTTTAGAAAATTTTTGAAACGAAAAGTCCTCAAATATTGTAATCAAAACATATAATAAATAATAAACAAATGAAATCGCAAATCATGCATACCACATGCGTACCGAATAGTTTGATTCCAGTTACAATAAAGACATGATGAATGAACGAAATTTCCCATGAAATGTGTATTACAATTTTATACTATTTGTAAGTATTGTGAATGTTTTATATATTTTTCATGTCCTTTGAGAAGTCTAGTTAAGTGTAAATGTCATAATGAAGATTTCCTTTTTTGGTAAGTTCTTAAAAAACAATATTATCACCTGCTTTTAATTTAGAAATGCAATTTTCTGTATTCCCGCAGATTTAAGTCATTTCTAAATGGCTGAAGAAGACTACTTATGTTAGTCGAAACGTTTAAAATAATATAAACAAAATTTTAATGGATTATTAACTACCAGTTTGAACCAGTATTCCCAAAAAAATCCAAGTTCCTAGAATATAGTTGAAACGGTTCAAGAAATTTGAGAATTTTTCAAGTATATATATATATATTCACAAAAACTGGATTACGAACCTTCGATATATCTATGTTTAATAATAACAAAATACAATAATAACTACTAAAAACAAGCTGCAATTTCAATGCCTTTTATCTCTTCCGGTCGTCTGTAAATAGTCCAGTATTTGACGGTTTTTGGCTCAGAATTCTTTCAGACTGAACCGATTCTGATGAAAATTTGTGAGAAGGCGTATTTTACACTCCTTTTCAAAAGTTATATAGTGCCGATGTGTGCTTTTGCCCTGGAGGTGAATGCCACCCTTTTTTGAATGGTAAAATTGAAGGAAAAAAGGAACCCCAGGAATCGATAGAGGGGTTAATTTTAAGCAAAAAATGTTCCATAAAGTTTTTCATATAAGGTAATATTTTTCGAGTTATCCGCGATTGAAAATTTTGATTTTTCAATGAAAAATGCTTGTTTTAAAATGGTTTTTTAGACATTACTCAAAAACTTTTGGTTTTAACAAAAAAATGATCAGAATCATAATTGAAGCTTTTGAAAAAACAGAAAATTATTTTAGGAGCAATAGCAAGCGAGTTATAGCTTATTGAATATGGGTATTTGTTTGTTCAAAACCGAATTTTAACAATTTAACGTTAAATAACGGAAAAACAGTGAGTTTTTCAAGGAAAAACTACGACAATTTTTTCAAAGTACTCGGAAACCCCTTCCAAATGAGCTGCAGAAGAAGTCGTTTGCTTGAAAATAATTAACGAATATATAATAAAAACAATTTACTTATCTCACTTTTTTGGAGAAAAAATCAGCGATTAAATCAGTGTATTAGCCACAAAAATTAAAATTAGCAGTTACAACTGTGCACATAACTTTACCTCGGTACTAGCAACATGTTCTGTGAGTTTGGTCGGTTTAGAATATCTAGATTTAAAAAAATTTGCAATCAAATTTGACTTTATTTTTGAAATTTTTCAAAAAAAATTTCTGTTTTTCAAAATAACCCAAAAACTACCAAAAAAAAATGAAATAATGAAGGAATACGAAAATCTAGTTTTTCTCCGCTGAAAATTTTGGTTTCTTTTCAATTTTTCTACTATGAAAATTCATTGAGATATTACAGTTTTAAGGTTGCATGTGAACGCAAGAACCACCTCAGCCAAGCCCTTTAGGCTGTAAAATCTTAAAAACGAAGGGCTCAAAAAAGTTCATGCTTACAAGTCTTATAGCGCTAGGAATTACCTTTAAAATGCGTTTTTGAGAGTTTGAATATCTAAAAAATTGAGGAAGTTATGCTTGAAAAACTAATTGCGTTGCTTTTTTTAAATTTCGGAGCATATTAAATTATTACTCTCTACAAATTTTGGAGCATTCAAAAATCATTTTAAACATATAATTTGTATCTAATAATGTACAAACATATATGACCCACACATATATACACATACACGTAACATATATAAGGAATTAAAATATATTGTACAGATGTAGAAGAAAAAACGGAGCTCGCCGGCGCGGCGCACACCTGCTAAGGGAACATACCCAAACTACGTGACCCATTCAGGGGGGAGGGGGTTCTTCAAAATACTACGATTGGTCACAGGGGCGGGGGTAGGGGTTAGGTTTTTGTCACGTAGTCAATGTCCTCTGGAAACGCGTTCGTTGAACATGATTGAGATAAAAGATAAATGTGAATAAAAGAAAAAAATTCTTTTGTTTTAGTAAATTAAGTTCCTGGTACATATGTTTTTTCTTCTTGATAATATTTTTTCAGCTGTAAATTATAGGTATGTACAGGGTAGCCAATTTTCGATGTTTGTATGGAGTATCTCTGTAACTATAGAAGGTAAAAAAAATGGAGGGGGCATACTCAATCTCTTTTGTCGAGACAATTTCACTGGCGAAACCCAAAATTCGCTGTCTTCTTTAGTTTTCGAGTTATAAACAAAAATTTCATTTTTCCACTTTAAGACAAGTGTGCATATCATGGTTGCTTGTGAAGTTGCGAGATAATAACTTTTACATAATTTAGACACTTTTTTCTGTATAAAACAGTGGTCGAAATGTATTTTTTCAAATGGGAATAATGGTTGGCTGTGGTTTGGTTGGATCGGATTTTTTCCGATATATGTCAGGTTGCTTTTGATGTGTAAGGTTTTAATAGCAAGAATATTTTAGTTCATTACCTTTTGCGTTTTTATATGTACCTATTCCATGTAGGCAGGTGACATCTATGACATAGCTTGTACATTTCTTTCCATCATAATATCAACTAACTGATTTAATCGTAAAAACAGTTGTGATATTACATCTGAGATATATTTCAATGGCTATCCAGGAAGAAGACAACCTAATAAATCTATTTTCAACTGATTGAAAGAAAATCTAATTAATTGTGAATCAACAAACAAGCCAAGACAAAAATATTAGACATTTACATAATTTTTTTTATAAGACATTACAATTATAAACAACAATACAAATTACAATAAATGTTCAAACTTATGTTCATTGTGGTTGATACATAAATTACATCTCTTTATAACATTCTGAACTGCATTATGAATATGAATATTTGAAACTGAATTCACAAAGTATAAAATTTACGTGGCTGTCATGTTTTAACGTATCATATATATCAAGAAAATCATAATAACCAACGGTACTACGAAATTTTGAATCAGTAAATCATTGAGGAATTCATGGACAATCCACCCTTAGTTGAGACACAAAATCAGTTCTTCCAACATGATGGTTCACCGCCTCATAATATAAGTACCGTTTCAGAATTGTTTAATACTAATTTTGGAAATAACTTGATGATGAATAATATTCCAGTGAGGTCGCCACCACAATCACCTGACTTTAACACCACTGGATTTTTTCTTTTGAGGATATATACAAGACAATTATATAAGAAAACCAGTAACAATATAAATAAACATAGACAAAATTTTATTGAATGTAAATTACATTTCAAATATTGATATTATATATATATGCATAATGCAGTTTAGAATATTATAAAGATAGGTATGTAATTTATGTATGAACAATAAAGAACACCAGTTCTTCACAACATTTATTGTAATTTGTATTATTTTCTTATAGTTGTAATGTCTTATACAATTAGATGTAAATCTCTAGATTATACAGAAAAAAAGTATCTTAAAAATGTCTCGTAATTTCACAAACAACCATGATATGCTTACTTGTCTGAAAGTCAAACTTTTGTTTATAACTCCAAAATAAAAGACGATTTCATATTTTGGTTTTCGCCATTAAATTTGACTCGAAAAAAGAGATAAAAAATGCACTCTCTATTTTTTTGTATCTCCTATAGTTACCGAGATATCCCATACAAACATCGAAATTTGCCCACTCTGTAAGCACTCTTATCGTCACACCGCAAGCGTTGTATTAATAAAGACAAATATGAGCCAAATTATTTTTTTTTAACTTTCTGTCCACAAGAAAATGATTAAAAAAATATTTATGAATTACTACGTGAAAACTAGAGGGGGAGGGAGGGGGTCTTGGAATATACTACAGATGGTCACCGAAGGGGGAGAGGGGGATAAAAAGTTGTAAAAAATAGGTCACGTAGTTTGGGTACGTTCCCTAATGCATTTGTATAGGACTAGTTTTCTATATAATTTACGTATATACAATTTACGTGTCTCTATGCTCACACCACAGATCATCTAAACACTTAAACCTATATTCTATGTTCTATGACGTAGTCAGTATATTTCCAAAATCTTTGAAGTAAACACGTGGTGCTCTGCTTTAAGTGTAAATCTCAAAAATTTAGTGTTATAACTATTTAATAAAAAAGTGAGTTATCAAAAGATATCAACAAATTTTCTTGAAAGACTTCATATCAGTTCTACCAAGTATCTGGATTTTTAATAGAGACCAACCGAAATTATTATTTCTATTACCAAGGTTGTTTAAAAAATAACAGTAAGCATTGTTTGAAATTCATTCAGTTTAAATTTTGTTTCAAATTTTATAAATTTATTCATTAAAATTAATTTAAAAACAAGGCTGAGCATTGGTATTGTTAGGTGTGGATGGTGACCGATGAGCTGCGACCTTATTAGATCTATTGTGCCCCATCTTCTTCTGCTTCTCGATGTGTTCTCGTTTTACAGCAGCCCCTCAAGCCTCAACACCTTCAGGAATTTGAGGATTTTAAGGGGGTCTATTCGTGGTATTTCTTCTACAGTCAGCTGGTATGATCCCAGTGTGTTCAGTCTCTCATGATGCACAGCATAGCACTCCATCAGTATATGGTGGGGTGTTTCTGGACGTTCCTTGCAGAATCTGCAGGTGCTGTCCCCCTCTAAACCTAGCTTCCTTAGGTGTTCTTTGAGTCTGCAATGCCCCGTAAGAAATCCTGTGATTGTCTTAAGACTAGTTTTGCTGAGGTTAATCAGTGTCTTCGATCTTGCTCGGTTGAACTTTCCGAGGAGATCTTTGGCCTGCCTCAGTCCTGGAAGTCTTTGCCAGTATGTTGCTCTCATTGCTTCTTCAGCTTTATTGAGTTCTTCTTGAAAGTAAGATTTCCCAAGTCCGCAGAAAGGCTCTGGCCCGATTAGTGGCGTTCACGCACCCTTTCGTGCCAGGATGTCTGCTTGTTCATTACCCTTCACTCCGACGTGCCCCGGCACCCAGAGGAGGATCACTTTGTTGTTCCTGCCCAGATCGTTTAGTTTGTCTAGGCATTCACAAACCATCTTTGAGTTGATGTTATAAGAGCTCAACGCTTTGATGGCTGAGCATATTGTTAAATTCAAAATGTTAAATAAAATTTTTTTGATACATTTTTAAAAATTTTTATCATTTATCATTGAAGAAATTTAATTACTTTTTCATACGTTTATAAGTTTATAAGTAATATAGTTTATAAGTTTTATCTATAGAATTAAGATTCATATTTTAAATACATAATTCAAAATATAAGCAACTGAAGTTGGTTTTAATTAACATATTTTATTTGAGTTATTTTTAAATTATTATAAATTTATCATAAAAGAAATTAAAGCTGACTTAAAGGGTGGTTTTAAGGGTTGAAAATTCAAAATGTTTTTCAAAATATATTTCACAATAAGTATGAATATTTAATAATAATTTTTAAACAAAAATAACTGATAGTTTCAAATGTTTTTGTATAAAGGGGTAGTTAGGGTAGTTTTTAAGGGTTGATATTTGGCAAAAATTGAAAAATAATTTGACAACCTGTAAGACATTATTAAATTATTATAATATTGATCGTAAAACAATTTACAGCTGTTATACACTCTTTTTTTTGAAGATTTTGTCTTAAGGGGTAGGTTTTAAGGGTTAAAAAATTGTAATGTTCTTCAAAATATATTTTAGAACATGTATAAATATTAATTTCATATATTAATAATAATAATAATAATAATAAATTCATTTTTCGACAATTACAAACAATACGAATGCTAATCAAAGTAGTGTAAGTAAATTCGAATTCGTCATACAAATTCAACAAAAAGCCTACTCAATAATTAAAATCAAAACATAATTAGCAATGCCTATACCCCACAGCAATCATTAAATTCTTTAATGCTGTTGGGTTCACAATCTAAGATGAACTTGTATATATTCTTCTTGAAACTATTAATATCACTCAAGTTCCGAAGATGCTTCGGTAGCCCATTAAAGATCCTCATAGCCGAACACAATGGACCCCCCTCCCAGCGAGTAGTTCTATGGCGCGGTAGGATGAGGTATTTAGTTCTTCTAGTATTGTTTGTATTCCTATATGATTCAAAATATATATAATGCCTATGTAGAAACAACATAAGTTGATACAAATATAATCCAAACACAGTCAGAATATTATTTTTTTAAAATAAACCCCTACATGAATACCTATAGGGCAGCCCAAACATTGATCTCAAAGCCCATTTTTGAGTAATAAATATTTCAGCGGTATATGAGGAGCTACCCCAGAAAATCAACCCATATGATACTAGGCTTTGAAAGTTCGCAAAGTACACAGTTTTCAGAACGTTTACTTCAACTTGATCCTTAATAGCTCTCAAGGTATAAATCACCAAGTTTAACTTTTTCTTTAAGTAATCGATATGTTGCCGCCACTTCAAATTAGTATCCAGGTATATACCCAAAACTTTTGCACTATCATTTATATTTAGGACATTCTCATTGCAATTGAAGGAGCTTGGTATTACTACTTTTTTTTGCTCACTTCCAAACAATATGCATTCTGTTTTGGCCATGTTTAGAACTAATTGACTCTCGTCGCACCACCCACTCACCTCTCCCAGTACTCTCTGCGCACCTGTAATACAATCAGTAATTGATTGTGATGATATGAGAAAGTTGGTGTCATCCGCATATACAATTGGTCTACAAGAAATGTTAAAGTCTCTTGCACATAATGTATTGATATACACTATGAAAAGAATTGGACCCATAACACTTCCTTGTGGTACGCCCTTCATTAGTGCTTGTTTTCTGGATAAGTATTCCTTACCATTTACTTTTAGGCACACCATTTGTTTTCTATTTTCAAGATAGCTCGCTATCAGACGAAGTTGATTGTCTCTAATGCCTACATTTTCTAGATTCCTCAGAAGTATCTCATGTACAACCAAGTCGAAAGCCTTCGACAAGTCAAGAAATAGTGCCAGTGGAATCTCACCCTTCTCTAGATGTTCAAGAATGGTGTTTGTTAGTTCAAAAATCGCAGTATCTGTACCTTTTCCTTTTATGAAGCCATGCTGCTCCTTTGCTATAACCTTATATTTTCTAAAAAAAATGGAGCATCCGTTGTGCTAGAATCTTTTCAAAAATTTTCGAAAAACTTGTTAGTAAGCAAATAGGTCTGTAATTGCTTAGGTCAGATGTATCTCCTTTCATAAAAATGGGTCGAACAAGCGCTGTTTTCAAATCTTCAGGAAAGTTTCCTTTGCTAAATGATTGATTTATTATGAGAGCCAATGGTGTTGCTATCAAGTGTATATATTTCTTTATTACTTTCATAGGAACTCCATCATGCCCTGAGGAGTTTGAATTTTTTAATGACTTTACAACTTTAATTACCTCCTGTGGTGTGACTTGAAAAACGAAAAATGAGTTTTTTAACGATTTCTCGCTCTCATCCGAGAGTTTTTGCTTGACATGTTTTGCCTGTCTAGGATTGTCCGAAACAATATTTACGAAGTAGTTGTTAAACTGATCAGCCAATAACGCAGGGTCATCAGTGCCAAAGTCTTTTAATGTTTTATTAGATTTACCTGTTAAGTTCTTGATAATTGTCCACACTGCCTTAGATTTATTGTCTGAGTCAAGTATATATTGTCCTTATTTACTTTTCCTATCTGCATTTATTGCATTATCATATTGCTTTTTAACCGATATGTACTGGTTTTTAAAATTGTGATTTACCTTATACAAAGTAAGTAAAATATCGAGCTTGTTTTTGAGAGACCTTAAATATGGTGTCATTTTAAGATTTTTTGTTTCTTTGTGCTTATTTACATTAATTAATTGAAAGCAACTTTTAAAAATACCATTAAAAGTTTCGGAGAAACAATCCCATATATCATTAACATCACCATCAGGATCAAACACACCATCCCATGAAACCAAGGACAACCTAGACACAAGCATGCCCATGGTGCAGTCATTAATAAGGCGGACTGTTATCTTCTCCACTATCTGATCGCTAGACAATTCAGTAGAAATAAATTTGACCGCCGAGTGGTCCGAGATATGATATTCAAGGAGGTTGGTGAAAAAATTATCCAGACATGATTGGGAGACCGGGCGAGTAACTGTAAAATTTTGAATACTCACATTATACATCTCTAGTAGAGAGACTAAGTCCCGACACTCTCTGCTATCAGCCAATACGTTTATGTTAAAATCTCCAGCTATTATGAATTTCTCATTATTATTCATACACCAATCGAGTATTGATCTAAGAGTTTCAAGAAAAACATATACATTACATTCGGGTGGAGTATTAGGTACATAAATACAAATTACTACAACTTTCATATTTTTCATCCTAATTTGAGCTGCACAGCACTCTACAACCTTCGGTACACTAAGGGATTTAATGTAACCATTATCTGAAAAAGAACATTTGTTGGATATATAAATTGCACAACCACCATGTGAACCCCTTTGACGGCAATAAAATGAAGCCAGGCGATATCCGTCTATTTGATAATTTATAATTTCTTCCTCACATTTCCAGTGCTCTGTTATTGTTAAGACATTAGGTTTCTGTTCTAGTGCCATAACTTGTAGTTTACAAATTGCATTTCCCACGGATTGAACATTTTGGGTTATGACATTTACACAAGATGTTTCAATTGAAATGTTTTTATTCTTTTTATCAATTATGTGACTGGATTTGATAGGCCCTTGTTGCGGAAAAAATCGCTGTTGAACGTAAACTCCCTCAGTACGATACCTTCAGGCCAGATATTGGGATCAAATACTTTTTTATAGGATTCTTCTGTTGGTAATCCAACACTGAAGGCTGAATTACTTCCCTTAGTAGCAAGCTTTTTCACTATAATATCATCATTACCTTCCATGTCTACAATGAAATTTTTCAAATCGGTTTCAGATACCTCTTTGCTCGCGATTTTTCCTATATATATCCACTTACGTTTAATAGCTCCCTTTATATTTGGAACTTTGAGGTTTACTTTAGGTCCAACTTCCATAATCTCACCCTTTCGTATTTTCTTAGATTGTTCTTGATTATTTTTCTTCATATATGAAACCGTTTGCCAATCATTATTACCATGCACATCGTCACCTAAATTCTGCTTATTATTGACCGTGGCATTCTGTTCTGTCGTGTCTTCTTGCTCTTTACTATTTGACCTTTGATAAAAGTTGTGAGTATTACTCTCACTAATTTTTTTCCTGTTCTCGTTTGTATTTTTTGGGACATTTTTAGTCGGCTCATTGTCGCTAGTTAAGTTTATTATTTCTTCCATATATTGCTGTTGTTGCTCAGCTATATTTCCATTTGACCATGTTTTATGTTTTCACTAATATTTTTTTGCATGTTTCCTTTATCCTTCCTGATATCTGAAAGTTTCCCATTTAAATTAAGTGATAAGTTTGCTAACTTTTGGTCAATTTGCTTCTCGAAATTATCAAATATTTTTTAAATTTCTTCAGAGTCGTTATTTTTATTTTCAGTTCCATAGGCTGCTTTATTTTTATTAGAAACCTGGTTTTTCTTGTTCTAACAACTTAATTTTATTTTTTATGTCTTCAAGTTTATTTTTCAACGCATTATTTAATGCTACGTGTTTCTCTATTTCACTTTTTAATTCATCCTCACTTTTTTTGTTCTTTTCAAGTTCAAAGATTTTTTCTCTCAAAGCCGTTATTTCACATTCTGTTTCTTTGTCTACTTGATTTAGTTTTTCTAGAGTTTCATGGTTTTCTATCAGTTTAGCTTCAGTCACTTTAAAAAACCGAATATCTTCCTTCAATGACGCATTCTCCCTCTTTAGATTTCTATTTTTTTCCATTAACCCTCTCGCTCACCTTGTCCTCAATTGAGGACAACCTACTTTGGATTTTTTCCTATGAAGTGCCGCTTGCTCTTACTTCTCTGTCACATTGTTCTCAGTTGTGGACATCCTATACTTCCAAATGAATATATGTGCTGCCATATACAAGCTGATGGAAAAAAAACTCATTCATTTGAAATATAGGTTTCCGTAGGGTAGCTGTGACAGCAGTGTAGCGCTCTACTGTTTATTTTTTTTTGGTTATATTCGTTAGACCACGTGTTTGAAAACTGTTTGTTCACGTTCACAATAAGTGTAGACTTGTTCCAAAGTAATTGTGTTTGGTGATTTTTGTGCATATTGTAATCAACGATTTTTGAAAGTGTGGTGTCCTAATTTGAGGACACTGTGAGCTAGCGGTAAACGCAACATCTATGTAAATATAACAGAACTTTTATTCTATTTCTGCAAAAGTTAAATTTTATACAATTTAGTACTTCGAAAATAGACCATTCATGAAATACCATACCCTGTAATGTTATTTTAATAAAACATATTAATATTTTACCCTCTGAACATATTTCTGAAAATTTTTTGTCTTCCATCAGCTCATGATGTCCTCAATTGGGGACATGTCATAGTGCCCATCAGCTCATGATGTCCTCAGTTGGGGACATGTCATAGTGCCCAAACGGAGCATTTTGAAAATCTGAATTTAGCATTAAAAATTTTCAAAAAATCAAGTTGCATCACAGTAAATTTCAGATTTTTCGCTCCAATAGTTTCAATTCGTGACCGAGAGGGTTAAATCATTTAAATTGCTGAATTCTTCTTGACATTGTTTACAAAAGATAACAACTTTCCTTTTTTACAGAGTAAAGCATCTTTCCTCCGATGCCGTGAATTCGCCACATGTTTTTCATTGATAACATCCACAATTATCGCAGCAAAAAAGAACGCACTTATCGCCTCCAACCTTGCATTCACTGCATTTCATATTTAATGACATACATCTGCTGCCTAACAATGCTGTTTTTATGTTATAAACACAACTGTTTTTCTCAAAAAAAAAAAAAAAATTTTGCACTTTAACCACCAAAATTTCGTAATTTATAACTTAACTCGATATACACGTGCTTAATCAACGAGCGACGATTTGAACATAATTAGAATAGAAATAACTCTTACATTCATAGTTTTTAAATTTTTTGTATAAAGGGGTTGTTTTCACCCCCTAAAAATAAAAAGCACACATCGGCACTATATAACTTTTAAAGAGGAGGGTAAAATACGCCTTCTCACAAATTTTCATCAAAATCGGTTCAGTCCGTAAGAATTCTGAGGTAATACCGTATTTTCACCGTCAAATACTGGACTAAAATGTCTATATTTTTTATTATGATATCATGTCATGGTTACGTCGTTCTTTTTTTTGTGTCTCGTTTTGTCAATATCAGATGTGTGACTCAGGGCGGTCGCACGTTTACTACAATCGGATCCCATTGTCGGATCAAGGCATCTGACGCTCAAATACCTATACTTTTATACGATCATATCGTACATTTACGATCAGATATCGGATCAGACGTCCGACTCGGATCAAAGAGCAGTGCGTCCTACCAATCGGACCGATTAAAAGTCTGATCCGACTACCGGAAGGCAAGCCACGCATAGTATACCGCAAACATACGATTGTTTCTTTCAGTTTTTGACAGTGAGTATACAGAAAGGAATTGTCAAACCATGTGCGATACTGAACATTCAATTACCACGGTCGAAAAATACCCCTGCTTGTGTAATGTAAGCCATGAATCTTATCATGTGTGAGAACCTACTCAATTGTACATTGACATTCAAATAAAATCGGACGTATTTTGTCAGCAGTGTGCGCTAGTGGTAGAAAATGGAAGATGAAGAGTTATTGGCAATAGCTTTTCTACTCTACAAACGGGAAAAAAAAGATAAAACGACGCTATTGGATACATCCGTTGAATACAAAAAGAATTAAACAAAGTCAGTTTCACACGTTGCATTTTAA
This sequence comes from Cynegetis impunctata, assembly GCA_030704885.1. NCBI lineage: Eukaryota > Metazoa > Arthropoda > Insecta > Coleoptera > Coccinellidae > Cynegetis > Cynegetis impunctata. The sequence continues at coordinate 330,034 of JARQZK010000090.1, forward strand.
GTTAATTTTTCGTTTATTATCGAATGTCTTCTTTACTCTTCCAATCCTCAAATAGTTCCAAACAGATTTGATTCCATGCAAGATCCTTTAAATGGCGATCATGATAAGATTCATGGCTTACATTACAAAAGAATGGATATTTTTCGACCGTGGTAATTAAATTTTGATTATCCCACATGGTTTTATAATTCCCTTCTATATACTCACTGTCAAAGACTGACAAAAACAATCGTATGTTTGCGGTAGATTGTGCAAAAACAAAACACCGCTTGCCTTCCGGTAGTCGGATCAGACTTTTAATCGGTCCGATTGGTAGGACGCACTGCTCTTGCATCCGAGTCGGACGTCCGATTCGATATGTGATCGTAGGTGTGCGATATGATCGTATAAAAGTATAGAAATTTGAGTGTCAGATGCCCTGATCAGACAATCGTATCCGATTGTAGTAAATGTGCGGCAGGCCTAAATGTTCGACCGGCCTCAACTGTTTCACGTCTTGATTGTCATTAATAGTGTTTTCTAAGTTCCATTATATGAGTAACATTTCCCAAATTTCTGTGGCCTTAGTTGTGGTGAGGTTTATTTTAGTGCTCGATCTTTATAGCCAATTACCGTGCCTTGTTTTGGGCGATGAGAAGGTTAGAGTGATAGTCTAGTATACGGTCAGTAATTTGTTCCTTTTTATATCATTCTGTATTATTCTATCATGTTTCTTCAATATTGTCATATCCAAAAAATTCAATTTTATTATCTTGTTTCTTTATCGTGAATTTCAGCAGTTCGTGTGCATTGTTGAAGTAATCCAGGATGTTCTTCATTATGCTCGGTGTTGTTATCAGCAACAATCAATTAATCGTCCACGTATAGTCTGAAAAGGGTACATTTGTCATGATTGTTCATTACTTTATGTTCCATAACCATTTGAGCGATTACACTGGAAATTGGGTTGCCCCTAGTTTCCCCTTTAGTTTGCTTATGAAAGTCGACTTTGAACTGGAAAAACTGTTTCATATAAACAGTATTGTTTCTATAACTTCTTCTTTTGGTATTTTTGTGTGTTCCTTTATCACACTTCATTTTTCTTTCAAAGTTTTCTACACTTACTATTATACCTATATATATATATATATATATATATATATATATATATATATATATATATATATATATATATATATATATATATATATTAAATTCGAACAAAACAAAAATGGCAATGGATACACATACACACTATAAAAAGAAAAAGAGTATTTAGTCCTAGATACCATAGTTTTCCCGAATGAAAATAAAATGATTACTAAATCAACTCACGAAGACCATGGCCTGTGGTGAGCATAACTTAACAAAATTGGATTGGATAACTAATTTTAAATCAAGAAAACTCTCGCAGCGAGCTGCATTAGAAGAGCAGGTTTTCATGACGTATCCATTTTGAAAAATATATTCAATAAATTGTGATTTTTTTTCCTGGGGGTCAATCCCCCCCCCTCCAACCAATTCGCATTAAAATCCCATTCAATATATCATACGAAACTATCTACTCACAAACTTTCGATCCTATTGCTCCAAAATTACGCACATTATCATGTAAACAAGATTTATTTCTTGCCCCAGGGGGTCAACCCACCAACCAATTCGAACCAATTCCATCCAAGATATCTTTCGAAAATACCTACCTACAAACGTTTAACCCTATTACTCCGAAATTGCGAATTTTATCATGTAAACAAGATTCTTTCCTTCCCCCAGGTGGTCAACCACCCAAACAATTCGAAACAAAACTAATGCCATTCAAGATATCATGCGAAACTACCTATTTACAAACTTTCAGCCCTTTTTCTTCAAAATTGCGACCGTTATCGTGTAAACAAGATTTATTTTGCCCCCAGGGGGTCAACCCCACAACCAATTCGAACCAAAAACAATCGCACCCAAGATATCATACAAAACTACCTAGATACAAACTTTCAACCCTATTGCTACAAAGTTGCGCCTTCTGTCGTATAAACAAGATTCATTTCCTCCCCAGTGGGGTCTACCCCTCAACCGATTCGAACCAAAAACAAACCCATCTAAGATAACTTACGAAACTACCTATTTACAAACTTTCAATCTTATTGCTTCAAAATTGCGCCCGTTATCGTGTAAACAAGATTTATTTTGCCCCCAGGGGGGTCAACCCCCCAACCAATTCGAACCAAAAACAATCGCATCCAGAATATCATACGAAACTACCTATTTACAAGCTTTCAACCCTATTGCTTCAAAATTGCGCCCGTTATCGTGTAAACAAGATTTATTTTGCCCCCAGGGGGGCCAACCCCCCAATCAATTCGAACCAAAAACAATATCAAGATATCATACAAAACTACATACATATGAACATATATATATATATATATATATATATATATATATATATATATATATATATATATATATTATATATATATATATATATATATATATATATATATATATATATATATTATATATAATATATATATATATATATATATGTATAAATATATATATATATATATATATATATATATATAAATATATATATATATATTATATATATATATATATATATATATATATATAAATATATATATATATATATATATAGAGAGAGAGAGAGAGAGAGAGATATGAAATTGAGTTTTTGGTGCCAAGCATCATAAAAAGTCATGAAACGAAAAACTACCATGGTCCTAGGTCCAACTTTGCTAATCGCACCTATTTTAATAAGCATGTTTTCAAAGTGAAAACCTGCTAATAAACGATAATTGAATAGATAACCTTTAATTACACTAAACAAGACATGTTAACAAATTTTTGGCTCTATTAATTCAAGTATATGAAACCTACTTCTTGCTATTATCCATGTTTTTGTTTTACTTTTAAATTTTTTAAAGTTATTGGTATTTATCAATTTCAAAGGTATTTCATTATACGTGCTTGGGCCAACGTACAAGTGACTGCGTTGACATACAGTCTTGCTGAATCTAGGTACACATACTGAACCTCTGCTGTACCTTGTGCCCAAATCATGTTCAATCAAAATGCTTTTATTTATATATTTTTTTGTAAAATTCAACATCGAAGCACAAAAAAGCTGAAGCACATCCAACACATTCGACAGCTGAAACAACAGTTCGGTTGGAAATCTAATATCCTTAGCATTTATGACCTTCAAGGGCCATTTTTGTTGTACTTCCAACTTCTTTATTACTTCGCTTTAAGCGCCAACCCACGCAACAATATCATATCTCAGATGCGACTCTACAAGCGCTTTATAAACCACTGTTAGATGTGTCACATCCAGAACAAGGGATAGTTTTCTAAATCTTGGTAATAGGCATCTCAACTTAGCAATCAATTTATTAACTTGGTAGTCCCATCTGAGGTGACAATCCAGCAGAACGCCAAGATATTTGATCTCATAGGCGCACGGAATTGTGAACGTACCATCCTCTACAACAATAGTGAGACGCGTGCACCCAGGTAACAAAAGCGTATCTATAGCAAAGGTACATATTTCGTCTTTGTAATATTTAACGTCAAAAAATATTGCTTTAACCAATTATCTATTTTATCGAAATCAGTTTCTGCTTTCTAGATCTATCCATTTTTTTCCTGTGTAAATTATAGCAATACTATCAGCAAAACAAATTGTCCGTCACTCTGCAACGATAATAATTTGTTTATATACATTGTGAACAGAATAGGTCCAAAATATAGTATCCTGCGGAACGCCACGTTCGACTGGCCTCAAATCACTAAATTTATTTTCTTACCGTCTGATGACGGTGTGATAAGTAACTCCGCATCAACTTCATATTGACAACCAGAACACCAACTTACACCAATATGCTTAGTAACGTTTCATGCTCCACCGTATCAAACGCATTAGCGAGATCAATCATTATACATAAAGCAACCTCGTCTCTATAGAATGCCTCATAAACTCGACCGATCAAAGTAGCGATAGCATCGTCCGTCGATTTTTTTTCTCGAACACCAAATTGCATCTCAGAAATTAACTTATTGTGCTCCAGACACATTTGTAGTCATAGCCAACTACGGCAGTCTTCAATGACTGTGGGAATATTCCTGTTGAGGTGATCTTATTCAACATATGTGAAATTGGCGATCATGCATTTCAAAATTTCAGCAGATTCAATTCCGCTACTTTCATATTTTTCACTATAGTTATTATATCGTCTTCATTTGTAGGTTCCATAATAAATGTAGTCGAATTCCCGGAATTTTTTGTGAAATTGGGTTTTGCTGTTTTGAATGTTGTAGATAGTTCTTTACCGATATTAATGAAGTACCTATTGAAAGCCTGAGCCTTATCCTAAGGATTCGTAATTATCCTTCCTTAAACTTGAATTTCATCTAGGCTTTTTTGCTCTGCTACAATCTTCCACATATCAGCCGATTTATTCTCACTAGAACGCACCCTAGACGCATAGAATTCATATTTAGCCTGCTTTATGAGAATGTAGGTCTTATTTCTATAGTTTTTGAATTCTACCCAATTATTTTCACTTTTATCTCTTTCCAATTTCTTATAAAGTTCATTCTTAAAATCTATTGCTTTCAAAAGACTATTTGTTATCCAGGGCTTTCTTTTCTTCTCTGTACATTTGACACTGTTTCGCATTTTAACTTTATATTTTTAATTGTTTTTATGAGTATATTAACTAATTCTTCAGTATCCTCAATCTTATAATAACGCATCCAACTTAGTTTTGCTAAATAATTTTTTAATCTCTCCATATTCATACATATATTATCCAAATTTGAATCCGGAATACAGTAGCCGATCTCAAAGAAGAGCATAGTTGAAAAATGATCCGTTATATGTGACTTTAATATAATAGGAATATAATTTTCAATACCCTTTACGAAAATGTTGTCAATACACGATACATTATCCTTCTGAACTGTAGTCGCTTCATTTATAGCATTACGAACTTTTCAACAGCTAAAATGTTCAGATAATAAAAATTCTGTTCGTTTTCGTCCAAGATATTCATACATATTAAAATAGTCATAATATGGAGGTATTGATTTCTGCAATTTAATTTCAAGTAATCATGGAATTCTGTATTAAATTCATCAATTGGGATATCATCCTATATAAAGCAGTAATTTGCAGTTCAAGATTACGTCCACCATCAACCACAATTTGAAGTGCCAATGGAACTCCCACATTTATTGTAGTATAAGGAAACGAAATTTTTTCTTCATATAAAACCACCACACCATCATTCATATGATATGTTCCGCTATTGTATATTAAATCGAAATTCAAATTGGATAGACCTGTATCTACAATATAAAAGGTCTCTCTGATATTTTCTATTTGGCGGATATATGATGGACAATTCACATCTAGACTGGTATGTTTGAAATCATAAGCGCAAGTGAATCTTTCATTTTCCTGAAGGCAATTTCTGCATTTGGGTGAAGAACCGTCATATTTATCACATTGTGCTCTCTAGCACAAATTCCAAATAAGGTTTTCCTAGTGTAGCTTTCAGCATTGTGATAAAATCCGCTACAATTGCTGCATCTTGTGACGTGAGTATTTTCATATATGGTACATCTATTATAACCTATATTCAGTTTAACCTCAGACATAATTTTTCTGAACACTGGACCTGAGCATTCTATGACTGCCCAATTAGAGTCTCCCTTCCTTGTTTTTCGTAATAATTTACAATCCAAGTAATCTTGTTAGGAGATGAAGTGATTCACTCTCTTCAACTTTAAGGCTTTTGTTAGATATCGCAATCGAAGGTTTTTTGAGTTTAGTTTTCCTTATGTCGTAGTCCGTCCCCATTTTCCGTTGCAATTCGTTTTTCATCTTGTTCTTAGACTCCCCTGTATTACATCTGATGACGAGTGAACCGTTTCTTGAATTCTTTATCATACTTATACCGACCGAAATACCAGCTGGGTCGATTGCATTTTCCATTTCTACAAATGCTTATATAATATATATATATATATATATATATATATATATATATATATATATATATATATATATATATATATACATATACATATATAATATATATATATATATATATATATATATATATATATATAATATATATATATATATATATATATATATAATATATATATATATATATATATATATATATATATATATATATATATATATATATATATATATATATATATACGAACAATATTGTCTTTGCTGATCTATAACAGAGGATAAATGCTAATGGGATTTGCAATAAAAGGTATGACAACTAGGACAGTATGTATTAATATTTTATTATTTCTTCCGATTTTTTTTACTACACTAGAATTACGAAATGAAATTATTATAGTTACATACAAATCTGTAATAATCAATTTCTTTCGAAAAATCAATAATTATCTATAAAATATGCAAGCACTCGTGAGAAAAATGTTGTAATTATACTTTCTAGAATCTCTGATGAAAAAAAGAAATTTTGGAAACATTATATATATATATATATATATATATATATATATATATATATATATATATATATATATATATATATATATATATATATATAATTATTCATTCGAATTGTTGTTGCCTGTGAACTATTTCTAATCTTTTGATAATTATTAGCAATAACAGGCTTGTTGAATCTCAAAAAACTCGATTTTATTAAAAAGTTGACGTTTCGCCACGACATTCGTGGCTTTATCAAAACTTTTGAAAAAATTGAAATTTCTTTGACTTGAAAAAATTTGAATAGAAAAAGACTACTATGTCTCACAAAAAATTTTTTCGGCTGTGGCCGTTCTTTGTTATTTATTACGTGCTATTCAGTCCAATAGTAACATTCAAATCTGTTATTATTAGATGGTAAGGGAAACCACAGAAACCTTTACCCACGTAATGTTCGAAATTATACAAATATTCCTAAAACCGATTTTATAGAAGCAATTCAATTTGCACTTGGTACAAACTATTTTCAATATGAAAATAACTTCTACCAACAAATTGATGGTGTAGCAATGGGAAGTCCTATTTCCAGTGTTATAGCTCAATTAGTTTTAGAATATTTAGAAAAAAATTTATTGAATAATTCGAATGAACGAATTATACTTTCAAAAGGTATGTTGATGATTGCCTTATAATAACATAAGAAGATTTTATTGATGATATTCTCAAAAAATTCAACGACTTTAATAGAAAATTACAATTTACTCTAGAAAAAGAAACGAACAATACATTAAATTTTCTTGATATTACTCTGATACACAAAAACAATGAAATTGTCACAAAATGGCATAGAAAAGAATTTTTTCACAAAGAACATTGAACTACAACAGTACACATCATTTGTCACAAAAAAAGAGTTTAATAATCGGATATATAGACAAAGCACTTAAACTTACTTCACCTACACACAGACATGAAACATTACAAGATGTCCATAAATTACTCATGAAAAACGATTACCCAATAAAACTATACAGAAAATCACTAAAAATAGAATTCATAAACTTTACAACACATTAGAAACATCAAAAAAAGAAAATATTAACAAAAAATATATTCCTCTCGCACAAAATCAAATAAAACAAATATATTCTAAATTAAAAAGTAAAACACCTCTTCTGCAAAAATCTCATGTTGTTTATAGTATACCCTGTAATAATTGTAATAAATCATATATAGGACAAACTTTTCAAAATTTAGAAGACTAAAAGCGCACAAATATACCAGAACACAAACCACAAACACATGAGGATCATACTTTCAACTTTAATAGCACGAAAATTTTAGAAATAGAAAAAGATCAAAAACGCAGAGTAATAAAGTCGTAAATGACAGAACAGATATCAAACATTTGAGTTCAATATACGCAGATTTAATTCTTTAATTTTTCGAAGAAACAACATAAATCAAAACAAACAAACTCTAACCATAACAACTCATCTTCTTAGACAAAATCTGAACATCTAGAATTTTCAATTTTTCTAAAAAGAAAGTATAGTTTAGAACATGTGATCTCCAAAATTACATGTAATGTCTTTTTAAAGACAACAATCAAATATTTTAAACCTATTTTGTACATTACGTGGGTGAAGGTTTATGTGGTTCCCTTCCCATCTAATATCAACGGACCTGTCTGTTGATATTGGACTAAATAGCACGTAATTAATAACTGAAGATGGCCACAGCCGCAATGAGAAATTTTTGAAAACAAGATAAATAGTATTCTATTCTTTGACTTTTCAAAATCAAAATAATTTGAACCTATTTCGAACATTACGTGGGTAAAGGTTTCTGTGGTTTCCCTTACCATCTAATAATAACAGACTTGAATGATAATATTGGACTGAATAGCACGTAATAAATAACAAAGAACGGCCACAGCCGAAAAAATTTTTAGTGAGACATAGTAGTCTTTTTCTATTCAAATTTTTTCAAGTCAAAGAAATTTCAATTTTTTCAAAAGTTTTGATAAAGCCACGAATGTCGTGGCGAAACGTCAACTTTTTAATAAAATCGAGTTTTTTGAGATTCAACGAGCCTGTTATTGCTGATAATTATCAAAAGATTATATATATATATATATATATATATATATAAAATATATTAATTATAGCTGGGTATTCGGCAAGGAGTTATGATCTAAACAACCAAATTTGTCTCAGTCGACGTTTCGACTCTTTATTGAGTCTTCCTCAGGACAAAGAGTCGACTGAGACAAATTTGGTTGTTTAGATCATAACTCCTTGCCGAATACCCAGCTATAATTAATATATTTTTTAAAAACCATCGGCAGTTACTTACTTAATTGTATATATATATATATATATATATATATATATATATATATATATATATATATATATATATATATATATACAATTAAGTAAGTAACTGCCGATGGTTTTTAAAAAATATATTAATTATAGCTGGGTATTCGGCAAGGAGTTATGATCTAAACAACCAAATGTAATACCCTGTATATTATTGAATATCTCGAAAGAAAATTGAAATCTCTTTCAAATGATATATGTTCCTATACCTAAAAAGTCAGGTTTCCGAAATAAAAGCAAGTTTCTATAAAAATCGGATTATTTAGCCATATTCTGTATTAGGTAGCTATGAAATGTCAAGAAAGATGTCATTATGAAAATTTGGCAATTAGTCCATCAACAATAAAACGTTCGCGCGTTCATTAACGAAAATTTGATTTGAAAACAATCAAAATGGAAGGCAATAACTATTGTCATGAAGTTTTGATGAAGTTATTTATTGTACATGGTCAATGTGGCCAAATAATAGCAAGAACATGCAGAAAATTCAATGAAATGTATACCTATTGACAACCAATAAACGAGAGAAAATTTGTACGTTTACAAAATAATTTTATCTGGATGGGGCACCATCTCATTGCACTGGGGAAGTAACAACTGCGTTGTTCCAAATGTTCGATGATCGCTGGTTTAGACGTTTTGAACCATGGAATTGGCCTGCGAGATCACCCGACCTAACGCCAATTGATTTTTACTTGTGGGGTACTTTGAAAAGTCAAGTTTACATTACATCAATAGCCAGTAAACAAGACCTGCGCCAACGAGTGATCAATTCCAACGAGGAGCTAAATGCCAATGAGATAAGGAGGGCCACAAATCATTCAACAAGTATCCGAATTTTGAAATGTTTGGAAACCAACGGCAGTCATTTTGAACACTTTAATTATCAGGCCTACTTAAATACTTATGTCATTGTATTAACATGGTTTATTCCCGTTATACCGTTTTGTTATTTGTTATTTTACGTAATGCAAATTGTTTTTTATTAGTTTAGTAAATTTCGTTTCGCTTTCAGTATTGACCCATAAGTGATAAAATTATTTTGTAAACGTACAAATTTTCTCTCGTTTATTGGTTGTCAATAGGTATACATTTCATTGAATTTTCTGCATGTTCTTGCTATTATTTGGTCACATTGACCATGTACAATAAATAACTTCATCAAAACTTCATGAGAATAGTTATTGCCTTCCATTTTGATTGTTTTCAAATCAAATTTTCGTTAATGAACGCGCGAACGTTTCATTGTTGATGGACAAATTGCCAAATTGTCATAATGACATCTTTCTTGACATTTTCATAGCTACCTAATACAAAATATGGCTAAATAATCCGATTTTTATAAAAAACCTGCTTTTATTTCGGAAACCTGACTTTTTAGGTATAGGAATATGATATATCATTTGAAAGAGATTTCAATTTTCTTTCGAGATATTTAATAATATACAGGGTATTACATTTGAAAAAATGTACCTTTTACTATTTTTGTATTTATCGTTAAAATCGCAAATTTTGAAGGACCCTGTATAATGGAGAACAAAGTCCTTAGAATATTCCTAATACGTAGGAACTTGGTGAACTACTCCTAAAATTACAGCGTCCTACGAATCTGAATACCTTATTAAGGAACATTTAATTGAAGCTGAAATCAATTACCCATGAAACCAAATTCTCAGAATAATCTCTTGTCCCGTTCTCCGTAAACGTCTAACCTACCATCCACCGTGAGTGACCCTGTATATATATATATATATATATATATATATATATATATATATATATATATATATGTATCTTTATATATATATATATATATATATATATATATATATATATATATATATATATATATATATATATATATATATATATATATATATATATATATATATATATATATATATATATATATATATATATATATATATATATATATATATATATATGTATACATATACTTATATTATCAAGGGTCACTCACGGTGGATGGTAGGTTAGACGTTTACGGAGAACGGGACATGGGATTATTCTGAAGATTTGGTTTCATGGGTAATTGAATTTGCTCTATCGATCTAAAATAATAGTGACGTTGCCGCTTATACTAAAAAGTAGCAGCAACTGTGAAATTTCAAATAAGACACCCTATATATTATTCCATTTTTTGCTTCTCTACCATTTTCCAATTGTTTTTGTTTGATACTTCTCTATACCTATCTCCAAAAGGTTTTCGAGAAATTGAATGGTTTCCCTATTTTTTTGTGCAAAACATAGCTTCAATTAAATGTTCATTACTAAGGTATTTAGATTCGCTTTATGACGCTGAAATTTTAGGTGTAGTTTACCAAGTTCTGACGTATTAGTATTATTTAAAGGAATTTGTTCTCGATTATACAGGGTCCTTCCAAATTTGCGATTTTAACGATAAATACAAAAATGGTAAAAGAAAATTGAAATTTCTTTCAAATGATGTATCATGTTCCTATACCTAAAAAGTCAGGTTTCCGAAATAAAAGCAAGTTTCTATAAAAATCGGATTATTTTGCCATATTTTGTATTAGGTAGCTATGAAATATCATGAAAGATGTCATTATGAAAATTTGACAATTAGTGCATCAACAAAAAACGTTGGCGCGTTCATTAACGAAAATTTGATTCGAAAACAATCAAAATGGAAGGCAATAACTATTCTCATGAAGTTTTGATTATATATGCATATGTATATATATATATATATATATATATATATATATATATATATATATATATATATATATATATACATATGCATATATATTATATATATATATATATATATATATATATATATATATATATATATATATATATATATATATATATATATATATATAAATATATATATATATATATATATATACGAACAAGATTGTCTTTGCTGATCTATAACAGAGGAAAAATGCTAATGGGATTTGCAATAAAAGGTATGACAACTAGGGCAGTATGTATTAATATTTTATTATTTAGCAATCTTCCGATTTTTTTTTCTTCATTTGGGTTAGGTTAGGTTGAAGGCACTAGAATTACGAAGTGAAATTATTATAGTTACATACAAATCTGTAATAATCACTTTCTGTCGAAAAATCAATAATTATCTATAAAATATGCAAGCACTCGTAAGAAAAATGTTGTAATTACACTTTCTAGAATCTCTGATGAAAAACAGAAATTTTGGAAACATTATATATATATATATATATATATATATATATATATATATATATATATATATATATATATATATATATTTATATATATATATATATATATATATATATATATATATATATATATATATATATATATATATATATATATATATATATATATATATATATACAGAGTGGCCACTTTTTTAATGGGATTGTATTGGTAAATTTTAAACCATAAGAGTTCAAAGGTCGGTCAAATGGAGAAAAAGTTGCATTCATAGAAGCATGTTCAAGCAGTTCAAACAAATCGAGATTATCAGGGCCGGTTATTGAGATATCATAAGAAAAGCAAATTCTGTCATTTTGATTTTTCTTTTTTTCCCACTTTATTTCGAATATCATCAAAAAATGACACAGGAGTTTTTTATTTGACAGTAAATTATCCTCAATTTGACGTAATCAGATTTCGTATCCAACGTTTCGTACGATCTGGGCCACCCTCAACCTCATTTTTTTCAATACGGACCTGCATATTTTATGACACTTTTCGAAATAACTTTTAACGCTGAATTCAACGACATATCATACAATGTCATTCAAAGTTGATTTTCAGGTGATTTTGATCCTTATCCAAATTTCTTTGGGTCGGATCTGTATCACATTTACCTTCAGTTTAATTAACAACATGCAATACATTTCGATAAGAAAATCAACTTACTCATCTTAAACTGAATGGAACGTTACAGAATCAAAGCAAGCAACAAGTAATAATTATTTACAAATTTCAAGAGGTGAAAAACCTAATTCATAATAATCAAACGAAACTATCATTCATTGAAAGACAAATTAAATGATTATTCGAAAGTAAATGATGAACATTAATGAAGTAGGTGTTCGAAATGTCCACCATTTTGTAAAATGCACTTTGCGGTTCTGGAACCCATGCTTCTTATACATTTGCTTATTTCGTCTCCTTGAATACCTTCTTCCAATACATTCTCAATCTTCTCGCGAGGAATCACTATTGTTGGATTTGTCATTTGTTCCGTTGAAACAAATTACAGAATCGAACTTTATTTTGAGATCATTACGATATAATTTTTGCAAGGCTTGGTATTCAAATTTAAAATCATTGCATTCGCGTCCCTTGACTATTTTATTAACAGCGGTTTTTGATAAATTGCATTCACTGGCCACAATTGTTCTCGATTTTTTTTCTGCATTCTATTGAATTTTGGTCAGAACATTGATATCGTTGATAGACTTGTCTTTTCTGACATACACACAACTCTACATTTATTGAATGTATTATTTTCAAGTAGTAGACCGTGGATAAAAAAGGACATAACAAGCAATGTCATATTATTTGTCACTTCGTTTATTATTGTCTCACAAGAACTTGTCATCAAATACTTTTCTGAGTAATTTCAATTTTACTTATTCGATATGGTAAGATACACAAATGAAGAGAAGAGAGATATATACGAAGTGTACATAAAACTAGGTAGGAATTCGTTCAAAGCACAACAAAGGTATGGTGAATTATATCCTGAAAGAACAACACCAAATATTAAAATGTTTCGACGTTTATCTACAACGTTACTTGCACATAATTCATTCATCAAACCTAGAGGTCCTTATGTACGACGAAACGAGCCTATCAATGACATCAATGTTCTGGCCCAAATTCGAATGAATCCATGAATAGGATCGAGAACTATGGCCAATTAATGCAATTTATCAAAAAGTGCTGTTAATAAAATACTCAAGAGACACGGATACCATGACTATAAATACCAAGTCGTGCAAAAACTATATCGCAATGATCCTGAGAGAAGGTCGCAATTCTGTAATTGGTTTCAACGGAAGGTGCGGAATAACAACAATTTTGCGCACAATATCATTTGGGGAGACGAAACGACATTCACAAATTCTGGCATGTTCAATCGAAGGAACAAACATTTTTATGCCACAGAAAATTCTCACTTAATTCATGAAGTTAGACATCAATATCGTTTTTCTTTGAACATATGGTGTAGTTTGTTGAATAATAAATTACTGGGACCCTATTTTATTGACGGCAATCTAACCGGAGCAAAATATGTAGAAATTATAGAAGAAATGTTGGATGATCTTCCTATACGGTATCGGTGTAATAGTCCATGGTTCCAACAAGACGGATGTGGTCCACACAACTCAAGCATAGTCACAGACTATCTGAATCGAACTTTTCCCGATTCATGGATTGGAACAAGAGGTCCCGTAGCATGGCCTGCCAGATCTCCGGATTTGAATCCGCTGGATTTTTATTTGTGGGGATATCTGAAAAATAAAATTTATGATACTCCGAACCCGACAATAGAGATTCTTCGCGAGAAGATTGAGAATGTATTAGAAGGTATTCAAGGAGACGAAATAAGCAAATGTATAAGAAGTATGGGTTCCAGAACCGCAAAGTGCCTTTTACAAAATGGTGGACATTTCGAACACTTACTCCATTGATGTTCATCATTTACTTTCGAATAATCATTTAATTTGTCTTTCAATGAATGATAGTTTCGTTTAATTATTATGAATTAGGTTTTTCACCTCTTGAAATTTGTAAATAAATATTACTTGTTTCTTGCTTTGTTTGATGCTGTTACGTTCCATTCAGTTTAAGATGAGTAAGTTGATTTTCTTATCGAAATGTATTGCATGTTGTTAATTAAACTGAAGGTCAATGTAATACAGATCCGACCCAAAGAAATTTGGATAAAGATCAAAATCACCTGAAAATCAACTTTGAATGACATTGTATGATATGTCGTTGAATTCAGCGTTAAAAGTTATTTCGAAAAGTGTCATAAAATATGCAGGTCCGTATTGAAAAAAATTAGGTTGAAGGTGGCCCAGAGCGTACGAAACGTTGGATACGAAATCTGATTACGTCAAATTGAGGATAAGTTACTGTGGAATAAAAAATTCCTGTAACATATTTTGATAATATTCAAAATAAAGTGGGAAAAAAAGAAAAATCAAAATGACAGAATTTACTTTTCTTATGATATCTCAATAACCGGCCCTGATAATCTCGATTTGTTTGAACTGCTTGACAATGCTTCTACTAATGCAACTTTTTCTCCATTTGACCGACCTTCTAATTCTTATGGTTTAAAAGTTACCAATACAATCCCATTAAAAAAGTGGCCACTCTGTATATATATATATATATATATATATATATATATATATATATATATATATATATATATATATATATATATATATATATATATATATATATATATATATATATATATATATATATATATATATATATATATATATATATATATATATATATATATATATATATATATATATATATATATATATATATATATATATATATATATATATATATATATATATATATATATATATATATATATATATATATATATATATATATATATATATATATATATATATATATAAATATATATATATATATATATATATATATATATATATATATGTATGTATACAGGGTCACTCACGGTGGATGGTAGGTTAGACGTTTACGGAGAACGGGACATGGGATTATTCTGAAAATTTGGTTTCATGGGTAATTCAATTTGCTCTATCGATCTAAAATAATAGTGGCACTGCGGCGTTGCCGCTTATATTAAAAAGTAGCAGCAACTGTGAAATTTCAAATGAGACACCCTATATATTATTCCATTTTTTGCTTCTCTACCATTTTCCAATTGTTTTTGTATGATACTTCACTATACCTATCTCCAGAGGTCTTCGAGAAATTAAATGGTTTCCTTATTTTTTTGTGCAAAACATAGCTTCAATTAAATGTTCATTACTAAGGTATTTAGATTCGCTTTAGGACGCTGAAAGTTTAGGTGCAGTTTACCAAGTTCTGACGTATTAGTATTATTTAAAGGAATTTCTTCTCGATTATACAGGGTCCTTTAAAATTTGCAACTATAACGATAAATACAAAAATGGTAAAAAAAATGCATTTTTTCAAATGTAATACCCTGTATATTGTTGAATATCTCGAAAGAAAATTGAAATTTCTTTCAAATGATGTATCATGTTCCTATGCCTAAGAAGTCAGGTTTCCGAAATAAAAGCAAGTTTCTATAAAAATCGGATTATTTTGCCATATTTTGTATTAGGTAGCTATGAAATATCAAGAAAGATGTCATTATGAAAATTTGACAATTAGTGCATCAACAATAAAACGTTCGCGCGTTCATTAACGAAAATTTGATTTGAAAACAATCAAAATGGAAGGCAATAACTATTCTCATGAAGTTTTGATGAAGTTAATTATTGTACATGGTCAATGTGACCAAATAATAGCAAGAACATGCAGAAGATTCAATGAAATGTATCCCTATTTACAACCAATGAACGAGAGAAAATTTGTCCGAAATGTCAGTTCTGCGCATGCGCGATTTCGGGGCATGGCTATGATCGGGAAGTCGGCCATTTTGCGGATGGCGGACCACGGTATTATTATAATTTTGAACCTGACCAACAGATGGCGTTCCAAGATGGCGTTTCAAGATGGCGGATCACGGTATTATCGTAATATGGAAACTGACCAACAGA
Source organism: Cynegetis impunctata (assembly GCA_030704885.1). Taxonomy (NCBI): domain Eukaryota; kingdom Metazoa; phylum Arthropoda; class Insecta; order Coleoptera; family Coccinellidae; genus Cynegetis; species Cynegetis impunctata. Next base: position 346,713 of record JARQZK010000090.1, read on the forward strand.
TGGCATTCCAAGATGGCGGTCCATGGTATTATCGTCATTAAGAACCTGGCCACCAGAGGGCGTTCTTACAGATCACTGTGTTATCGACATTAGAAACCCGACCACCAGATGGCGTTTCAAGATGGCGGCTCATGGTATTATCATCATTAAGAACCTAGCCACCAGATGGCGTTCTTACAGATCACTGTATTATAGTCATTCAGAACCTGGCCAACAGAGGGCGTTCCAAGAAAACAGATCACTATATTCTCATCATTCAGAATCTCGCCAACAGAGGGCGTTGCAATCGCATTCAAAATTTGAATGTTTGACGTATGACAGTTTTATGCGCTAAGATATGTATGATTCAAGATTACATTTGACAGTTACGAATGACAGATCAGATGTTTGACGTATGATAGTTCTATGCTCTAAGATATTTATGATTCAAGATGACATTTGACAGTAACGAATAACAGATGGGATGATGTATGACAGATCTATGCTCTAAGATATCTATGATTCACGATGACATTGGACAGTTACGAATGACAGATGGGATGACGTATGACAGATCTATGCTCTAAGATATCTATGATTCAAAATGACATTTGACAGTCGTATGACGTACGACAGATCTATGTTTCAAATCCAAGATGGTGGTTTCGCGAGGCTATGAGAATAAGCATGGGAGCCCTCGGGAGTCTTTATGAGGGGTCTAGACGACTGAAATTGTAAATGGGGGCCTTTAGGAGTCTTCGGGCAGGCTCAGACGACTGAGTTCGATATATAGGAATATATGGGGGCCTTGAGACTTATACAAATTTCAATGTTTCACTTTTCGATAGCTAACTTACAGATCACGGTTCAGGAATCCCTTGGAACCTTCTCAACAGAGGGCAATCGTATTCAATATTTGACGTATGACAGATCTATGGTTTGAATCAAAGATGGAGGATCTATTGTCCTTCCTCTTTCAAATCCAATATGGTGGATTACAGGTGACGTCACGTACCAAGCTGATTTTAAAAAAATTCAAAATTGAAGAAATCGAGCTCGGGGTTTGAACCTCTATATTAGGAGCCAACATTATCAAGCTTTAAAAAAAATCATTCTGAAGAAATCCACATGTAGAATTGAACCTGTTATACTAGGAGTCCATGGCTCTACCAAGTTGAAATCAAACTTTTAAAAAACCCAGTATATCTATATTAGGAGTTCAACACTATGATCACTGCTCTACCAAGCTTAAAAAAAAATTCAAATTGAAGAAATCCAGCACGAGGATCGAACCTCCATATCAGAAGTCCAACACTATCAAGCTTTTAAAAAAATCAAATTAAAAAATCCAGCACGAGGATCGAACCTCTATATCAGAAGTCAAACACTACCAAGCTCAAAAATAAAAACTTAAAAAAATTCAAATTAAAATATCCAGCGCGAGGATGGAACCTCTATATTAGTCCTGAATAGTTAAAGATTATCCAAATGACATATTATGATTAATCTACATTCAAAATATTATACAAGTCGAGACTTGTTGAAATAAATCCACTCATTTATTTTTCTTGGTTTTATTCTCCTACAAAATTGAACATTTCTCTGTCTACATCATTTAGAAATTCATTTTTATTGAAATACATACATTCTAAAATTGCATAGCTTTCAATTGTTGGATTTATGTTACAGAAGGCATAAGTTGCAACTTCGACAAATTTATCATTATTCCAAGTACTTTCTTTAACAATAAGTACAAATTTACGATAATAAAAAGGAAAATTGATATTGTGTAACATCTCAATTCATTTGCTTAAAATATCATTCAACTTGATCAGTTCAAATACATCAAATTCGGTGAGATATACACCATTTTCCCACTTTTAGATGGCGAATACTTTTTCTTCTTCATCGAAAAACACTTCAGCTCCACTATTGTTTTCTCCTACCCCATTATTCTCAATTAATTTCATGAACGATTCCCATTCATATTCATCAAATGACATGAAACCATCGTTACAGCTTACTCTCACTGCAGGGCTGAAGTCTCGAGCTGAACTCAAACCATTTTCCACTAGAAATACTCCAGCCTGAGAGCCACAGTTCAAAATGAAATTTTTTTCATTTTTGGCTGCCTCATCGTAGACACCCAAAATTCTATCGAAATCTTCGTCGATAAAAGTATAAAACCACTATCACTAATTATTCGATATAATGGAATGGGGGCTCCTTCGGAGAGTCGTGGCTACCCTTCATTGATTATGTTAATAACGGGTCCGTTAACGGGTTCAACGGGTCGTTAACGGGTTCAACGGGTCCGTTAACAGGTTCGTCAACGGGTTCAACGGGTCCGTTAACGGGTACAACGGGTCAGTTGACGAGTCCATTGAAATATCATACTTCAATAAAATAGTGAAGGTGATTTGATTCTGGAATGGAAATTTTTCTCTCTACAAGATTACGTTCATTTATTCATATGGCAATTTATTTATACAACCAACAATACATCGGTCTGAATTCACACTTATGTGAATTCATTGAATAATTTATAGTACACTAATAAGATACTATTGAAAATATTCAATGAAAAACAAATTATATGAAATAACTTGCAGAGTGTATTGAAAAAATTAATCATTAGGTTCATATAAAATTCAATTTGGTCGATAACTGTTTTATGATTATTTCGTCCAAAACGAAGTAAGTAAAATCTTTGTATTATATCAGAACTATATGAAAAATAAAGAACGGAATAATTTATAACCATTTTATTATGTCATTAGAGATATATAGAAAGCATCATGTATATTGTAAACAAATCTAGTTACATAAGGTTGAAAATTTCTAGGATTTAAATCGCTAACTTCAAGACTTGAATTGTAAAACGAAAAGATTTTATTCTGTTAACATAGATATATAGAAATCCATTTACATAATATTAGAGAATATTCTTATTCTTCGGAATAAAACAACCTTTTCAATTCGATAACACTATAATGACTGACCTCCTAAATTTCTCACAAAGAGCGGTGACTATTCTATTAGTCACTCACAATTACATAACATAATAATCAATGATAAATATTTCGTATTTTCAAAATACGGGATAAATTAGAATTTAAGCTAACAGTTCGGCCATGCTACCAGGATCTCGACCCGAGAGCCTCGCCTTCAACTTCAATAGTTAGTAACACCCCTAAGAGAATACCTGCAATAATTAATAAACATCAATTATATTTTATTTCATAACGACCCAGCGAGACTGGCCCGCAGATCGTTTTCTGATTAGTCGAAGTCTGAGATCCTCTTCCGACCCGCCACCTGTACTTGGAGGAGGACGTATTCCGCCTGTAACGGACAGATCTTGAAGAGAAGCTCGACTTTCTCTGTGAACATTTTCCTTTAATGATACATTCACGTCTTGTGTATCCTGATCTTCGGAACACGTTTTATTCCTAGGTGACGTTTCGCTTCTGAGTGACGTTTCACTCTTCTCGCACGTCCTGCGTTCGGGTGACGTTTCACCTGTAAGCGACGTTTCGCTTCTGAGTGACGTTTCACTCTTTTCGCACGTTTTGCGTTCGGGCGACGTTTCACCTGTAAGCGACGTTTCGCTTCTGAGTGAGGTTTCACTCTTCTCGCA
>JARQZK010000091.1:0-50000 GCA_030704885.1 Cynegetis impunctata
TACCGTTATATACTGTATCATACGGCAGTACTCTCTGAATAATTAAGCTTTGTAAAATCGATAGCACTTGATAAATTGAATAAGTATACCTCCTTCTCTGGAAAGAATTTATAACTGAAATAATATTTGTTTCGAGTTTCCATTGTTTTCTGATCTATACAATAATAGTTATTTACACTACGAGGGAGGCTAGTGATACTTACCAGTCGAAGACGTAGTTTGGGCCCGAGAGACAGCAAGGGCAGGCAAAATAGCCCGAGACTGATCAAAAATACTTGCCTCCGGAGTTATGTATTATATTTGAGTTATTATTTTAATATTTATCAGTATTTTCCTCGAAAAAATAGTCAAGGTGCGGGAATACTTTCTTTATCCATTTCAGATCTATATATATATATATATATATATATATATATATATATATATATATATATATATATATATATATATATATATATATATATATGAGTGTGGACTACCAGGAACTACATCGATCGATATCTCAGAAACTGAATGTAGGAAAAATTGGAAATTTTGGAAACTGGCTAGATGTCTTGGAGTCTATTCAGCTAAAATATTTTCATTTATTGGGCATTTCTGGTTATACCGGAAATAGACCCTAAGTCGCTTATTTTAAATGGGATACCCCATATATTATTATATTTTTGAATTCTACACAAGATTTTTGGCAGATTTTATGTATCATATCCTATACCTAAGTCTAAGCGTTTTCGACATATTTAAGTTTTTATGTCAAAAATGACGCTTGCAAGTCCTACTATAATTATCAATTTTTCCTATGAGGAAGTCATTATTACTTACTTTGGGTTGGATTCCTTGTTGAGAAGGATTTCCTTTAATAGATTTTGTATAATATTTGGATAACTATAATCATACAGGGTCTTCAAAAAATAGTATCTAAAATGAGATTGAGAAAACTGATGAAAATCAATTTTTTCAAATAGAAACCCCCCATTTTTCTTATTTTGTAGTATTTAACATTAAAAATTGAGGTAACTTCGTAAAAGATTATCTATACCTAAAATTTTTAGTTTTCAAAATATTGCCAATTTAATATTTTTACATGGCGATTTTGCATTTAATTATTTAACAATTAGATCTACCATATCTACGATCATATTTGACATTTCAAGTCATCGTAATGATACTCTGGCTATATTTTACAAACGAAGATTATTTAATCTCATTTATTATTTATGGACAATGTGATAAAGTTATTTCAAGAACAGGTGATACAGAAAACAATCACCAAATACTAGAAGACGAATTATAGAAAACTTGAAGAACTTTGGCCCGCAAAGGAAAAATGTACAGAAATAAACCAGTTATCAACAATGACAATTTTGATATCGTAAACTGGAAATAGAAATGTTAAAAAAATTATTTAAGTGAATGGTTGAATTGGTGTCTTTGAACTTCTAGACATTTTGCGCATCTTAGCCACAATTGTTCATGGTTGGCTCTTCTTATTGACTTCAAATACTATACTTATTCGCCTCATGCAGTATTCCATAGTGGTCACTGCGGTGTAATACACATTAGTTTTCACTGTTCTCCATGAATAAAAATCGAGTACTGATAGGTCTGTGGAGCGAGGTGGCCAAAAATTTGGTCCATTGTTGACTATCCATTGATCATAAAATAAGTATTCCAGATAATTATTCACTAAATGGGAATCATGTGGAGGTGCCCCCCATAATGTTGATAGAAAAGGTTTCGACGATCAGCCAGGCGCAAGTTGTCTGAATAGTCAACTTCAAAATTCATGTGTTTATGTTTTTTAGGATATGGTGTCACGAATGTATCACATGTTCTTGAAATAACTTCATCACATTGTCCATTAATAATAAATAAGATTAAATAATCTTCGTTTGTATAATATAACCGGTGTGCCATTACGATGATTTGAAATGTCAAATACGATCGTGGCTATCCTAGATCTCATTGTTTATTTTTGATTAAATGCAACTTCGCCATGCAAAAATATTAAATTGGCAATATTTCGAAAACTAAAAATTTTAGGCATAGAAAGTATTTGGTGATTGCTTCTGTTTTTGAGGATATCGTGTCATAATTGTATCACCTGTTCTTGAAATAACTTTATCACATTGTCCATAAATAATAAATGAGATTAAATAATCTTCGTTTGTAAAATATAGCCAGAGTACCATTAAGATGACTTGAAATGTCAAATATGATCGTAGATATGGTAGATCTAATTGTTAAATAATTAAATGAAAAATCGCCATGTAAAAATATTAAATTGGCAATATTTTGAAAACTAAAAATTTTAGGTATAGATAATCTTTTACAAAGTTACCTCAATTTTTAATGTTAAATACTACAAAATTTGAAAAAATTGATTTTCATCAGTTTTCTCAATCTCATTTTAGATCCTATTTTTTGAAGACCCTGTATGATTATAGTTATCCAAATATTATACAAAATCTATTAAAGGAAATCCTTCTCAACAAGGAATCCAACCCAAAGTAAGTAATAATGACTTCCTCATAGGAAAAATTGATAATTATAGTAGGACTTGCAAGCGTCATTTTTGACATAAAAACTCAAATATGTCAAAAACGCTTAGACTTAGGTATAGGACATAATGCATAAAATCTTCCCAGAATCTTGGGTAGAATTCAAAAATAGAATAATATATGGGGAGTCCCATTTAAAAAATGCGACTTCCGCTAAGCTATTTCCGGTATAACCGGAAATGCCTAATAGATCAAAATATTTTAGCTGAATATACTCCAAGACATCTAGCCAGTTTCCAAAATTTTAGCTGGGCCGGCCCTAAGACGTCTAGCAAGTTTCCAAAATTTTAACTTTTTCCTAAATCCAGTTTCTGAGATATCGATCGATGCAGTTCCTGATGGTCCACCCTATATATATATATATATATATATATATATATATATATAAATAAACAGTGGCGTCGACTCCACAGGGCCTGAGGGGGCCCGAGACTTTAAAACTCACTGTTTTCCTTCTAAAATATAGAAATTTTCCCAAGCAAGACCCCCGATATGGACTTCCCCAATAGTTTGGGGAACCAAATGGAATAAATCTGAGATTTTTTTCGAGGAAGGAAATTTCTCCCACCGCCTCCATTTTCATATAGATATTTTTGTTTCCATTTATTTATTTTTCCCGGTAGGTACATATTGACATCTCGAGCTGAAATTTATATTTGGTATGTAGCTTGAGTTCATGTTGAAATATGATACTTTGTGGGTTTCAACTCTTTTCCTCAACGGCGCTTCACTTCGTGCAGACTATTCCGTTCGAATCGCATCTCGATCTGCATCGTACCAGTACGAGATGCGCTTCGCGAATTATTTTTTTTTTTATGAATAATATGAATTATTTTCTAATTTTCATAACTGTTTACTATTAAAGCGTGGTTCTCCAGTACGCGATGTACTTACGCAGATTATTTTCTAATTCATATTTCAGTTTACTATTAAAGGTTTTTCGAAAAATAATTCATACCTTTCGAATTGCATCTTGACGCGATGCATTTCGTGTGAAAGATACGACCTTAGTGACGGAGCTCCGCTGCTAATCTTTTTTTTTTATCATGACTATGTTTATATCTTGAAATTACTAGTTTTAGCAATGTAAAAATTTTCCAAACCCTAGCATTTTATTTTTTACACTTTTGACAATTTTTCTTTTATTTATTTTTGATTTATTATTCTTAATATTTCTTCTAGTATTATTACTGCTTCCGAAAAGCGAACTTGATACTATTTCGCGAAAGAAGTGATTCAAGCTTTGTGCTGTTGTTCTAATATAACTAAGAACGCAATATTTAGTTTTTTTATGATAGGATCAAATTGAGAATTTTTTTTTTCTAATTTTGACATATAAAGTGACACTTTTTAAAACTGATTGACATTATGAAACGTCTTACTTTTTGTAACTAGTTGCATAAAGTAAAATTTTATGCAATTGGTGACGAAAAATGTATTTCAAAATTAGTGACAAAAAGAATTATTCTATTTATTAAACTGTTATAATACAAGTTAAAAACATAAACTATAAATTAATTAATTATTATAAATATTGATAACACAATTATTGCAATTATTCAAATTAATTCCCGACGACATATTTTTTTTCATTGCTCGAACTTGCTGTTATTTGGGAAGCGGCGCACATTGCATTAGATGTTTCACCAAATATTTCTTGCGCTATAAGTTTTTTATTATTCATGGAATTTTCAACATATCCCTCCGCAACAGAGGTAGATTTCCAACCTCCATGCCTCTTTAATTTTAAAATATCAGCGCCACTGTCTGCTAGGAAAGTGGCAGAGCTTCTTCTGAAGCAGTGGCCAGTATATAGAATAGGATTTGAAAGACCAAGAAATTGTGCAATAACTTTTGGCAGACTGCTAAATGTGTTAATTCCCACAGGATTTCTGGTACATTTTCCATTGGCATATTTTACAAAAAATCTGTTGTGTTTAAGAACCTGGGGACGTAACTTAATATATTTTCTTAATATTTCAACAAGATTCGTATTTTCAATGTCTCCAGTGGTAATTGCAAACTGCCGTATAACTTTTGTTTTTGAAGGTGGGATATCAACACGAAAATAGCTTCCTTCGTCTATAACATTTTCAACTGGAAGAAATGTTAATTCTTCTTTTCTGCATGCTCCTGCCATTCCAATTATCATTGCAACCTTAGCCATTAAGTATTCTTTCTCATCAGCTTCCACTAAAAATTTGGCAAAATCTTTTTTAATAAAAACTTTTGACTTTTTAGCACTGTACCCGTCCGCTTGCCTTTTAGTATATGCTACCAAATTTGTATATTTTTTAATATCAATATTCCTTTTCAGATTTAGTTCAGACCTTAACATTGAGTAAAGTGTCCATAATGTGGAAACTTTTAGATCTTTCTTACCCTCAAAATATGCAAGTAAAACTTTCTCATTAACATGTTTAATTTTCTTCTCATCACACCACGTAACAAATTTTTCGTATGCCAAATCATAAACTGCCTTTGACTTTTTGGGAATTACTGATAATAAAGCATTACCTGCTGCCTCTTCAATATCGCTTGGTAGCTCTTCAGAACTTGAATCACTCATTTTTTTAAAATAAAACTAAAAATATATCAATCTCGCTAAAAACCTTCCGTCTAGACTCTTTTACAAAATGTCAAACTGACAACTAACATGAAGTAACAGCAACAAACTAAATTTATGTATTCCAAATTTTTATCAATTATATTAAATTTTATTTTTTTATTACTTTCTTCAAAATTAGAAAAAATCTTGTATGCAATACGTTACGAAATGAAATTTTGTGTAACTTGTGAGTTTTTGCGAAACTCACTTCGTTCGTTCCGCAAAAATCTCACGCGTTACACAAAATTAGGCATTTCGTAACTGATGGCATAAATAGCTATTTTCATATTTTTTATTATTTCTGATTTTATAATCATACCCATTCAATTCGTAAATATTCGACAGTTTTTTGTAGACGATGATAATTACCAACTCGTTCCGGATAACAGTATTCCATCAAATCATATAGGACGTAATGAAAACATTTCAAAAACAAACTTCAAACTTGCCACACTCGATTTAATTCACGGTTGAATGGGCTGTTAAGCTGCATAACGCATGGGCGGTAAATTACAGGTGTTAGATTATTTAGTATAGAGAAAATTGAAGGTTGAAATCAAATGTCCAAACGTTTTCGTTCGAAGGTTACAACACGAACTTATGAATGAAACGAAATTACCGATTCATGCATATTTATAATTTTGAGAAGTAATTTATTTGGCTAAGCTCTATAATATATTCGACTATTCAAAATAATGATATAGCCAGAGGCTAGAAAAACGTGTAACGTCAAATTATTTCAATCCGACAGGTTTAGTAGGACCTTTTGAAGAATCTGAGTGTTAGAAGTGCTTGGTAACAAAGAACATCTTTCGTTCAAATGGGACCTTGAATACCATGAAAATAATGAAAAGTCAATTAGATGAGCATGCAAAGCGAACATTGATTGAAAATGTCGAAAAAATGATTGAAGATGGGGTCCATGAAAAATTTTAGTAAGGATGAGGTCAATAGTCCTAGTTAAGAGTATTGGTAGTTTCAATTATAATATAAAAGTGATATTTCACTTGTGACTTCTCACTAGACGTGACGGTTTTGGAAAAAAAAAATTTGTCATTTGAATTAAATTTAAACTGTCAAAACTAATGAAGCAAATCTGAAAGAAATGGTTGAATGGCAACAATATTTGACGCATTTATTAAAGTTATTTATTTCATTCAATCATATAATAAATTACGTGTAGGTAAATAGCAGTTTTCATAATACTTATAATATAAAATTTTGTTAGAGGTTATAAATGATTGATCTTCAATCGAATCAGTAGTAAATTTGACGAAAGATACCCCAATAAAATGAATTAGAAACGCTTGAGAGTTGTGGAATGAAAAAAATTTATGAATTGAATAGAAAAAAATTATAATATGAAGTAAAACATCAAAACAAAATTGCAATTAAAGTATTTTTTTCAAGTTATAAAAATAAACATTTTATTATCAATTATTATGAAAAAATGAACTAATTATAATCTGAATCAATACATTCCATTTAAATAATGATTGATATGTAGTAACTTAAGTAGAACACATATGTTTGCGATTCAATGTGATGTGTTATATATATATATATATATATATATATATATATATATATATAATAATAATAATAATCATACAATTTATTGACAAAACTGCTACAACATTATATATATATATATATATATATATATATATATATATATATATATATATATATATATATATATAGGGTGACCCAGAGCTACGTAATCGGTCCATAACTTTTTTGTCATTGAAGATATCGATATGAAATTTTCAGAGCAAATATGATCTGACTAAGTCTATTTTTCAAAATTATTTTGAAGAAAATTGCACTTCCGGTTTTGCCGGAAGTGATATCAACTTTATTATTTCAAATGGAATACCCTGTATATTTTTTGATTTTCGAATTTCTTATGTAATTCATAATAAATATGTCATAATATTTTTTATACTTAAAATGAACAGTTTTCGAGTTATTAATTTTTTTCGTAAAATTTTGACAGTCGCGTCTTCAACTAAAATAGGCTATAACTTCTTTGTTATTAGGTCTATTGGTATGCCGTTTAGATTTTTGTAACCTTGAAACAGTGTTTCATTCGTTCTTTGTCAAATTTCTATATTTCTAACTTATTACTTGATAAAATTTAGGGTGAAGTTGGCAAATTTGCAACGTTAATAACTTTCTTATTCCTAATGGAATGCTATGTATATTTTTGCACTATAAAATTTGCTATTCAATTACCTTTCGATTTGTATAACTATTCCCTATACCTAAAGTTAATAATAACGAAGATATTTCACAATTTTTTAATAATTTATATATCAATACACCTGAGAAATCGTCTAGCGTGTTATTTTGACGTATACATGGATACCAGAAATAAAAATTATTTAAAATCTAATTGTGTCACCTTTTCTAGTATTTTTTCAGTTAATAAAATGAATTTTACGCGACAAGAAATGATAAATATGGTTTACTGTATTGGAGAAGCTGATCGAAATGTTCTGCTAGCTAGTAGAATTTATCATCAAAAATATTCCGATTCTGATTCAACTACGTTTTGTGATTCTGTTATTAATAAGCATTGATTTCTTTCTGTATAACGTTGAAATGTATTATTTGCAGTAACTGTTGGATTATGTGAATGTACTCCTCTTGACCAAAATGATAATGTCAAACTTGACATTGCAATTTGACATCAGTCTACTACAAACATATGTTGTTTATAAACAACAATAATTATTGAATATTAACGTCTAAGAATTAATATTTTTTCAAAACCTTTTGGATATCAGCATCAGGTGCTACAAACCTAATGAACAGAAAAGGTGACACAATTAAATTTTGAACAGTTTTCGTAATTGGTATCCATGGATACGTCAAAAATAACTCGCTAGTCGATTTCTCAAGTGTATGATATATAAATTATTACAAAATTGTGAAATATCTTTGTTATTATCAACTTTAGGTATAGGGCATGGTTATACAAATCGAAAGGTGATTGAATAGCAAATTTAATAATGCAAAAATATACATAGCATTCCATTAGAAATAAGAAAGTTATTAACGTTTGAAATTAGCCAAATTCACCTTAGATTTTATCAAGTAATAAATTAGAAATATGGAAAATTTTGACATGGAATAAATAAAACAATGTTTCAAAGTTACAAAAATGTGAACCGCATACCAATAGACCTACTAACAAAGAAGTTATTGCCTATTTTTGTTGAAGACGCAACTGTCAAAATTTTACGAAAAAAATTAATAACTCGAAAACTGTTCATTTTAAGTATAGAGAATGTTATGACAATTTCATTATAAATTACATAAGAAATTCGAATATCAAAAAATATACAGGGTATTCCATTCGAAATAACAAAGTTGATATCACTTCCGGCGAAACCGAAAAAGCAATTTTCTTCAAAATAATTTTGAAAAATAGACTTAGTCAGATCATATTTGCTCTGAAAATTTCATATCGATATCTTCAATGACAAAAAAGTTATGGACCGAGTACGTAGCTCTGGGTCGCCCTGTATATACATAGGTATATATAAATATATATATATATATATATATATATATATATAGAAATATATATATATATATATATATATATATATATATATATATATATATATATATATATATATATATATATAGATATATCGTGTTGTAGATTTTACTGGATGACTTTTTAAATTGTCAAATCAAATTGTTCCAGAAAAAATTGTAGAATGGATCTAAGTTTTTATCAAAAAAGTTGATATCGAAATCATTACTTCAATTTTCAAAAATGTTAGAAATTTTATTTTCTATTGATTAAATATTCATTCCATTCCCTGATTATTGTAATACGAATAGTAGATTATATGTGAAAACTATAATCAGTTCTCCATTTCAAAATCATACTCAATCTATACTAATACAAGGATATTATACTCATATCTTTATATTTATTCAAAATACCTTACTAAAATCAACACTGACTTCATCATCGATATCGTTAACTTTTACTGAATCACTTTCATTATTCATTATTAATCAATAAAATCACAACAATACAGCTGATACGAATACAGCCAACGCTCATGCCTGGCAACGTTGTCGAGTCTATTGCGTGTCAGTCGTATCGGACATAGTTTTAGTTCTATCTTTCTTTCGATAAGTGTAACTTGCGAGGTTTTGGTTCCAATAGAATGCTTCTCTTGCATTCCACCAAAAGTTATAATATGTATTGTGAATTTCTAGAGTACATATAATTATATATATATATATATATATATATATATATATATATATATATATATATATAAATATATATATATATATATATATATATATATATATATATATATATATATATATATATATATATATATATATATATATATATATATATATATATATATATATATATATATATATATATATATATATATGACTTTATGACTTTAATAACACTCACACACTACTTAAATTCACAATAAACACATTACTAAAACAACGAGACAAAATACTAACACAATGGCATAAAAGAAAACAAAACACAGACCGCATATTAGACTTCCACTCTAACCATCATATCACACAAAAAGAGGGTACAATCATCGGTTATATAGACAGAGCAAAAAAATTGACTTCGCCTGCATTAAGACCACAAATACTGATAGACTTGACTGAACAATTAAGACTAAACAACTACCCCAAGACGATGATAAAAGGAATAATAAAACAAAGAGTGGACAGACTATACAACACAATGACAAAACAGAAAGCAAATGAATCTAGATTATCGGTCGCTATACCATATATAAAAAAATTGTCCCATAAGATTAAAAACATTTTAACACCATACAACATCAAAATTATAAACAAACCTCGAAACCAGATTAAACAAATATATAGCAAGTTAAAGGTAGCAACACCCACAAACAAAAAGTCCAATGTAATATACAGTATACCATGTAAGGATTGTGATAAAGGATACATCGGACAGACCTCAAGATACACTAAACGCACATAAATACAATAAAAATACGACTACCGCTCTCAACAAACATCATACTACAACAGGGCACACATTTGACTATGAACAAACTGTGATATTAGGAGTGGAACCAAAACAAAAACAAAGGGAGTTTTTGGAAATGATTCATATACAATTAAACTTAGAAAACACGGTAAATGACAGACAAGACATTGAACAACTAAGTCAGACATACCTTCCACTCTTGACGAGACCAGATACACGAACATAAAGAAGAAAATAAATGACAAGACACATGACATGACATACTATATGACAGACGGTTTGTTTTTAATATGTTAATGTTAGTTAATTAAGTTTAATTTTATTGTGGATGTACTTGACAAGATTATTGTATTAATCGATGTTATATGTATGTATGTTACATTTAAGGTTGTGTACCCTATCGTCTGATATATCGGCATTACTGATGATAATACGTTTTACAGGTTGTTTGTGATTTATATATCGAGTGCTGAAGAAGGTGGATGTACCACCGAAATGTACAATTTTATACATTTAGTCTTTTGTAATAATTAATTAAATTAACCTGTCAGAGCTAAACTTTTATTGTTCCCATATAACGTAAACAGGTAACAAATTCATATACATCTATATATATAATATATATATATATATATATATATATATATATATATATATGTATATATATATATATATATATATATATATATATATATATATATATAAAAAAAAAAGGAAACACACGTGTTTCATTCCTCCCTGAAGTATGTGTCAGGGAGGCGGGCAGCTTGAGTTTGGGATTAACTCCTTCAGCCAGATCAGAGGATACACTTGTATGTACAAGTGCATTAAGGATAGGCGAGACGGGATATTTATGGAACATAGGAAGTGTGGGTAGGGTTCAGAGGATTAATACTGGCCCAGCATTTGCCTTATAAGTTTGCAAGCAGTGACTTACATTACCATGAGGAAACCTCTGAGAAAAACTCTTGGCAGACCAGTCGGCCCCGGGGTTTGAACCCGAGACCTCCCAAATACTAGCCAGCGTACCTAACATACTCGACTAACTAGCTTGGTGGATATATATATATATATATATATATATATATATATATATATATATATATATATATATATATATATATATATATATATATATATATATACATCAAATAGGGTAATGGGTTAAACGGATGAATTAAAGGCTGATAAAGTGTACTTCTTATATTCTTTGTCAACGTTTCGGCTTCTATTTAAGCCTTTATCAGGACTCTACAAAATTTTTCACAATTAGTTCAATCAATAGCAAACGAAACGTTCTCAAACACACAGGACTCACCGAATGTTTGAGGTTATAAAATAAGCTAACATCTTCCACAACGGAAAAAACACAAAACTAATGTGACAAACTATAAAATTATTAAACTGTACTACATTATATGAAATTATTTAAAATAAGTTAAACGTGATTTTTGAGAATTATTTTTATTAACTTATTTTAAATAATTTCATATAATGTAGTACAGTTTAATAATTTTATGGTTTGTCACATTAGTTTTGTGTTTTTTTCGTTGTGGAAGATGTTAGCTTATTTTATAACCTCAAACATTCGGTGAGTCCTGTGTGTTTGAGACCGTTTCGTTTGCTATTGATTGAACTAATTGTAAAAAATTTTGTAGAGTCCTGATGAAGGCTTAAATAGAAGCCGAAACGTTGACAAAGAATATAAGAAGTACACTTTATCAGCCTTTAATTCATCCGTTTAACCCATTATCCTATTAGGGAATCCAAACCACGTGATCCAATATGGCCGTCTGGGTCAAAGTCAAACATTGCAGTGTCCTTCATAAGGAAATCATTTGTGTTTTGGCTCTTGTTGCTTTCACTATTGTCTTATTTGCCTTTTTAAAGTTATTATTCAATTTTAAGATGGAGAGTGAATACATTAAAGTATTATCAAGAGAAAATCCAGCTGTTCCTGAAAGGTAAAGTATATAAATACATTATATTTATGTTTGTTTACATTTCGTTTTTTGTTATTTTTAGGTACCGTTTAATATTGAAATTGATCAACAATGTGGATCTTTTTGCATTGAATAATCAGGATTTGGACTATTCTATTGATCTGCTTCCATCTGTTACATATTTGGATATTGTAGCATATTTAACTTTTAACACATAGTTTTTATACAAAGCAGCAAATGAAGGCATATAAAAGTTTGCAGTCTTACAAATATTTTGAGGCTGGCTTTGTCTTGAAGGCAGGAACCAAAATAGTATACGATGTTTGCATATTTGTTGGAAAGGAAAGTTTTTATTTTAAACACTTCAAATCAAGGTTTTTTAGAAACACATTTACGTCCGAAATACTAAAACAGCTATACTTTTCATTTTCTTAAATTTTATATTTATTTTTAGTTGAAGCATTCTCAAAAAGCGACTCAAAAATTATTGGATGTTTGGTCAATAATTGCAAAAAGATGGATCTGTATTAACTGCACATTGTATTGTAATGCAGAAGTTTGTAGTCATGTTGTGCAATTTTATTCATGGCTGAATTTTCAAATAGGAAAAAAGGAGAAGGGTCATGCACAGATATTCTTTCACGATGTAATATGCTATCAATGTCCACAAAAGCTGGACGGATAACGGCATCTAAATTTAAGGCCATATGTAACACAAGCAAACAAAAGCCTTCACTTACATTAATTAAATGGCTTTGTTATCCCACAAAAATGTTATTTAGCACGAAGTCCACTTTGTGGGGTATAACTCATGAACATATCGCAGTAGAAGAATACCACACACAAATGGAGATCGAAAATCATGACAGTTTTATCGTAATGAAGTGGGACTTATAATTAGCAAGGAGTACCAACAGTTGGCTGCATCACCGGTGGATTAGTGTTTTGTGAGTGTTGTACAGGGGGTTGCCTTGAAGTAAAGTGTCCATATTTATTATACACTAATAATATAAAAAATTTAGAGGAATATTTAAAATTAAAAAGTTGTCTTGAAAAAGAAAATAATGAATTTGTTTTAAAGAAAGACCATACATATTATTACCAAATGCAATCAACATTGCCATATTGTGATTTTGTTATATGGTCACCTGACATATTTTTAAACAAAGAATTTTGCCTGATTTTGAATTGTGGAAAGAAAAACTTCCAGTTGTATTAAAATTTCATTCAGAAGTTATTCTGCCCGAATTGCTGGGCAGATACTTTACTAGAAATGAAGGTACAGCAAACGTTATGCATTGGTGTACATGTGTAGGTTTACTAGATCCTCCGACAAATGTTTGGTATTGCAACAAATGCAAGGATTTGTAATATTTTAATATGTTTACAAATAGATTATTGTTTAAATATTTTTTTGTATTATTTCATACACCATACAGGGAATAAAATAAACATTGTAAAAAATTCAAGGTAGATTCCTTGAATTTCCAAAGACCCATACTTTTTTCAGATAATTCAAAGGAAGTTAAAAATAAAATAAAATGTTTAAAAAACCTTTTATTATTATAATGTTATCGTTTGATTGTAATGACTAGAGCCTGATGTAATCAAAATTTGTTTAAATTATCCAGCGGTGTCCTACAGAACAACTAAGCCAATATTTATATAAAAAATTCACTGATTTCTTTTAAGTTATATATATTTTTTAGATACATCAATTCAAAACATTTTTTTTATCATCCGAGTGTTGAGTGTGTGTTTAGGCAGTGTTTTCCTGTTGATTATCGTCAATAGCCTCCTGAACACTCACATCTATTTCTACTTGTTCCTGAAATAATAAGAAAACTTATAAAACTTTTTTTTTAATATTCGACAATTTTTAAATTTTAAAAACCCAAACTTAAGCAAATGTTTTTTAGAATTAAACAAGTGCTGATTGTGTTTGCTGATACCTTGTAATTTTTTTCCCCCAGTAAACTGTAACAGATTTTTTGGTAAAAGGTAGCTACAATACATTTTTTTGAATGTGTGTTGGGACGAGAGGTAAAGAGTAAATTATTCCGAAGTTGCACTATGCAAGTCAAGTTTTGTTTTTTAATTTTTCATTCTAATCATAAGACCATGCTTTTGGACCAGTAATCAAGTATAGAAGTTGACGAAATGTAGGATAGAGTAAATTTTGGAATATTAACTTTTGACATTAAGCTCTACATTAATAAATTAAAAATCTCATGAACTATTGATATTTGCATAATGCAAGTTTGCATCAATTTACTCCTTACCTCCTATCCTATCACATCTCCAAAGGAATGTATTCAATTCTCATTAAACTTAATACTTGTATGGTCACAAACAGCCCCAAATACTTGAAATCTTCAATATAAATTGAAATATGATATTATAATAATGTACCACACACCTCATTCACCTTTAATTTACATCTTTTATCAGCTCTCTCTTTTCTATCAACATCTTTTTGACGTTTCATAACAAACTGCGAATCATGCCCCATATTCTGAGAAGGAACCCAATCAGGGTGATTCTGATCTTCTAAAGCAGCAGGTTTTCCTAAAACAATAGGAAGTATTTATTTTTGTAATAAAACAAAAATTATGTATAGAGGACTCAACATAAAGTAGTATACCTAGATACAAAAAAAAAATACCTGTTATAAAATGCTTGCTGCAAACCGTTTGGTTTTTGAGAATCCTGTCTGTGAGATCATCTCTTTTAATTGCAGCAATCCATAAAGCCCTGCGTTTCTTTAATAACTTGTTTTTATGAGTCAAAAACCGATTATTTAGACCGGCAGGAACTGAATAAAACTTCACTTCATCCCTGTTGCCACGACTTCCACAGCCAACTACAATGCAAATCGCTGGCATTTTAATTATCACAATACACTGAAAAGTCTTTAAAATACACAAAATAATACGTCCAAACGTCCAGAAAGTCACAGAACAAAGTAAATTTCCATCAACTAAATATCAATAGCCTAAATGTAAACAACTATTTGTTTGACCCGAACGGCCATATTGAATTTCGTTTGACAGTTCGTTGGATTGCCTAATTTGATGTATCACGACCGGAGTTATTCTTTCTGATGTATATATATATATATGTATATATATATATATATATATATATATATATATATATATATTATATATATATATATATATATATATATATATATATATATATATATATATATATATATTATATATATATATATATATATATATATATTATATATATATATATATTATATATATATATATATATATATATATATATATATATATATATATTTATATTTATATATATATATATATATATATATATATATTATATATATAATATATATATAGTAGAAATCAATGTAATATCATCCTCATGACACGTGCCCCATTTTAACGCGCTTAGTTACTCAATGACTACCTATCTTACTCCTTTTCTTCATATTTTGCTGTCGTTTTATCAATCCTACATCCTCTAAATAATGAATTGTCTCTTCGTCAGCATTTTACGTTGAATGATGATAATTTTCGAGACACTGAAGTATGCACGATTACGTTCATTCAAAACTAGATCTGGTTACTCGAATGCCCTTTGTTATATTATGTAAGCGTAAGCCTGGCATCTGTAGGTATAATATTTCGTAAAGAAAAATATAATTCTTATCTTCTTCATATCAACTCTTTTCAGTGACCACGGTATGGACATTAATCTACTGTGAGCCTCACGTGCAATATCTCTGGTCATCTTGGTTGCTACCTATTTCGTTTTGAATTTTATTAATGCTGCTGTGACACAACCATGCCGTTCTACTTGGTCAAGAGATATAGCCACAATAAAAGCCAAATTCCAAAGTGGTTTTATTGTTATCGGAGTCGAAAAGTAGGTGTATAAAACGGCAACCCAATAAAAAATGATAAACTTATGAAAAATTATATCTGCAGATATAGTGAAATTTTTTTATTATATATTTTATATGTTTTATTTCAATAAAAACAAAATTTCGCTGAGGAGATATATTTCCGAAGCTCAAAACGTAATGTGTGGAAAAATTTACAACTTTTCATGTACCTATTAAACAAAATCTAGAAATTTGAGAAGTTACTCGTAATTAATTTCATGCATCACAATAAAAAGAAAAATTGGTTTTTTAGCTTGTTTCGGTATTTTATCAGTGTTGAAAATATTGTCCATTGGTGGAAAGTAACATAAATGAAAAAGTAACAAATGCCATGTTGATAATTTTTTTTTTCAATAGTATTTTTCATTAAACTGTTACTGTGATGAATACTGACCGGTTAAGTGATAGAAAAAGTGTTCTAACCCCTAAAATTTAGAATTTCATTATACTTATCTATTTTATAAATTAGAAAAATTTCAAAAAGAATGCAATGTGTTCTTTAATTTGAAGCGATGTTAAAAATAATACGTCATAGTTTATAACATTATTAATGTTATTAATTATGACGTACTGTGATGAAGACTGATCGTTTAAATGATATGAAAAGTGTTCTCCCTAGAAATCACAATTTCATAATACTTATAAATTTTATAAAATTGAAAAATATAAAAAAAAAACAATGTTCATAATTTATAACATTCATATACATGTTAAAGTTTATATCGACTTGAATATGCGAATCAAGACAAATAGGTAAATAGAAATGTATTAAAACAATGTTTAATAAAAACAATTTATACGGAAAATACGCATGACGCACGTTTCGGTGAAACTTCACCTTCTTCAGGTGAAGTTTCACAGAAACGTACGTCATACGTATTTAACCAATAAACGTGTGAATTATTCTCATTAACTATTGTTTCAATATGTTCATTAATTCAAATCATGTATCGGCCCAATCAATCTAAAATAGAAATCTATGTTTCAATATAACTTTCACGGTGTTTTCATTGTTTCAACCAACCTGGAGCTATTACAGCTTACCCAAAAGAAGTGGTGGGTAATACCAGTTTCATTTTACTATTAGTCGTATTTTCCCAGAAGATACTAGACTATTGCTGCGTATCGAAAATCAACAATCAGGTGTAGTAGAAGTTGAACAATTATATATATATATATATATATATGTTCAGAAATATTTCCGCGGTCGGAAGTATTTGAAAAACTTGGTTCACGGAATGAACCGCGTAAAAGATTTGAAAAATCTCGACGTTTCGGCTCCTTTTGCGAAGCCATCTTCAGGAGAATTATTTCCCTTCTAATTCTCCTGAAGATGGCTTCGCAAAAGGAGCCGAAACGTCGAGATTTTTCAAATCTTTTACGCGGTTCATTCCGTGAACCAAGTTTTTCATATATATATATATATATATATATATATATATATATATATATATATATATATATATATTATATAATATATATATATATATATATATATATATATATATATATATAGGTATATATACAGTGGTGGATTTATACTAGGGGCAGTCGGGGCTAGTGCCCAGGGCGGCAAATTTTCTAGGGCGGCAAAATTTGGAAAGTGAGAAAAAATTTTCTATACAATATATAATTAACTAATTCTTTTAAATAAACATTTTATCTTTCAAGAAATATAATTCAAGTATTATGTATCACATTAAAATTTTGTATATTATAATATAGGAAATTTAAGAAAAAACTATGCAAATAGTTTAATTAATTTATTTCCATAAAGGTTTGAAAAAATTAAAGTTAATATTTTTATTTTCTGGAATTGATAAATTTATGTAGTTTTTTTGAAGAATTAAAAATATTTTCAAATTATGTATGTCTTTTTGATAACAGAAAATTTTATTGATTAATGAATTTTTCTAAAATTGGAGAATTATCCAATAACACTAATTAATTTTAATTAAAAAGAACAATTTTATAGTTTTGAGACCAGTTTAGAGTTAATACTTTTAATGTCATTCTTGACAATCTGGGATCTGAATTGCGTAAAAGATGTACAGCATATGAAAAGATTCAAGAAAAATTCTCGGTTATCATTGAATTTGGTGATTTAGATAATAGGGAAATTCGTAAACGAGCTAAACGTTTAAGAGAATTATATTGTTCAGATCTTGAGTCCTCACTAGAAGACGAATTTGTGCACTTCCATGCTCATTGCACCGAAAAAAAGATGGAAAAAAATTCACCTTCTGATCTTCTGAAACTTCTGCATTCAAACGACCTACACACTGAGTTTCCAAACGTAGAAATCGCTTATCGAATATTTATAACTTTAGCCGTAACAAACTGTAGCGCAGAACGATCGTTTTCTTGTTTAAAACGAGTTAAAAATTACTTACGTTTTACAATGGGTGCAAATAGACTCAATAGCTTAGCTATTCTATGCATAGAATCAGATGTGCTTCAACGTTTAGATTGTGAAGATTTGATCGACCAGTTTGCAATTCAAAAAGTTAGGCGAGTTTGCCTGAGAAAAAAATTATGCAATACTAATATAAGTCGTTCTTAGTGCAAAACTTATAATTCTAAGAAAAATACAAATATTTTTTTATATTACTATAGTATATAATAAATAATATATAATATATGAGTAAATGAAGAATAAATATAAATAAAACATAATGTATAATAAATGCTATATAATACATAATAAATTTCCTGCAATCAATTAGTTATTCTAATTCTTAAAAAATAAGATATCAAAACTATTAAAATAAAATTTAAGTCATAGGGCGGCATTTTCTTCAGTGCCCCAGGGCGGCACAAATTTAAATCCGGCCCTGTATATATATATATATATATATATATATATATATATATATATATATATATATATATATATATATATATATATATATATATATATATATATATATATATATATATATATATATATATATATATATATATATATATATATATATATATATATATATATATATATATATATATATTTATGTATGTTATTCAGATAGGATGTCAGCAATATAAGGATCAAAATGGACTTACTACTCAGAACCACAGATACACGACCAGATGGAGGAATAGATATTGTACATCAGTAGCATCTAAAACAATAGGTCAAAAAAGCTACTCCTATTTGGCACCGAGATTATTCAATTATCTACCACAAAGAAAAATCGATGAAACTTCTTTGAAGAGCTTTAAAACCCAACTCTCCAAATTTGTGAAGGAGACGGATAGAGCAAGAATACGCAGAATGATAGAATGTTGAATCATTAATAGTGAAGTGCAATAAAAATTTTTTTTAAAAATCTTCAATTTTTTAAATCATTTCCGGCCGTATGTCTTCAGGTGAAATTACTTTATACTTTAACTAAGTTATAATATTGTTGTGCAACAACCTTTTCTCATTTTTGTGCTTTTGTTTTAACTTTGCAATTCTGCACTGCGTGTTTTGCACTTCACGTACCTTCTCATATTTCAGTGTTATATACAATTGTTCTGTGTTTTTGAGCTGCTGTGATGTTCAATGATATTATATAATGTTTATGTTTTTGTTTTGTTAAAATTGATTGTTTATCACGCACAAGCTGTGTCAACAGTTTCAGTGATTTATTCTGTTTATTCCATAGGTTTTTAAAACATGTTGTCAATTTACTGTGAATCATAACTGGATAAACGTATTTATTTATTATTTTATTATATATATATATATATATATATATATATATATATATATATATATATATATATATATAAATATATATATATATATATATATATATATATATATATATATATATATATATATATATATATATATATCAGGGGCGGCTAGTCAAAGGAGGCTAAGCCTCCTCAATAATATTCCGTGTATCACTAATATATTATATTGAATAGTCAGAATTCAGCATATTCGTATTAATCAAAATCATATTATTTTATGCACCTACCTTCCTTTCAACCTACATCATATAATATAATTTATTAATTACGATAGAAGGTATTTACATTTACTGCATTTCATTCATTTCAAGATTTGTGGCAACGCTGCGGAGACACGGAAAAGTATATTCTCAACATTCATTATGCCTACCACAGAAAAGCAAACAACGGTGCAAATACTCCGAATGAATACTTCATTGCAATAGAAAAGCAAAACACATGTAAATGGCAACACGGATAGGAACCCTGTCTCATACAACGTCGACCAATCACAACTATAGAATTTCGCGTGACATCGAGTGAATTCGTATTAATGGCCGAACAGCAGCGTGTTTACATATATTGCTCGCGTATTGTTTTAAAATGAGTTTGGTTACTGAAGTTAATTTCAAAATTTTCACTGGTGACTTAGTAGAATATTTGTTATCCCATAACTTTAGTGCCCTAAGTTATGAGGATAAAGTTTTGATAAAAACATTGCGACCTACCCCTGAATTAAACAATTTGGTGCAGCGTAACAGTCAACAAAACCGCGGTTTTAATACAAGGAATTATGAGAGACATCCTTGCCTTACCGGATCACAGGTAAAAAATAAATTATTTTGTTGGCAGTGTTTACTTTTTACTAGTGAAAATGTCTCTGTTTGGGGCCGCTTACGATTTGAGGATTCAATTCTATACCTAGTTGAAAGTGAGGAATTTTTCACCGATAAAGTAACTTTAAATACAGCACGCGGATTAATATCTTACTTACAAGATAAGGAATTTATATATCTTTAAATTAATTTTTGAACAAACAGAAATAGTTTTTCAAATCTTACAGCACAAGTTTTCAGATGTAATTTACTCACGAAATCGGCTCAAGTTTCTTCTGGGAAAAATTTCAGAATTTCGTGCAGAAGTTTATTTCAAAAAACTATTTTCTGTATTTCAAACTACTGATAATACGACTCAATTCAGCCCAAAACGAAATAAATTCAGTTACGCAGATATGGAGCTTCACTATAAGCAAATATTTTATGAAATTTTGGATACTATTAGGGGTCAAATAGAAATAAGGTTCTCTGATTTGAAAGAACTGCATTTCTTCGACTTACTCAATAAAAATTTGTTAACCGGATTTTCGGCTAATTTTCCAGATGACCTTTTGGAAAATTTATGTCAAAAATACACTTTTTTTGATAAGGTGGCCATAAAAAGTGAACTGTGTGTTGTTTATAATGACAATGAAATTTTGGGGCAAAATGAAAATCATGTGAGGACTATTAAATACCTTTTGATAATGATTTGAATCAAGATTTACCCCAAGTTTGTAAACTCTTATGTCTAATTGTTTCTATCCCGGTGACATCGGCTTCCGTAGAGCGCTCGTTTTCCACTCTTAAGAGAATTAAAACTTATTTACGAAATTCAATGAGCCAGGAACGTTTGAAAAATATTAGTTTGTTGTCTATTGAAAAGGAATTGGTAAAACTTTTGGCGAAAGACAAACAATTTTATGAGGATATTATAGATCATTTTGCTAACGTTAAAGATCGCAGAATCCCGCTAATCTTCAAAATTATATAATAACCTTTTTATTTGCTCTCACCAGCTGTTAACAAATTCGTTAAGTAGGTAGGTAGGTACCTATTATGTGAAAGAAAAAATTTGATGAATAGATGAATTGATTAATTGGCTGAGAAGAATTTTTGTGAATATTGTAAATAGGAGTTGTAGGTCTCAAGGTAGACACTCGAAAGTGAAAACAAATTAATAGCTTAGGGTGCTTGTTTTACTTTGATTTTCTTTAAATTATAAGGCGGTTGATCCTAAAAATTTTCGCCTATGGTGTATTTTTTAACACCTCTTGTAGCCTCCTCAAACCAAAACGTCACAAGCCGCCACTGATATATATATGATATATATTAAACTTACCAGAATTAGCATTAAAACTCTAAAAATTGGCTATCACAGCTTTCAGGATTCATTTCTTCCATAACCTCATACAATGTTGAAGTTTTTGAACAAATTTGTGTAAAATAGATAAAAGAAACGTCAAACATTAAAACCATTTAAAATTACATACATTCTACTGATAGTTTCCTTGATGATTATAGATTTTTACAAACAATTACATGATCAAATTAGGATAATTATTAAAACATTAAAACGTGTTGATTCTGTTGTACTGGCAATATCAGAAATATCAGAATGTCAACTGTCAACAAAGTATGTGGCTAAGATTACAACTGGTCGGAACTTTAATAGATTAACATTACTACGTATTATTAGAGGAAGGCAGTGTCTGAAATATCAGAGTTAAAAAATTATTAATAGTCTTCTTTCTCCTTCCACATTACAAAAGCAAAAAACCACCAAAAATTCTTCAACAACAACAATGCAAACAATCCCATCGTTACACCTTTGATCTAATACTTACTAGTACCCCGTTACTGTTCTGTCCTTCTATATATATATATATATATATATATATATATATATATATATATATATATATATATATATATATATATATATATATATATATATAGGTATAGATATGATTATGAATGTAATTTTCCCGGAACATACTGGCATCTCTAGACACTGCCATCGAACCAATAGTCCAGTAAATGACCATTTTCCCGTGTATTTATCCCATACGCATATGATTTTCATATAA
Organism: Cynegetis impunctata; assembly: GCA_030704885.1. Lineage (NCBI taxonomy): Eukaryota > Metazoa > Arthropoda > Insecta > Coleoptera > Coccinellidae > Cynegetis > Cynegetis impunctata. The sequence goes on from JARQZK010000091.1 coordinate 22,692, forward strand.
AGTTGGATTTAGGTTTTACTTACCATCTTAAGTACGGAAATCAATAAATTGACTGATTCTAAGCAACTTCTACGAAGTTCTTCCTAAAAGTCAATACATTTCGACTTATTCGCAATTGAAACTGTCGGTTTTCAGGAAAAAAAACACGTCTTCAGAATCTTTTTTGCGAATAACTTGAAAAATATGCATTAAATCGCGAAACCTGTAAAGAAAAAAATTATAGCTTATAACAAAAAGAAAATCGTGTATTTATGATGTATGCAGACGAAATAAAAACGGAGTTATTGGTTGTTGAAAGTTGATTGGAATCTTCAAACGCCAAAATGGAAAGTTACTACGTGCAATAACCAAAAACCAATGCCATTTTCACGGAAAACTCATAAAACTTTTTTGAAGTGCTTTGAAAAACCTTTATTTTTATTTTTTATCAAAGTTTCTAGCATCAAAACTGAGTTTGAAGAGAATAATGTCGATTCTTATTTTTCCGATGAAAAAAATAGTGAAAATCTCACCCTCTCTTCCAACCCATTTGAAAAAAATCATTGCCACTTTACAATTCACTTTACTTATGTTCTTATAATACGTTCTGATTGTTTGACCAGTTTAAAGTACTCATTTTTGAGTATGAAAATGAGCTTGAAGACAGAAAATCATTTTTTAATTTTTTTTGTAGGATAAAAATTGATATGGCCATTTGAAGCTTGCGTGTGTTCGCGCAAACTACCGTTTTTGAACACTTTTAGCACGAACCTTTTTGAAAATAAGATCTCAAATATTTTTTCATTTAAATGAGCTTATAGCTCCTAAAGAACTACAAAATACTTTTTTTAGGGACTTGATTGCTTAAAAACTAAGCGAGTTATGGGTAAAAAACCGAAAGCACATTTTTGTAGAAATTCTTTTTTTTTATTTTTTTGTAGGATAAAAATTGAGTAAGATATGGCCATTTAAAGCTTGCGTGTGTTCGCGAAAAGTATCTCTTTTAAACCCTTTTAGCATGAACCTTTTTGAAAATAAGATCTCAAAAAATTTTTCATTCAAATGAGCTTATAGCTCCTAAAAAACCTGCAAAATGCTTTTTGAAGGACTTGATTGCTTTAAAACTAAGCGAGTTATGGGGAAAAAACCGAAAGCATATTTTGGTAGATATATATATATATACATATATATATATATATATATATATATATATATATATATATATATATATATATATATATATATATATATTTTTATTTATATATTTATATGTATAGATATATATATATATGTATATATATATAAATATATATATTTATATATATATATATATATAATATATATATATATATATATATATATATATATATATATATATATATATATATATATATATATATATATATATGTATATATATATATATATATATATATATATATATATTTATTAGTATAGTGTATGTATATATATAGTTTTCCCCAAAAAATGCATTGGTTTTTGGTTATTATGCGTGGAAACTTTTCATTTTGGCGTTTGAAAATACCAATCAGCTTTCAACAAGCAATAAATCCGTTTGTATTGGGTCTGCATATATCATAAATACACGATTTATTTTTCTTTTCATAAGCTATAATTTTGCTCTCTACAGGTTTTTCGACTTAATGCATATATAGTTGCTTAGAATTAGTCAGTTTATCGATTAACGCACTTACTTTCATTGAAAAGTTTTCCAACTCCAAGAAGGGGTGGCATTCACCCCCTGGGAAAAACCCCCGGCACAGAGTAGACTTTGAAATAGATGGTAAGTAGAACCTAAATACAAATTTTCATACAAATCGGTGCTGTATGGGATAAATACACAGTTTTGTATGGGATTAATACATGTTTTCGAAGCAGAACGAAACTATCAAAATATAGGTTAATTTTTTCTCTACGGCTTCTGCGGATTGAGTTAGAGGGTTGAAGATTGGTACCTACCTGTATTGGAGTTCCTGTTGGAATACGATCCTCTGTGGGTTTGAAATCTATTTGCTCCGATCGTGGCAAAAGTGACACTATTTTGACCTATTTTCTATGCGAAAAGCTCAACATTCCAGAATAGTGGTCAGTTGCTAAGCAATTAGAAAATAACAGTGCGGTAATATTCTTACCGCACTGCTGTAGCGTGCGGTAATGTAACAAATGGATTATTACATTAAAATGAAACAAAGTATGGTTTTAATTTTTATAATTGTTGTTAATATTTACATTTTCTGTATCCTGTAGCTTGACGTTTTAAAACTGCTCTCAGTTTTTGGTACTGGGCAATATTAATATTATTTTTAACAGACAAAGTTGATTGAAGCATGGAATAATGTGCCCACAACGTCGAAGATTTCATTGTTTTAGCCAATTCAGCAACATACGCCATCAGTACATTCTCAGAAAAGGATACACTGTTGTTTTTTCTACAAAAATTCATGAAGCGTTGGTACGCAAGTTCATACTTCTCTCTGGATTTCGCCGGAAGTAATTCCTCACCTGCGAAAAATGAGATCTTAGTGACGCAGGTCTACTACTCATGAGTTTTTAATATAATTTTATATATATATATATATATATATATATATATATATATATATATATATATATATATATATATATATATATATAAATGAACTTCAGATTATTCATTATTTGGATTTGTTGAACAAGTCCCTACAGAAACACACTAGTTAACATTAATAAAAATAATTATTCACTACAAAATAATAATATTTTTCCAAAAACTGTAACCACAACCCCACCCTCGCTTACTCTATTACCACTGCCAAGTACGTCACTGTCTTCGTTTAATGCTTCGCTGCCCTTTTCTTATTCACAACATGATCGATGGCGCGTCATTAATATTTCAAACATTTCAGATACTGTGATCAATTAGGTAGCTATTATACCACCGTAATAACTGGGACTTTTTATCGGCCAGCCACAACCTGTTTTCCCATCGAACGTCTTTATAATTAATTATTTATTTCGGTTCAGACGGTTGGTCATCGAAGAAGAAGTGATGGACCAGATAAGCGCCCTTTGTAATGTAAAATGGTTATTTGGGTCTATATCTAGTGAATTGGAACTTATTGAATTGAATTGGCATTTACTTGTAGGCCAAGCTACAGAGATTTAGAGTGAGCATTTTGTGCAAAAAGTGTTAGAAAAAAACCAGCTCCTCCATTGTTTGTAAAATAGTTCCACATGATATAGTGATATGTTTTTCACTCGACTTTATTATTTATATCTTTGTTATTAACAATTTTATGCAAAAAATCGCGTTTTGTTTAGTTTTTTGCTTATAAAATTGAAACTATCAGAGTAATGGTGATGGTGTCAATAGACTTATTGTAGAAAATGAAAAGTCGAAAAAAATGAGAGGTCGGACGACTCAATCAGCCCCTCAGTCTAAGGGAAAATTGGAAAAAACCGGCCAAAATGCAGTTTTTTCAAAAGTTCATAACACGAAGATCAGGAACTGTCCGATGGATAGTTTTTGATCTGTGGCCATTTGATTACTTTGCAATTTTCCAGCAGACCTGAATGCGACAGGTTTCATCTTGGTTTTTCATAAAACGCTGAGAAATATGTTAAAAATAAAGCTGAACATGACAAAAAACGGCCGAGCGCGTGAGAGTAGTTGAAGAGTGGGGGTTTACAATTATTATCTGACAACGTTTAGAAATTACTGTTCAAAATGCCGACGCTTTCGAATGTCATACTTCTCCTTGCCTGCTGCTCTACCCCCACTCTTCAACTACTCTCATGCGCTCGGCCGTTTTTCGTCATGTTCAGCTTTATTTTTAACATATTTCTCAGCGTTTTTATGGAAAACCAAGATGAACGTTTTGAACTATGAGAATTCTACTTTCAAAATCTTTTTAGTAAATTGAAATCAGACCATATCTGTCGCATTCAGGTCTGCTGGCAAATTGCATAGTAACATAATCAAATGGCCACAGATCAAAAACTATGCATCGGACAGTTCCTGCTCTTCGCACAAATAAAGTTTATATTGATCAATAATACTAACCGGAGGATCTACGCTACAACTCAAAAAATAACCGAGTTATGAACTTTTGAAAAAACTGCATTTTGGACGGTTTTTTCCAATTTTCCCTTAGACTAAGGGTCTGATCGAGTCGTCCCACCTCTCATGTTTTTTCGTCTTTTCATTTTCTACAATAAGTCTATTGACATCATCACGATTACTCTAATAGTTTCAATTTTATAAGCAAAAAACTAAAAAAATTTTTTGCATAAAATTGTTAATAACAAAGACATAAATAATAAAGTCGAGTGAAAAACATATCACTATATCATGTGGAACTATTTTACATACAATGGCGGAGCTGGTTTTCTTTTAACACATTTTACATAAAAAAATCTCTGTAGCTTGGCCTATTGGTGAAAGTTCATATTCATAACTTCATAAGTTCATAAAGAAACAAAAAACTAACTTTTCACAGGTTTAAATAAAATTTGATGAGTAAACGCGTTTTGTCATAACATTGACTTCATCTCGTACTAAATTATGGTATCACAAAACAATATTTATACGAAAAATTGAACATAACACAGGGGGGCTCTTAGTGAAACTAAATAACAATAAGCAAAATTCATTCAGAGCTATTGGTAGGTACATTGTACAGATTAAGAAGAGGAGAAGGGTTTACTTCAATCTGGTCATTAACTAGGTTTCCGGAATTTTTATATTTATTGATGTATAGGGATTCCCAACAGTTGATTTTGTGGAGACTATTTTCTAACTGTAATATATTATAATTGTGATTGAAGGTATGATTTTCTTGAATAAGATGACACGCATAATTAGAGTCCGTTTTCTGCTTAATATAGCTACGTTGGTGTTCGTGTATTCAAGTTTTGAAATTTCTAATTGTGCGTCCTATTTAGAATTTTCACAATCGTTACAGTTGAGTCTATAAACACCCGTACGTTCATTTTTGATTTGTTGTTTTTAATAAATTTTCCAATGCTATTGTTGGTTTTATATGAAATTTTGTTTATGAAGAAACAATTTCAGGTTTTCGGAAGGTTTGCCCAAGTATGTTAAACTGTTATAGACTGTATTTTTCTCGGATATATGTGGGTGAACTTCTGAAATTGCCATTTTGTATTTTTCTTCTGAATGAGTGTTTCAATCATATTGGGTGAATAACCATTATTTACTGCCATTTGTTTAATTATATTCAATTCCTTTCGGAAATTAACTTCGGACAACGAGATTCTGAAAAGCCTATGAATTATACTATGATAAGCGGCTAATTTATGTGAAATTGTATTATCATAGTATGATGCATAATGAAAAATCGATTTTAAAATCGGTTCATTGCTCCTATACTTTCCATTTTCCTTCTCATAGTAGGCATGTCATTTTTTTGTTATTTTCACGTTTGTGAATATTTTTGTCATCATATTTAATGAATGTCATTGCTGCTTTCTTTGTGTAGTCTTATAGAAATAATGGAAATGAAAATGAATTTAACCAAGAATATCATAGAAAATGCAGCCAAAGCTGCGAATAATTCATTGCCGGAGAAATCCAGAATCGTATACGACAAAGATTATGAAGTATTTAATCAATGGAAGTTGCTTAATTTCTCCTCGTAGAAAGTGGGCGTTATGATCCATAATCCCCGCTCATAACGCCCTACGGCATAATGAGTGTATTTATAGCAACCGTATCTAAGGTGAAATTAACAAATAATATACAAGTGAAAAATAAATAAATTAGTGAATCACTTTCTAGTCCTTAGTGGTCGAGAATAATGAAGTTAAAAATTTTACTCATAGCAACTCTTCAGTCATTTGATGACGGAAAGTGATAGAAAAATTGTAATTACTGAATTCTGATATATCAGCTGAATAGTTTCGGATTTTTCAAATACTCAATATATATTCATGAGTCTCAATTTTATTTTTACAATATCACAATGAGAACAAACCTGATAGGTACCGTAGGTGTAATAGTGCATACCTACTAATTGTAAATGTGACCAGAATAGATTGCAATTTGTGTGAGTTAATATTACCATATCAGATATTCGATAACGTCATAAATAAGTTATTACCCATGAGACGCCCGTGATCACCAATTCGATCAGACAATAATTTCCACGAATGTAATAGATACTGAAGTAACTGCCATGAATCCTAAAATTATTTTTGAATAAACTATTCTCAAGAGATATTGTTTGTAGACAAAAAATTCACTTTTATCAAATATATACATATATATATATATATATATATATATATATATATATATATATATATATATATATATATATATATATATATATAATTGAATGAAATTTGGCATACCTATTTCACTACAATAACTGAATAATTGGGGCGATTAATAATAAAGTAGGGTCAAGAAATAAAGTCTCATTACAAGTCAACTATTTTTGGCATTTATCTCGAAATCCATACAGTTTTCGAAAAATATACAAGAGAGCAAAAAGTATCCAAATTAAAAAGAGAATTTAAATTGATGTTTCATTGGATGCAGAGGTGGCACGCATAATAAAAGTTCGAGAGGGTTGAATTGAGTACGGCCCCCAAAAGTGTATGACCCTGTAGGTATTATAAAATGCCCCCAATATTGAGTTATTGAAGTAAAATAGGTGTGCCAAATTTCATTCAATTATTTTGAAAATTATAGAAGGAAACTTAGAAAAAAACAGAAAATATAAAGCTTTGGCACCCTGTATATCGGAAACGAAGCTCCTAAGCATAAATGTTTATATAAGGTTTTAATCATAAAAAAATTTCTTTCATAAGATGTTAAATCCCTGCTACAAAAAACTGACTCACCCTGTATATATATATATATAGGGTCACACTATGAAATTTCAAATGAGACACCCTATATATTATTTCATTTTTTGCTTCTCTACCATTTTCCAATTATTTTTGTATGATACTTTCCTATACCTATCTCCATCGGTTTTCGAGAAATTAAATGGTTTGTGCAAAACATAGCTTCAATTAAATGTTCATTACTAAGGTATTCAGATTCGTAGGATGCTGAAATTTTAGGTGTAATTTACCAAGTTCCGACGTATTAGGAATATTCTAAGGACTTTGTTCTCCATTTTACAGGGTCCTTCAAAATTTGCGATTTTAACGATAAATACAAAAATAGTAAGAATTGCATTTTTTCAAATGTAATATATACCCTGTATATTATTAAATATCTCGAAAGAAAATTGAAATTTCTTTCGAATAATATATGTTCCTATACCTAAAAAGTCAGGTTTCCGAAATAAAAGCAAGTTTCTATAAAAATCGGATTATTTAGCCATATTTTGTATTAGGTAGCTATGAAATGTCAAGAAAGATGTCATTATGAAAATTTGACAATAAGTTCATCAACAGTAAAACGTTCGCACGTTCATTAACGAAAATTTGATTTGAAAACAATCAAAATCGAAGGCCATAACTATTCTCACGAAGCTTTGATGAAGTTATTTATTGTACATGGTCAATGTCACCAAATAATAGCAAGAACATGCAGAAAATTCAATAAAATGTATACCTATTGACTACCAATAAACTAGAGAAAATTTGTACGTTTACAAATTAATTTTATCACTTATGTTATGTTATTTTACGTAACGCAAATTGTTTTTTATTAGTTTAGTAAATTTCGTTTCGCTTTCAGTATTGACCCATAAGTGATAAAATTATTTTGTAAAGCTGTTAACAAATTCGTTAAGTAGGTAGGTAGTTACCTATCTTTTGAAAGAAAAAAAATTGATGAATAGATGAATTGACTAATTGGCTAAGAAGAGTTTTTGTGAATATTGTAAATAGGAGTTGTAGGTCTCAAGGTAGACACTCGAAAGTGAAAACAAATCAATAGCTTAGGGTGCTTGTTTTACTTTGATTTTCTTCAAATTATAAGGCGGTTGACCTTGAAATCCTAAAAATTTTCGCCTATGGTGTATTTTTTAACACCTCTTGTAGCCTCCTCAAACCAAAACCTCTCGAGCCGCCACTGATATATATATATATATATATATATATATATATATATATATATATATATATATATATTTACATATAGGTTTCAATTTGTTGGAAATTTTCAGGTGCTAGATGACTACGTTTGTTGTTATTTTGTCTAAACGTTTCGGAGGATTCTTCACCTCCTCCTTCAGTAGTTTTATTTCAAATGAATGCTTCTGTTCAAATGTCAATAATGTTGTTGTTGGAAGGTAAATGTAAGTGACATCTGTTACATATTGTCATTTTCTTCTTATTTTTTCTGGTCTCATCAGTAGTGGCATGTAAAGTTGACTCATATTATATCTTGTTTGTCATTAACTGTTTTGTACATATTCGACTGTATGTGTATCATTTCGTATATTTCCTTCTGTTTTAGTCTTGGATTTATCTCTTGCTTTTTTAACCTCGCCACCATTTTGTGTAAAAATGTTATATCTATTGTAAAACCGAAATCTGTTCACCAAAAATCCTCCTAAACGACATATTAGGTACTCGATTTTTAACAAACTTTTTTCTTGTTCTTTGGTAGTCAACATCCCATTTCAACCTCTTCTCGACCAAATTGGCTCAGAAGAATCGTCGTCTTATGAAAACCTACCTGTGTACCAAATTTGAAGTTGAAAGATGAATTCTTTCAAAAGTTATCGAGGTTTTCCTCCGACCTCCCGACAGAAATTTTTTTTTATTAAAAAATTTTGCTAAAACGAAATTTAACCGTTATTGTAGTTCCCATCACGTTGTGATGTGGAAGTTATATATAGTAACTTTTAATTTTTTTTGTCTTTCTCTCGACTTGTCCTATACATGCAAATGTATTGTAATGTCTGAAAGGATTAATAGAGTTATTATTATTATTATATATATATATATATATATATATATATATATATATATATATATATATATATATATATATATATATTATTATTATTATTATTATATTTCAAAAAGAGCCAAGGCCAAAGCCTGTTATGGCTCAGAAATAAGAGTAAAAATTAACAGTACATTCGGGAAAAAAAACCAACTTAAATATAAAAAAAATACAAAGTATCCAATTCAATAAAAATAGAACAACAAAATCAATGATAACAAAATCAATGGTAAAGCACAGAGAGCAGCAATCTCAAAAATACCAAAAAAGCAAACAATAGTTCAATTCACTAGGCCTCCATTCCAAGCATCAACTTCATTCGAGAGATTGTTCCATTTTTCAAAAACTCTATTCGATAGTAAGAACTGGCGGGAGGTTGTTTTGAAATGTTCTTTCTGCAGTTTTAGTTGGTTCCCCCGCAGGTGGTTTTTATTTAGCTTGAACATGTTGCAAATATTTGGGGGCAACAGGTGGTGTAACTCAGAATACGATGTGATAAGATCACCTCTCTCACGTCTATCCCCAAATGAAGAAAGTCCAAAGAGTCTTAGGCGGGTGACATAATCGGGTCGAACATAACCGAAGGGGATTCTTGTTGCCCATCTTTGCACATTCTCCAAAGAATCGACGTCGCGCTTGAGTGAAGGGTGCCAGGCTTGGCCGGCAAACTCAAGAATAGGACGGACATAGGAGGTATATAACCTACTACCTACTCTTGTATCACACCCCGGAAAGGCTTTTGAGATCAGGTATGTAACGGCTTTGGCTTTACGAGTTACACTTTGAACATGATTACTCCAGCTCAAGTCATGGCTTACCGTTACGCCCAGGTGGTTGTGACTGTAAGTGACATTTAATTGCCGACCAGCAAGCTTATATGACAGGTTGGGATTATTTTTGCCTAGATGCAAAACCACACATTTTTCAATTCAAAGGCAGTAACCATTCGCTGCACCAATCTCCTATCCTATTCAAATCATCCTGAATATTGCAATGCACATGGCAAGGGTTGCCGTATATTTTAATATAGTCAGCGAATTGCGAACAACTACTACTGAGCTGACTAGGCAAGTCAGATATATATAGTATATATATATATATTATTATACATATATATATATATATATATATATATATATATATATATATATATATATATATATATATATATATATATATATATATATATATATATATATATATATAAAATATATTATTATAGCTGGGTATTCGGCAAGGAGTTATGATCTAAACAACCAAATTTGCCTCAGTCGACGTTTCGACTCTTTATTGAGTCTTCCTCAGGACATCTACAATTTAAAAAGAATGACAAAGAATGTTACACCGAAACAGTTCGTCTTATATATATAAAAAACAACAAAATTACATGTATACAACAGTTTCTTTGAACTCTAGTTCCTGCAATTTACAAGGTATATACAACAAAAACTCATTTAAAACCGAAAACATGTTAAAATAACGTGAATAAAGCTAAAATACAGAAATAAAGGGGCTCGAAATATCAACTAAATGGTATAAAAATCTGACTGAAGCTCAAAAATAAATTCCAAAATTTAATCAAATACTTACAAACAGTTATTATTTGATTAGATTTTGGCATTTGTTTTTGAGTTTCAGTCAGATTTTTATACCATTTAGTTGATATTTCGAGCCCCTTTATTTCTGTATTTTAGCTTTATTCACGTTATTTTAACATGTTTTCGGTTTTAAATGAGTTTTTGTTGTATATTCCTTGTAAATTGCAGCAACTAGAGTTCAAAGAAACTGTTGTATACATGTAATTTTGTTGTTTTTTATATACATAAGACGAACTGTTTCGGTGTAACATTCTTTGTCATTCTTTTTAAATTGTAGATGTCCTGAGGAAGACTCAATAAAGAGTCGAAACGTCGCAAATTTGGTTGTTTAGATCATAACTCCTTGCCGAATACCCAGCTATGATAATATATTTTTTAAAAACCATCGGCAGTTACTTACTTAATTGTATATATATATATATATATATATATATATATATATATATATATATATCTATATATAGTATATTAGTATATTATTCAACGAGCACAAAATGATTGCTATTTTTCACGAGGGTGAAGTTTGCGACACGAGCTGCAAGCGAGTGTCGCAATTCACTCGAGTGAAAAATTGTAATTTTGTGCGAGTAGAATACTATACTTTGTCCACGACTTCCTCGAAAAAATTAGTAATAATCTGCATTTTCAACAATAAAAATAGTTATCAAAAGCGTTGACATAACATTTTCTGTGTTCACTGAAAACTGCATACTCACGTAAACGTCAACTATTTCACTTGACATCGATTCCATTCCTTTCTTTCACTCTGATAAAAATGAAATAGATAATTTATTAGAGTAAATATTCAATAAGTTGGGCATTATATTAAATATTAGTTTAATAATTTGCCTAAAAGTTATCTTAGTTACATAAAACCTAAAAATCTAATAACAATACTATCCTAACAATGTGAATGATAGTCGCAAGTTTGGACATACGTTTTGAGTGTGACGTCATGCAGTGTAAAATAAACCATTATACACACTAGTGAATAATAGGTATAATTGTACTTCAGGAAACAAACGTATAACGAATGATTTATAGTACAGTCGTGGACAAATATATATATATATATATATATATATATATATATATATATATATATATATATATATATATATATATATATATATATATATATATATATATAAATATATATATATATATATATATATATATATATATATATATATATATATATGTATATGTACATAAACCATTCAGACAAAAATTATCGAAAATCGTCTAAAACGGATTTACAAACCACTCTCGCATCTCACTTTTGATTTTCGATACGGTGCAATTCTAGTATTTTCAGAAAAAAACGATTAAAAACTGACAAACAGTTGCAGTTAAAATTGCAAAACTGCCAGACATAAACAAACCTATAACTTTGTCTAATCTTCCGGTTTCAGCGCTATTTCTAAAGATTTCGCCATTTTAACTGCAGCTACCATTGCTGTTGATCGATACTCATCGAAAACTGATTGATCATAAAGATCAAATTAGTTCATTTTCAAGTTATTGACCTGCACCATTGGGTGTAATGCTTTCGAAAATATCCGTTAATTCTAGTGGACAGGTATAACCGAGATCTCTGTCAAAATTAAATGGTGAGATCATTCCTATTCATTAAACGAATACATTACCATACAATATTGAATCTGATTGTAGTAATCATCGATACTTTAATGGCATATATACCTGCATCTCTCCATTTTAAGAATATTTTATAGTGTTTACTACTTAAACACCGGTTGATTTCGAAACGAGTTGGCGTCGGCTCTCAAAATGATTCACTCTGACTAAACTACAAAGTTTTGAGTAATTTATTTTGAAAATAATTTTTTTTTCAAATTAAAATCTGGTCGTATTATCATTTCAAAATTTCTGAAAAGGGTCACTTATTTCATGAAGAAATGTTAGCTTATCGAATAATTTGTTCATAGTTTGTTATTGCTAAAAGGGAAAAAAGTAAAAATATTCAGCATAGGCAAAAACAGTGTAAATGTTTATATATATATATATATATATATATATATATATATATATATATATATATATTTTATTTTTTTTATATTATATATATATATTATATTTTGTATTTTTTAATTTATCAAAATAACTCAGAAACGGTCAGTTTTAGGTATAGGTAATAGAACAGTAACTTACCTTTATTTGGTCTATAGTATCTAAAAATATTTAAAAAATATAGGGTGTTCCATAAGAAAAAATATAACTTTGATATGTACCCTTTTCTTCGCGTCGCCCTGTATATTTCAAAATAATTTTGGAATACGCTCCTCATGGACCTACATATGACTGTGCTAATTATTTTACCCACTCTTTTCATTTCTCATAGAAACACCGAGATGAATGGGGTGGGCCACCCTGTATATATATATATATATATATATATACATATATATATAATAATGATATAATAATAATAATATAACTTTATTCAAAAAATTCAAAAATGGGTTTACAAAATACAAGAACACTATATAAAATGAATAAAGTAGGATAGCGATAAGTGTTTTTACACTTGTTTCGCATATTAAAATTGAGTCATATACAACAGAGTAGAAACATAAAAAATAAAATATACATATATATATATATATATATATATATATATATACAAAGGGTAAAATGTATTAAAATAATGTATGAAATATAACGAGGAGGTTTCTTGGCCATTGATTGAAATAATCATTCTCGAAGGGCTCGTACTTCAGATCTCTTTATGAACGTTTTCAGTTGTTTTTTGAATTGGAATGAGTTGGGTATAGTGCGAATTTCTTCAGGTACAGAATTGAACATTTTTGGAGCATTATAAAAAAAACTAGTCTTCAGCAATGATTTTGTTATTTGCGGTGTAATGTAGTTGTTTCTTTGTCTAGTGTTGTAGTTATGCGTTGGTAAGTTTGACGAGTTTTTTGTTGTATAGTACTTTATGTTAACATGGTAGTAATAGAGTTGTCCAAGGTCGAGTACCTCTGACTTGAAAGAGTAAATCACTTGAATATCTTGAGTTTTTACCTAGAATAATTTTTAGGAATCGTCGTTGTAGAACTTCAAGGGGTCGGATGTGGGTTTTCAATGCACCTCCCCATGCTAATAAACCGTATCGAAAGTGACTTTCAACGAGTGCATGATATAGTGTGAGCAGCTGATGAACCGGAAGAATTTTTTTCATGTATTTTAGTTTATAAAGGATACATTGTAGTTTTTTGGTAACGTAGTTGATGTGTATGTCCCATTTCATGTGGCAGTCTATTTCGACTCCCAAGTATTTTATGTTACTTTCGGTTGTAATTGTAAGGTTGTTTTTACCATCGAATATATTAAGCTGAGTAAAGTGAGGAAGATTTGTTTTATTACAACTGATAGGTAGGAAGTTGGTTCTTGGAAAGTTTATAGTCAGCAACCTGCTTTCAAGCCATTTTTGAATGATAATAAAGTCTGTTTCTACTATTTCCTTTACTTCTGTCCAGGTACCTGCTTCGTAGAAAATCGCGGTATCGTCTGCGAATCCGATAATGCTGCCCCTGCTTTTTACAGAGAACAATCCATTTAGGTAGATATTGAAAAGTAAGGGTCCGAGGACCGTACCCTGAGGCACTCCACATTGTACGACTAACGACTTACTGTCGACATTATTTATTCGTACTGTTTGATACCTGTTCGTAACATAACTTTTGAGTAAATTTAAGCAAGTACTTCTGATACCAACGTCCTCTAGGGACTGAAAGAGTAACTCGTGGCTAACAGTATCGAATGCTTTCGATAAATCAATGAATATACATAGACAGGGTTTGTTGTTGTTTAACGAGTTATACATTTTTCCAGTAAAGGTTAGAATAGCATCTTGCTTGGGGACGTCTTTTCTCGAAAACCATATTGTCTTTCGGAAAGTATGTTATATTTATCTATAAAATTTTGTAGTCTGTTTTTTAGGAGTTTCTCAAATATTTTTGATAAGTGGGTGATTAGTGAAATGGGTCTATAATTTTCTGTCAGTTTTTTGTTACCTCTTTTATATATTGGAATGATAATTGAATGTTTGAATGCTCTAGGCCATATACCAGTTTCTGTGCATTTGTTGAAGATGTAAGTTATTGGTTCCGCTATAAATGACGCGATAACTTTGAGCGTTTCCGATTTTATTTCATCTGATCCCACGGCTTTGTGGTTTTTCAACTTGATAATGGTTTTTACTTCAAGTTTGTTTGTGGGTAAGAGTGTAATTGTATTTGGAAGGGAGGGTCTATTGTTTTTGTAGTTAGGATCAGGGTTTATATTCTGAGCAAGTTTTTTCCCGGTATTATTGAATGATGTATTGAATTCATTTGCGATATCCTTAGGATTTGTTAATAACTCTCCTAGTTCATTTTCTATATTATCAATAGTGATCTTCGATTTTTTAGTGTTACTAAGAAAGTGTTATCATGTCTTATCTTCGTTTGATGTCATCTCTCTGTACACAAACATCCCAAATGAACTAATCCCAACTATAATAGAGGAAAAATTGACTCTCATCGAACCACACACGACAATTCCGAAAAAACCTTTTATAGAAACCATCCAGTTTGTATTGGGAACTAACTACTTCCAATATGATAAACAATTTTACCAACAAATTAACGGGGTAGCGATGGGCAATCCATTATCCAGCATAATTGCTCAATTAACTATGGAATATTTGGAAGAAAGTATCATGAAAAATATGGGGACAGAAATAACTACGTACAAGAGATATGTAGATGACTGCTTAATAATAGCGGAAGAAAACAAAATCAATGACATTTTAACACAGTTCAATTCATTCAACGGAAGACTTCAATTCATAGTAGAGATGGAAAAGAATTCAATTAATTTCCTGGACATAACAATCCAACGAACAAATAACCAAATAACAACTAAATGGTATAGGAAGAACACAAACACAGACCGACTTCTAGACTTTTCCACACAACATCACAGCAACCAGAAAAAGGCAACAGCAATTGGATACATCGATAAAGCATTAATTTTGACATCACCAACATTAATACCTATAACTTCAAAAGAAATAAGTAGACTACTAAAAGCTAATAATTATCCACAACAACTAACCAACAGTCTCATCAAACAAAGAGTACACAGACTATATAATACACACAACGTTCAAAAAAACAAACAAGAAAAAACATTTATAACACTACCATACATTCAAGGACTCACACAGTCCATCAAACATATACTAAAACCACATAATCTACTCATAGCACACAACCAAATCAAACAAATTTACACACCTCTTAAAACCAAGACCCCAATCATGAAACAGACTCACATTATATAAGAGATCCCTTGTAAGGACTGTAATAAAATATACATAGGGCAGACAATGCAACATTTAGAAGAGAGAATCAAAGCTCATAAATACTCCAGGACAACAATAACAGCACTTACAAAGCACAAGCAGAAAAAACAACACAACTTTGACTATGACAAAACCAAGATTGTAGACAGAGAAAAGAATCAAAAATGTCGCGAAATATTGGAAATGCTACACATTCGGGCAAAAATTGATTGTACTATAAATGATAGAACAGATCGACGTAAAACGATTAAGCAACATATACTCTGGTATACCGACATTGACTACTGGACATACTGATACAAACATATAGACCAAAAAATTCACCGAATGAAATAACAACACGGTACAATGACGTTACCACACACTCACAAAACGAAAATCCAATGACAATTGAACATGAGTTCGCAGAATACTGAATCTACAGCAAATTAAACGAGGACATAATATTTCCTAGGTAAGTACATAATTGAGATCTAATTGTAATATAATTTATCAAGCATACTGAATTCTTACATCATTCGAACTGGAATAAACCACCACAAAGTTCCATATATTAAACATATTTTGAACTCCATTGATAAAGGGGACAAAAATTCCCCGAAACGTTTGAATACTATTTTCCTTCAATAAATCAGACCTGTTATTACCACAAACACTTTCTTTTCTTATATCAATAATAGACAGGAACAAATACTTTCACATATATATATATATATATATATATATATATATATATATATATATATATATATATATATATATATATATATATATATTTATACGAAAAATTGAAATTAATTAAACAATTCCCCTAGTGGAGATAGCTACAATCTCTACTTCAACTACATTTCCATTAAGCGGTGATTATTATAAATATCAAGAACGCCACCATAAACGATATGAAGCATAGACAGCTGTTTCATACTCATTGTGTCCTTCAGTTATGTCAATCTACCGGATGTGGTAACCATCCAGATCATTTCACTCGTAATTCTGAAGGTGAGAGGTTGTGAAATATGTACATGCCACACGTTACCTAGCGAAACACATCGGGCACAAACCTTCAGAATGTCAGATCAATACGTCAATCAACGAAAATCTCTTGATTTTTTGATGTCTCGTCATGAGACGCAACAGCAAACATACTGGGTTCACACTATTCAGTGTAGAATAATGCAAGAAGAACATATTGTAGTAGTATTGTCTATCTACCTCACTGAAGAGGAACCAATAGGTCCGAAGCAACTGTCCATTGTTTTTATCGTTCGTGGTGACCTTCTTGATGTTTCTTGTATTCATCGCTTGAAGATAGATGGGATATATATATATATATATATATATATATATATATATATATATATATATATATATATATATATATTTATTCTCAAAAAACAACAAAATGAACATGACAAACCTCAAAAGGAACTCTAATTCCCCTTTAACTTGAAAAATATATTTTTCCAGTTAAAGGGGAATTAGAGTTCCTTTTGAGGTGTGTCATGTTCATTTTGTTGTTTTTTTGAGTCTTGTTCAGATCATCCTGAAGAAGAACCGCTTAAGGTTCGAAATATAGATGTATTGACGAACGACTTTCGTTTATCGATTGCCCTTTCAACTCATTGCCGAGAACTCAAAGAAATTATAATTTATATATATATATATATATATATATATATATATATATATATATATATATATATATATATATATATATATATATATATATATATATATATATATATATATATATATATATATATATATATATATATATATATATATATATATATATATATATATATATATATAGCCACGGTCGTTGAGATCCAAAAATGGCTTAGGGGAAATTTTTATCTCTTAACACTTTTTAGTGTATTTCAATTTCTCTTGCATGAATCTCTGATGCAGAAGCGCCATAAGATTTTTTGAAATTGTTCAAAACATATGGCACATCATGAAAAGTTTCCGCTATAACTATTTGTGCTATAACTCTGAATGAGTTAGGCCACTCATTTTAAATTGATTTCTTCAAAAAATTGAGACATATGATGAATTTATATATATATATATATATATATATATATATATATATATATATATATATATATATATATATATATATATATATATATATATATATATATATCAATCAATCAATTTATTCATTCAAAAGGACCAAAACTGGTATAAAACACGTCAAAAATAAAATTACAATTATAAATTTGAAAACATCACACAATATAGACAGGCTATCAAACCAAATACACAAAGTATACAATCATAAAATTCACAATAGACTATTTTGCTACATTATGCCATGGTAAGGTATTCTTCCAAAGTATAGAATAAGCCGTCCCTCAGAAGTTTTAACAGCGATTTTTTGAATTTGAAATGGTTAATTTGATCTTTTATGTCCTGAGGAATTTTATTATATATTCGTATTCCAATGCTGAGATGACAGTTCTGAGTTAATTTAATTCTATTGTGTGGAGTATTTAGAAAATTCTGGTTTCGGGTGAAATAGCCATGGATGTCCTTGCGACAAAGCAGATTGTTTTTCCTTTCATAGATGTAACATGCAACTTCCAATATGTAAAGGCATGCGAGAGGCAATATCTCAAGTTTTCTGAATAGATGCTTACTCGGTTCGTATTGAGTTTTACATAGCAGAGCTCTTATGCATTTTTTCTGAACAATAAAGAGTGTCTTTGCAGCCGTAGAATGTCCCCAGAGTATTATACCGTAAGTCAATCTTGATTGGATCTCTGCATAATAGAAGTGTTGCAGTGCTTGAACCGTCAGTACCCTGCACATGCACCGTATCTGAAATATATATATATATATATATATATATATATATATATATATATATATATATATATATATATATATATATATATATATATATATATATATATATTTATATATATATATATATATATATATATATATATATATATATATATATATATATATATATATATATATATATATATATATATATATATATATATATATATATATATATAACAGAATTCTCCGTGTTATCGATACACGTTCGTGTGTATGACTCAATTATATCGGAACGAATTTTGCATTAATTACTTCAGCGATTTGTCAAGTCCAAACTGTTTTGCCAAAGAAATTGTGTAATAAATATCACTTCATTGACCAAGTTGAAATCAAGTTCCGGACTATTCCCTTATTAGCCGGAGTCGTTTTCATTGATTTTATAATAATGGGTTGAGCCGCAATCCAGAGATTTATATTTGTCTAACAACGCCTCTCTAAAATCTGCCCACCTCTACCATATGTCTTTTCTTGGCGCAATCTCTTCCTCTCTTTCTTGAACTACCCACCAGATTTGATGAAGTTACTGAATATATTCTGACACACCTTAACCTTTATACAAATAGGACAACCGTTATGGTAGAAATCAAAATTAAGATTTTATGGCAAATTCACAGGATTTGAGTATATCATCAAAAGTTTAATGAAGTAAACTAGCCGATAAATTTGTAATGAAATAGATATATGTGTTTAATAATTTATATCCATCTTTCAAGTATGAACCATGGTCATGGAGAATATGACCGCAGTAAAATTTAATTGCATCTTGATCGAATTCTCATAAATCAAAAGATCAATTGTAAATGATGTTTTATGAAAACTAGAAATTAATTTCTCATCAACTTTCAAATCTATAGACTGAGAGATTTATATATTTATATATATATATATATATATATATATATATATATATATATATATATATATATATATATATATATATTTATGTATTTGGTTTACGAATCGTTGAATTATTATTATATTTTCAAATTATATTTTAGGGTATTCGATTCTATATGTTGGTGGTTAATAAGAAATACTCTTACGCTTTTGCCAAGCTTTCCAAACTCCTTTATTGCTTCAAAAGAGGTTCTACAAAAGTAAAATGATACATTTAAATATATTCAATCTCAAAACGGATTGATTATCATAACCGAACGTTGTAGCAAGTTTGTAAAGCTTCGTTAATATAATAATCAATCTGTGAAGAGGTTGAATATATTACAATGTATCAATACGTATATATATATATATATATATATATATATATATATATATATATATATATATATATATATATATATATATATATATATATATTTATATATATATATATATATAATAATATAATAATAATAATAATAATGTTTATTTTCTGTACAATAATAAATGTTTCAAATAATTACCACTTTATTTCATATCAAAAAACAAACATTTTGTTTCCGACAAAAGTTCAAAACTTGTACGTGGGCAGTACATATCAAAAAAAGAGTTTATATACAAGAATTGTGTAGACATAATTGCTATGCTTAATTGAATTAATTTTCACATATTTGGAACAGTTACTGTTAAATGAAATTGTTTCTAATCGTGAACGTATACCAGAAAGATGTAGGCTTGCTTCGAATCCTTTTTTTTATTTTCTTATTGAACATTAGTTTGGCCTTAGTTTCCTTGATGTTCTTTGGAAGTGTATTGTAGAGTAAGGGTGCCAGGTAGGTATGTGATTTTAAACCAATAGTCTTCTTTGGCATAGGTAAAGGTATGTTTGGAGACCTCATATCTTTTCCAGTTTTTGTAGGCACTTGTAGCTGATAGTTGACGTATAGTTGACGCACAGCAAACATGTTTGACAACTTGTACAGATTTTCTGTTGGGTAAGTAATGGGCTTATGGTACATAATTTTTAACACCCATTTTTGAGCTACTTCTATTCCTTTATAAAACGAGTTTGCTTTAGCTCCCCATGATAGTATAGCATAATTCAAATGCGGTTCAACCAGTGCTTGATATACTTTCGTCAGTTCGTCTTGCTCACATATTTCTCTTAAAGTTTTGAATTTACCTAGTAACGATCTTATTTTCTTGATTACATGATATGCTTGTTCATTCCATCGTAGGTGGCAGTCCATCATTATCCCTAAATATTTAATATATTCAGTACTTTGTATTTGAAATGAATGATTCTTACTTTTTATGCATATATGTGTATCAAATGGAGGTTTTCCAGTTCTAAGACTCGTGAATGACATGAATTTAGTTTTATCCATGTTGACTGTTAACTTTTTGTTTTCAAAAAATTGGACTATCTTAGCAAATTTTTCTTCAGTTTTTAGCTTTAATTGGTTCCACGTTGGAGCGGTAAAGTAGACTACTGTGTCATCAGCAAAACTTACGATTTCATTCTCTGGATTTAAGGCAAATAATTCATTTATATAAAGCAGAAAAAGGATGTGGCCCAAAATTATATGAAAATATATAAATATATATAGATAGATACATAGATAGATAGATATTTCTCTCAATTATTGCAAACAAAATAACAATTTCAAATCATAAATTCAACAATAAATAGAGAAAACGTCAATACAAAATCAAAAATTCAACCTATATTAGCACAGTATCTTTCGTACTCTGTAATATCATACGGCTCCAAGTTCAATATTAGAAACCTGTAGAATTCTTTTTTAAACTTAGTGTATTCCGATTTCATTCCAACTAATCTGGGAAGCTGGTTGAATAACTTCATTGCCATGTAACATGTGGACTTATTGGTCATCGTTAGCCTATGTTTGGGTTAAAAAAGTAACACATCTGTCTAGTGTTGTTTCGATTTAAGTACTCATCAAAATAACACCTATTTCTAACACGAATAGTAGAGCTCTGTGAAGAAACAGGCAAGGTAAAGTAAGCTTATTATATTTCTTGAATATTCCACGAAAGGATCCTCTGTAACTAATCCCAAACATAGTCCTCAGGGCAAATTTCTGAGCAGCAAATATTCTCTTCGCATAAGAGCCAGCACCCCAGAAAATAGTCCCATAACGCAGCAGCGAATAAAAATTACCAAAATACACCACTTTAAGTACATGAACCCCAACATGAAATCTCATAACATTAAGTGTATAGACAACTGAGTTCAATTTCTTACTAAGAAATATATATATATATATATATATATATATATATATATATATATTTCTTAAATATTATATATATTTTTTATCATTATTATTCAAAATATTCCACATAATGTTAATATTATATAAAACAAAAATATGTGGTAACTTACATGAAAAATGAAATGTTCAATTACCAACCTTATTATTAATATTTGTAGCTTAGTGATTTCTGATCATACCCTGGGTATAATGTTTGAGGAATAGGCGTAAAAACCATTGAAGAGATATGTCATCAGAATCATAGAATTTGCATTACATTAAAAATAGAATTTAACCTGTCAAAATACATGTGAATTAATGTATTACCTGCCTGTTGTTAATAACCTTAACTTGTTTATTAATATCCAACACATATCAAAATTATTTGAAGATATATAGAGATTACATTCCAAAATGTAATTAATTTGAAGAATATCAACATCAAGAATTTATTCACCTAGAAACTCTTTTTCCAATTCAATTACCACCTAGGCTAACAAGTAACCCATGTTGTTGATCTTTTGCTAATGGAATTCAGGACATTATGAATATCAGTCTGTACGTATGAATGTTAAGTTATATTACTCAAAGCAATTTGTTCAATTACATTTCGATAAAATCTGCAGATAGAACACTACGGTATACACACTACACAATCTGCTGCTTGACAAGTTTTACTACAGATTTGGTATTAATTCAGTCCTTTGCGTTAATCCCAAAGACAAATTATCGAAGAATGAATCTTTGAAGATGATGAGTTTATTTATAACTGTGCAGATAGTAACAAATGATCTGCATTTTGTTAAAAACAAAAGCAAGCTTATTCGAGAAATCTACCATAAATCTATTGCTAAAACTATTATATTTGCGTCAAATAATCTTTTATTGCCTACGGTTATAGTTTCCGTCGGAGTCTTTAACACGTACAGTGTCATCTGCGTATAAAAGAACCAAGCTAGTTAGCCGAGGGTTTACATTCTATTTCTATCATCCAGAAGTCCAGGGTTCAAACCCCAAGGTCTACCATGAGTTTTTCAAAGACGTTTCTTCAAAGCGTAAGTTAGTCACTATTCGAAAACATGGAAAGGCAAATGATGGGACCAATATTCATCATCTAATGCTACCTCGCATAGTATCTCTAATAAATCATCATTTCTCACCCATTCTTAATGCACTTGAACATACAAGTATATCCTATGAACTGATGGAAGGAGTTTTTCTCGATAGCTCAAGCAGCCTGCCTCTCTCACATTTACTTGCGGAAGGAAGAATACATTCACCTTTTCTTCCTTCATTTCAACAATAATTCACCGTATAGATCTGAGAGCAAAATCTTGGTTCATCTTTAATGAATGACTTCTTTTTGAGTTAAATTAGTGTTTTGATCAATATTGAAAGGAATTAAATGTGAAGTTTCCTATAACTATAACGCAACCAATGACTGAAAAATCAATGTTATAATCAGTTAACATGAGAATTACTAAGTCATCATCTAATACACAGACTTAAGAATTGTTCAGCTCTAGTGTATCCTATACTTTACTACCCCGATACCAGATTTTCAGATTGTCCTCTGAAAAATCTCTTCAGCATTCGAGTACCAGTAGATCAAACTAATTATTGAGCTTATACAATATGGAACTTCATTTATCGTGAGCTCAATAATAAACTAATGTTCTAGGAAATCACATATCGATTTGACTGTCAGATTACTAGTTCATAATATTGAAGAATAAAGGAAAATATATCGACTAGAAACAGTATATTTTGCTTATATCATAGTTCGAATAATAATTAGAATTAATCTTGAAAATATTGATTTCAATCAAATAAAGGATGTGATGAAACAATTATCGTGAATAGTAATTAGAAATTCAAATTAGTAGAAAAAATGGTAGATATACAAGAAACAATTCAAAAGTAAGTTGAATTCTCAATCGAAGATGACACTCCAACTTATATCGAAACTTTCAAGTGAAAGCTCAAGATACTACTTTTATCACATAAATTCGTATTTCAAACCACAATAAGACGAAAGAAAATATTTAAAATATAAATAAAAAACAACAAAAAAGTATTCTTGAGTAGAATTGAAAATTTTAGTGGTGTCTAAAGTGAATATTGATAAAACTTCAATGAACTTTCCGAATATAATTTCAAAGAACAAACGAACACACTCATTGAATACAAACAACAATAAAACTTTTTTGTGCTAACATGATAAATTGCCATGGTAAAATTTCAATTTTTTGAGTAATTTTCCAAAATTAAAATTATGTCAATTTTGATTCATATCTCAAAATATCATACCTGAAATGAAAATCAATAGCACATCCGAAGTTAAAAGTTGCAATGGGTACCCAGATATCATTTAAAGTACACCACTAGCAAATTTATGTATCAAATTTGTCAAACTTTTTTAATCATCGTTAAATTTCAGTGCCTGGCACTACACATGTGAGGGTAAATTATACGCCCTGTGAGGGTAAATTATACAACCTGTAAGGGTAATGTACCTGTTAGGGTAAGTTATATACCCAATAAGTAGTATAGTGTACGGGCCACTTTAGATTCAGAAGCTGTTCGAGTCTTGAATAGAAAGTTGTGAACGAAACGTGTTTTCATTAACAATAATTCAGTAAATTGAATCTAGTACTGCTATTGGGTAATGCAAATTGTTATTATATTCATAATTAATACATGGTTATTTCGTTTAGTCAATGGGTATGTAAATGTTGATATTCAAATCAATGAATAGCTTTATGGTTATGAATGAACTGATGCAGAAATTATTACAAAATATGATCGCCATATGGTGAGAAAATTCTTTCGAAGCTTGACAGTTCAAACAAAGATTATTTAGTATTATTTTCCTCGTAAATAATAGCCTATTAAACTGTATCGAAAGTCAAAAATGAGGTGCGGGAGTATATTTTATATTAAAGTTTTTTAATCGGAATTACAATTTCCTTGTGAAACAGTTTTGAGAAAGTCGAAATTTCGTGACAAAACTTAAACTTTTTATTAAAGTCAGTTTTCAAACTGAAATATCCTATTATTGTAATATTTATATATATATATATATATATATATATATATATATATATATATATATATATATATATATATAACTTTTCGATAATTGATAGCAATAAAAGGCTTGGTAAATCTCAAGAAAACTCGATTTTATTAAAAAGTTTACGTTTCGCCACGACATTCGTGGCTTTTTCAAAACTTTCGAAATATTGAAATTTCTTTGACTTTTATTGATTTGAAAAAATTTGAATAGTTAAAAAAGACTACTATGTTTCATCAAAATTTTTCGGCTGTGGCCGTTCTCTGTTATTTATTACGTGCTATTTAGTCCAATATTAACATTCAAATCTGTTATTATTAGATGGTAAGGGAAACCACATAAACCTTTACCCACGTAATGTTCGAAATAGGTTGAAATAATTCTGATTTTGAAAAGTCAAAGAATAGGGTAGTATTTATCTTTTTTTTCAAAAATAATTTTTTTACGGCTGTGGCCCTCTTCCGTTACTAATTACGTGCTATTTAGTCCAATATCAACAGTCAGATCTGTTGATATTAGATGGAAAGAGAACCACCATTTTTTACGGCCACTGCCGTAGAAAAATTATGAAAAGAAAAGATAAATAGTACCCTATTCTTCGACTTTTCAAAATCAAAATAATTTCAACCTATTTCGAACATTACGTGGGTAAAGGTTTTTGTGGTTTCCCTTACCATCTAATGATAACAGATTTTGGACCAAATAGCACTTGATAAATAACAGAGAACGGCCGCAGCCGAAAAAATTTTGATGAAACATAGTAGTCTTTTTTAACTATTCAAATTTTTTCAAATCACTGAATGTCAAAGAAATTTCAATGTTTCAAAAGTTTTGAAAAAGCCACGTATGTGGTGGCGAAACGTAAACTTCTTAATGAAATCGAGTTTTTTGAGATTCAGCAAGCCTGTTATGCTATATATATATATATATATTTATATATATATATATATATATATATATATTTGTATATATATATATATATATATATATATATATATATATTATATATATATACATATATATATATATATATATATATATATATATAATTTATATATATATTAAATATGTATATATATATATATATATATATATATATATATATATATATATATATATATATATATATATATATATATATATATATATATATATATATATATATATATATCTATATATATATATATATATATATATATATATATATATATATATAAATATATATATATATATATAAAAATAAATATATATATATATATATATATATATATATATATATATATATATAATCTCTTGATAATTATTAGCAATAACAGGCTGGTTGAATCTTAAAAAACTCGATTTAATTAATAAATTGACGTTTCACTATGACATTCATAGTTATTCAAAACTTTGAACAAAATTGAAAATTCTTTGACATTTATTGACTTGATAAAATTGAATAGAAAAGATTGATCTGTCTTGTTAAAAATTCTTTCAGTCTAATATTAACATTCAAAATTGTTTCATTAGAAGGCAAGGGAAACTACAGAAACCTTTACCTATGTAATGTTCGAAAATAATAATAATAGGGTACTATTTATTTAACAGAAAGAAATTAGTCACGGGAAAATATTAAAAAAGTAGAGCAGAATTATCGGTATAGAACGTTTATATGGAAGCAGCCGTTGACACGTGTTTCGGACTCTTTGGTCCTCATCAGAACGGCGTAGCTAAGTATTGGATTGAAAATTTGGAGATGAAAATAGTTTAATAAATAAAATCCTCTGTTATGGAAGAAAATCACTTATTTGTGGTTTATTGTTTGAACTCTCCGGTATGGGAGATTTGGTCAAACTTTGCCACGGAGGCGATTAATTCCATCCGAGAGATCTTAGAAAGAGTAAATTGATATTAAAAAAGAAAATTTTTGCGAAAATATTAATAATAATAAAAAAAAAAAAAAAATATTAATATTTTCCCAAAACTAATTTTCTTTTTTAATATCAATTTACTCTTTCTAAGATCTCTCGGATGGAATTAATCGCCTCCGTGGCAAAGTTTGACCAAATCTCCCATACCGGAGAGTTCAAACAATAAACCACAAATAAGTGATTTTCTTCCATAACAGAGGATTTTATTTATTAAACTATTTTCATCTCCAAATTTTCAATCCAATACTTAGCTACGCCGTTCTGATGAGGACCAAAGAGTCCGAAACACGTGTCAACGGCTGCTTCCATATAAACGTTCTATACCGATAATTCTGCTCTACTTTTTTAATATTTTCCCGTGACTAATTTCTTTCTGTTAAATAAATAGTACCCTATTATTATTATTTTCGAACATTACATAG